>CM071575.1:25320214-25352895 GCA_036426205.1 Ascaphus truei | reverse complement strand
AATTGTGGCATCTCTCTTCATTTTGTGGTCTTGCCTCATCCTGGAATTATTATGGACTTTCATTGTATCTATTTCCTTGTAGGTGGTTTTTAACTACTGTATTTTCCATCATTTATCTTTGGTTTGCGCCTTTTTCTTTATAACTCTTGGTTATTGTAAATAACATACAGTACATTGTGGCAGCATCCATTGATACAATTTGATATTGTTTGTACATATTTTGCTCTTTTCTCCTCTCTCTCTCTCTCTCTCTCATCTGGAAATTAACTGCTCTGGAGACCTTTTGGCTGCAGAGAAATTTCATTTTTTTTAAAAAATGTTCCAGCACAATAATAAATATAAAAAACCAAGATGCTCAATAACATACAATTTCTACAGTCTGCACATAAGACATCAGCCCCTCTTCTCTTCAGTACTTCATGTATTGCTCAGTTAAGAAAGAAGAACCTTGAATTGAGGAGACATGGGAATCTCAAAGCATTTTTTGCTGTCCTGAAAGGGTTAAAGCAGAATCTACTGACTGTTTTTATTAAGAACTAGCTGATATACCGGCGTTGCCCGTGAGTTAAATTTCCCGCTCCCTCCTCTCCCCCTATTTCTGTGCTCCCCCCTCTTTCTCCGTTCACCCCCCCCCCCTCCAGAGAGGGACAGGGACAGGGACAGGAGGGGGGGGGGACAGTGGAAGGAGGGGGGGGGGACAGTGGACAGGAGGGGGGGTGGGGACAGTGGACAGGAGGTTGGGGTGGGGACAGTGGACAGGAGGGGGGGTTGGGACAGTGGACAGGAGGGGGGGGAACAGTGGCAAGAAGGGGGTGGGTGGTACAGTGGACAGGAGGGGGGGTGGGGACAGTGGACAGGAGGGGGGGTTGGGAAACAGTGGAAGAGAGGGGGGGGGGGAACAGTGGACAGAAGGGGGTGGGTACAGTGGACAGGAGGGGGGGTGGGGCAGTGTGGGACAGTGGACAGGAGGTTGGGGTGGGGACAGTGGACAGGAGGGGGGGTGGGAACAGTGGACAGGAGGGGGGGGACAGTGACAAGAAGGGGTGGGTACAGTGGACTGGAGGGGGGGGTGGGGACAGTGGACAGGAGGGGGGGGGACAGTGTCACACACACACACACACACACACACACACACACACACACACACACAGTATCACACACCACACAGTGACACACACACACACAGTGTCACACACACAGTTGTAACACCACACACACAAACACACACACAAACAGTAGACACACACACACACACACTTACAAACAGTGAGACAACACACAGTGTCACACACACAAACAGTGAGGAACACAGACACACAAATAGTGACACAACACACACACAAAAACAGTGACACACACACAGATGTCTCAGTCCGTGCAGTGGTCAGCGCGGCTTCCTCGGGCGCAGGCAAGCCGCCCCCCCCCCCCCCCCGCAGTCCCGTGCGGCGCCTTTCTCGGGGAGCCCCGCCCCCGCAGTCGTGCAGCGCCTTTCTGGGCGCAGGCCCCCGTCCCCCCGCAGTCCGTGTGGCGGCCTTTCTCTGGCGCAGGCCCCACCCCCCCGCAGTCCCGGCGGGCCCGTAAGTGTTAAAAGCTGTAGATGTATTGAACGTGAAGGCAATCATGAAGGCCAATGCAAATGTAAGCCATAGGCTGGCGGCCATTTTATAATGTGAATGTAAATTAAGACTGCGTAGGTGAACGTGGCTATACGGGCGGCAATTTTGTAATGCCAATTCAGAGTGGAAGGGGAAGGCAGTTGAATGCGGACATTTTGTGTAATTGTGTTTTACAGTGAATGCGATTATGGATTTTGGTGTGTGCGTGTGGCGGTCGAGGCTACAGGGAGTGTGGTGCGGCCGTGTGTGGCAGAGGGACTGTCGCGGGGGCAGGCTTATGGCGGGCGCGGCTACAAGTAAAATGTGGAGGAGGCTACAGGGAGTGTGGTGTATGCGCGGCTACAGGGAGTGTCGGGCAGGCGGTGTGTGCAGGGGAGTGTCGGGCAGGCGTGGTGCGGTCCGTGCGGGCGTGTGTGCGGAGCTGAATGTGTTTTTTATTAGGTGGATATTTTCCGTATTTATATGGGGAAAGAAGGCATATTTCCGTTTTTATTGGTCTCAGTGTGTGTGTGTGTACCGGGAGTGAACGGAGGAGTGACAGTGAGTGTGTGTGAAGCATGGTTCAGGTGTGAGTGTGTGTGAAGCATGGTCTCAGGGTGTGAGTTGTGTGAAGCATGGTCTCAGGTGTGTGTGTGTGTGTGTGTGTGTGTGTGTGTGTACACAGGGGTGACAGTGAGGTGTGTGTAGACAGTGTGAGATGGATTGAAAGTACCTTGGACTCCGCAGGGGTTCTGGGGTATGGTGTGTGTCAGGTGTCAGGTGTGAAGTCAAGAGGGGTGTGTCAGTGAGTCACGTAATTTTGGAAATGAGAGAGGGGCGCTGTGGGGGCGGACAAAGGGACCAATGTCTGTGTGGTCTATGTGTGTGTCACAGTGGAGCTTACCTCTTGGCCAAGAGAGTCGCGGGTGGGCGGGGGCGGCAGACCCACGGACGAATCTGACTGGCCACATCTAAAACCCACAAACTTAGATTAATATATATTAAGATGTTACTAAAAATTAAGTTCTGAAATAAGCAGTTATTACACTTATAAGTGGTCTAAAGCAGGAATTAAACTCACAAGCTTCTGTCTTCAAACCAACAGTTTATCCATTCTGGTACATCTGTATTAGGAGTGCAATCTTGTACTTAAATGAACATTTCATATGAACAAATGGTTATTATTACCTAATCAATTGAAAAAAAAAAGTCTGCAATCATGTCAGTTTAATGATTTGCTGCTGTATCACAGAGACTGTATGGCTGCTTTTTCTTTCCCATAATCCTGGCTTTCCCATCCTCAGTGTTTATTGGGCTACTGCTTCTCAAGTGAGGACAGACTTATCTTGATCGATATTTATGTTTTCCTATACCATGAAACTGCTGGAATGTGGAGGATGAATTTTACAAAGATAAAGAGAATATAAAATATAAGAAGTGTATAATGGTAACATAATAAATATATGTATACCTTTCTCATATAGTGTATGAAAGGTGCAAAAATATACAGTATATTCCAGCTAATAGTAAACTTTGTTTGCCAACACTCATATATTTACACCCTTCCATTGTATAGTTCACAAACAAGAATGATATACAGTATGTGCTAAGAACAACGTGTGTTTTAATAGATGATATCCAAATCAGGCATATATCTCACACCTGATGTAAATATTGTAGAAATAAACAAATAAAGCAGGCAGAAGTTGGATATAAAGATACATTTTTATGTTTCTTTTTTAATGTTCAATGGCAACGCCTATATATCACATTTGAAGTAAGGTATGTTACATTTACTGGGTAAAAGGATTGTTTCAAAACATATTGTTCTTTTTAAAGATGCCTTCAAAATAATGTACAATATGGTGTCTGTTTCGCCTCTACTAGTTTCCCAGCTCACTTTTTTGGAAATTGTGTATTTGTTCTGAATACAACGAGCCCAAAACCGAATTAATATGGCTGCTAGTCTTCTCTCACTTATTATTTATAAAATATTTTACAGGAAGTAATACATTGAGAGTTGCCTCTCGTTTCAAGTATGTCCTGGGCACAGAGTTTGATGACAAATACATGTTACAAATACAGTTACATAAATGAGCAGGGTATACATTTATACAAGCACATTGCATGCACAGTTAAAGATAATATATATTATGGGGTATGAAACAGTTACAGACCCAGATTAAAATGTGTGCTTAGTTTGAAAAGAACTTAAAACGGTGGTGGATGTAAGAGTCTCTGGTAGGTTGTTCCAGTTTTGGGGTGCACGGTAAGAGAAGGAGGAGCGGCCGGATACTTTTGAGCCTTGGGACCTAGAAAGCATCTTGGAGTCTGATCTAGGTGATAGATGCTGCATGTGGTAGGGGTGAGGACGTTCTTAGGTAGCTGGGGTAGCTTGCCCATAAAGATTGAAGGCAAGACAGGAAGGGAACTTTGCGCCTAGAAGAGTGATGAACAATCTAGTTTTTGAGATTTCGCAGTGATGGTGTTATGTTGCATGGAGAAAAACGACATATTGAATTGTAGAGGGGTAAGTTTGCTAAGGGGGTTTGAGGTGACGAGCCATTACTATGTCACCATAGTCAATAATTGGCATTAGCATCTGTCGTGCGATACGTTTTCTGACCAGGAGAACTTAGGGAGGATTTGTTTCCTGTAAAGTACAAATAGTTTAGCATAGGTCTTGGTTGTCAGGGGTATCAATGTGCATCCCGATGTTAAGTGGGAGTCAAACCCAGTTTAGCAGTTTTAAAACTAGTAACAGGAGTTAGTGGTGGTTAGTGTTGGTTCTAACTCTGGAGCTCACAGTCTCTGGAAGTTTAAAAATTGTTGTCATAAATACCTTTGTTACGTCTTGTAGTGTTTAAAAACAGTTGTTTTGGGAATCAAGTTTTCGAGTCTGAAAAGTCAGACTGAAGTATGTGGTGAAGGTCGAAGACATATGGCTGTGTGCATATAGATTGTGTCATTCTGCATACATGTGTATTGAGGTCTTCCTTACCAGCTGTGGGAAGATAATTAAGAACACTGAGAAGAGAGGTGGGCGTCCCAGAAAGAGCCTTGCCGGGACACCACAGGGGATATCCAGGGGGTTAGAGTTAGAGCCAGACATGTGACACATGTGTTGGGCATCTCCTGTAGGTAGGACTGAAACCAGTTTTAAAGCATGTTCCCTATTCCAGAGATCTGAAGTTTGTTAAGCAGGATAGCATGATCAACAGTATCAAAAGCCTTGCAAAATCTAGGAATACTGCACCAGTGAGTTGTCCAGTTCCATTCACAACTGGATTTCATTGCAAACTTTAGCAGGGGTAGTTACGGTAGGTGGTTGGGGCGAAAGCCAGATTGAATTGGCTATGGAAATGTTTGTTATAGTAATATCGTTTAATTGGGAGTGGACACATTTTCCATGACTCTTGGAAAGGATTGGGAGAAGGGAGATTGGCCTGTAGTTGGAGACAGTGTTTTGTCCCACTCTTTGAGAGATTGGGACAACTCTGGCAGCTTTCCAGTCCTAGGGATATGGCCTGCAGACAGGATAGAGTTGGACTAGCGAAGCAATTGGTTTGGAACATTGCTGGGGCACCAAGTATTAGGAACATAGATTGGTAGGAAGTCAGGTCGCACATTGGCTGCTTAGTTTTAATTTGAGAAGAGCTGTGTGTAATCTCCGTAGTATTAACTGGGCCCAAAATGGAAAATTGTGGGCAGTGTTGGGAGGGGGTGGGGCTATAGGGGTACTCCAGGATGGACATTAGGTTGTGGTTTGGGCTGCGTTTTGCTAATAAGTAGTGGGCACACCCACAAAGTAATTATTGAATGCATTTGCAATGTAGGTGGGGTGGTTTGCAGAGTAATACCGCCCCTTAGTGATATTTATCTGGGGTTGAGGTTAGAAGGCTGAATATGTTGTTGATAACCTTCAGAAGTAGTGGGGTTTGATGTGTGTTGGAGGAGTTGTGCAAGTAATATTGTGCTTTTGCATGCCTTGTGCCTTGTGCACATGTTCTGCAGGCTCTTTGTAGTGATTGAGATCCTTGGTAGTGCCAGGTTACTTTGTGGCTTTTCCACAAGCATCCCTGAACTGGTAGAGAGCGATCAAGGTCAGGTGTAAACCCACTGGAAGGTGGGCACCCGTACAGTTATCTGGTGTAGGGCATGGGATCAACAGAGTTTTAAGAGACTCGGATTGGAAATGACTCGAGCGAAGACAGCAGGGTCGGAATTAAATTGATTCTGTGCCAAGGGAGGCAGTTGGTAAGGTCAGCCAGAAACTGTTCTGGGTGTTAAAGTTTCTGAATGTTTAGTGAGGAGAACTTTAGGGCTTGATTGGGCGGGTTTAATTTTTCTACCCAGTACAATCATTGCATGGTCACACTGAAATGTCAGGAAGAGATGCCAGAGGAATTGGATTTGATGGGATTTGGGAGAGACTCCAGTCAAGCAGGAATGGGTGGGCGTTGTTTCGTTGTGGTGTGGGTTGGGAATGAGTTGCGATAGGTTGTTAGCGATTTAATGTGTGTGGATTTGTGGTTTTTTAGGGTCAAGCACAATTGAAGTGAAATCCTAGCAGCTCCACTCTTCTCATCAGAGAGGGATAGGCAAGAACTGGGTGATATACAGTCAGGGACTGGAGAGGGGGCTTTAGGGGGGCGGGTAGATGCAGCTAGCAAGATGGGCTTAGAAAAGGGGGGGAAGATTTGCCAAATAGGATTTCAAAAGAGGTTGGGCTTAGTGAAGTAAGTTGTATTAGGATTAAAGCGCAAGTACAGGAGCTACTTACAATGTAGCAGTAGGTTTCAAGCGTGTGAGACCTACTGCTACATTGTAAGTAGCTTCTCTACTTGCGCTATAATCCTAATACAACTTACTTCACTATATTTGGCATCTCTCTCATTTTTTAGGTCTTGCCTCATCCTGGAATTATCTATGGACTTGTATCCATGTCCTTGTAGGTGACTTTTAATTATTTTCCATCCACCTATTTTTGGTTTGCGCCCTTTTTTTTTCATATATATATATGCGCACACACACATTTTACGCTTTGCTCAATATGTTAGATTTATGCAGAATTAATCTCTGCTACAATTACCTTCTCTAATCTATTGAGTCGTCTGACATCGTTTCGTCTCCCAGCTTGACATTATTGTGTCTGACGGCGTGACGTCACGTGCCTGGTTAACATGCAATATGTCCGGACAGAGTGAAAAAGCTCACGGAACCGTTTGGACATGCCCATAGAACCTTGGTTGAAAACCACTGGATCAACATCCTTCCCATGTTTACTTATTTGGTATATCCCTGTATACCTTGTTTCTAGAAAGATGTCTAACCTTTTTTTGACCATATCTATTGTATCTGCCATCACAGTCTCCATGGGTAATGGATTCCACATTTTAAATACCCTTACTGTAAAGAAACATTTCCTTTGTTGCTGGTGAAATCTCCTTTCCTCCAACCTTAAGGGATGGCCCCGAGTCCTTTGTACTGCCCTTGGGATGAATAGTTCTTTTGAAAACTCCTTGTACTGTGCCCGGATATTGTGTATAGTTATCATATCCCCTCTTAGACGCCTCTTTTCTGATGTAAATACAGATGCAGCGGCCGTTATAGAAACAAATCACAGCGCAGTTTTCGTGTGCGCTGCTGTAGTCCACGTGGCATTAACGTCAACAATTGCCCCAGGCACAGGTGTTTATCGCGGTGCTTTGTTTGAATTTCATGGATTGTGTGCAATTAAATGCAATGAAATTAACGAATTGTAATGTGTACAGTACTGTGCTAATTTCAGGTGTTTAAAAGCCAGAACACTAAAATGCCATTTTATGCACTCGCCTGCTCTCGTGTCTTAAGGCGGTACGGATGGAAGAAATCTCGTGCCATGACATTTGTATTCCGAGGTATACACCGCGTGATTTGTTAAAATAATGGCCGTTGCATCTGTAAATCTAATTTAGCTAGCCTCTCCTCATAAGTTAAATTGTCCATCCCCTTTATTAATTTGGTGGCTCTTCTCTGCACTCACTCTTGTTCCATAATGTCTTTTCTAAGGAGTGGTGCCCAAAATTGAACTCCATACTCAAGGTGTGGTCTTACCAACGCTTTATAAAGGGGCATCATTATGTTTACTTCCCTTCCAGCCATTGCCCATTTAATGCAAGATAAGATCTTGTTTGCCTTTGCAGCTACTGCTAGACTTTGGGCACTATTGCTAAGCCTGCTGTCTACAAGCACTCCTAAATCCTTCTCCATCAAGGATTACCCCAATTTATCCCCATTTCATTTATAATTCGCCTGTTTATTCTTGCTTCCCAAATGCATAACCTTACATTTATCTGTATTAAACCTCATCTGCCATTTACCAGCCCAAGTTTCCAGTCTCTCCAAGTCCTTCTGGAGAGAAATTACATCCTGCTCGGATTCTACTACCTTACACAATTTAATATCATCAGTAAAAGATGGAGACTTTGCTCTCGATGCCAACCTCAAGGTCATTAATAAACAAGTTCAAAAGCAGGGGTCCCAGTACCGATCCCTGAGGTACTCCACTCACAACTTTAGCCCAACCTGAAAAACTTCCATTTATGACAACCCTCTTTTGTCTATCCTTCAACCAGTTTTCAATCCAGGTGCATATATTATTACTGAGTCCAATTTGCTTTATTTTGTACACCAACATCATGTGGAACTGTATCAAAAGCCTTTGCAACATCTAAGTAGACCACATCAACTGCATTACCCTGGTCTAAATTCCTACTTACCTCCTCAAAGAAACAAATAAGGTTAGTTTGGCATGAGCTATCCTTCACAAATAAATGCTAACTATTACGAATAATTTTGTTTTCCATTAGGTATTCCTGAAAATTATCCCGTATTAATCCTTCAAGTAGTTTCCCCACTATTGCAGTCAGGCTTACAGGTCTTTAATTCCGTGGTTGTGATCTAGCTCCCTTTTTAAATATAGACACCAAATCTGCTTGACAATGCTTGGCAATTTGCTTACAAATCCTGACTAGGCGTCAAAAAATTACCATAAAAAAGGCAAATGTTTTGCACGCCTCTAGAAATATTCACTGAACTGTCCTCTCCACATATGACGGGGAGTTACAATGTAGCTAAAGTATCTAGCAGCAGAGACATGCGAAGACTGGTGATACCTTACTCCTAAAGAAACTCAGTCTCAAATGAAAACTTTATATCAATCTCATTCCTTTCAAACACGCCCTTATGCAGTTACCATATTGTCCACGTCAAAAGCAGAGCAATAAATTACATAAAAAGTGACAGTTGCAGAGCAGAGAGATGCAGAACATTGAATAGGGCATCACACAGAGGAAAACCATGAAGTCCATACTTAGGATATTTTAACTGGACTATTTTAACGTCTTAAACATGCTAGATTATTAAGTTCTTCTTAACTGTGCAGTCTGTCTTCAAGCACTAATCCCCGTAATTAAGTTATATCCAATTTAGTAACAATTAGCAGAAGACTTCTTACCGTTGTCGCATACTGAATATCCTTCCAGATGGACGATTGCCTTGAAAGATCTGATTCCTCAAACAGGTTTTCCAAAATAACCTCCCCTATCATGTCATGTCTGGAAAACCTATCAAAGTCAAACACGCTAAGGTGGAGTTTCCGACTGGGGAGTTCATCGTAGGGAACCGGGAAGTGAAAAGACTCGTCAAAGGTTGGGTTAAGTGTCTTTCTGTGGACCCTAGTCTGGAATTTCCTCTTCCGGTCAGGCAGGAGGTAAATCTTCACGTATGGGTCGGAGCTTCCACAAAAGTCCTTGGCAGGGAGGTCAAAGGCTTTGAGGATTTGGACTATAAGGGTTTCATTTTCATAGTCGTACTTGAGGGTGAAGTTGATCTTCCCACAGGCCTTGCTATCATCCTTCTTGGTTTCTTCAGAGTCCACTGACTTTTGCTTGTACAGCTCTGGTTTGATCCTCCCAATGCTAGTTGGTTGCTCTGTCACTTGCAGGGTGTCTGTTCCGAAATCAAAACTGGACACGTGCATTTGACGAGGCAGATGCCTTTTGAAGGAGATGTGTCTGCAAGCAAAATGAAATGTAATACAATTAGAGTTCAGGAGGGCCGGCGTACTGTCCTACATTTAATGGCACTGTACTAAATTGTCCCAACTCAAGTTGCTTGAAACAGTAAACTTTTGGAAGTGCTTCACTTTTTATGCTTTTAACGGAATTAAGTAATGGACTGATGCTAACTTTCCCACTGTAGGGGATAGTCATTAACGTGCAATAGTGTAGATCAGGCACTACTGCTTAGTATCTCCCATTGACTTTAATGGAAGTTTCTGTGTGGTAGTGTCTGATCGACTATAGCACTTCAATTAATAACCCTCATCAAGAGGAATGAGTGAGAAATAATGAGTAAAAAAGAAGAGAAAGGGAAGAGAAGGCAGGTCACTCTGGTACTGAAGCTCTCAATAAAGTCCAATTTGTATCAAATTTATCAACTAAGTTTTTGATAATGTATGAATATCATATTATTCCATCTTATATTTTTTACATTAACATCAAAGTGGGGACGGACGGACAGTTTACATGTTTCAAAAATATTGTTGGGATATGTTTTATTTATATTATACTGTATGAGCCAGTAATCCTACATTGTAGCACACATTGTTCAGGGGTAAGCTATTGTCTTCTTGACAGATAGGAAGAGCTGGGTGGACCGAAAAATTGATCCTCTCTCTCAGTAAATGATACTCTTTTTTTGTATGACTTCTGGAGTGCCGACATTTGTTGCGATTCTCATGATATACGAACTCCTGGTGGCGTGTGGATTCGGCTGGATGAGCACCAATGGGAGATAATTCTTCAGTATCATGAGAGCTCTTTTCTACGGACATAACTACAGATAAAACAGACTTCATTGTCCCCTCAGGTGTAATATGTTGTCATATTCTGCACAAAACCTGCCTTTGAATCTTACAGAAACTCTGCATTCTGAATTATAACGGGATATGTTGTATTATCTGGGGGAACAATGTCACTCTTTGCCCAAAAAGCTTACAATTACATTTTTTAGTAAAAACATAGACAGTAACTTGATTTACTGAAGGTCACTAGGAGCCGACTGTTGGTATGAAGAAATGTTGCTAAGTGGAACTGCACCCAAAGATTGTATTAATAGATATTCTAAACATGGTACGTGTAAAAACAAAGAAAGCTGCCCTCGCTGAAAGATCCTGCTGCCTTGCAGGCGATTTGTAGCAAAATAAATAAAGCAAAAGCAAAATGCATTTTCTCCCAGCCTCTTATTGGTTAATTAATGATGGGACGTCGAGCCTCAGAGGGTTTTTTTCTGCGATAATATCACAGAGCAAGCAAACTAGCAGCAACGCATCAGAATAGCTTACATCAAACTGAAGTCACATCTGCAGGGTTTATTACAGTGAAGGGGGTGTATGTCTGTAGAAAGCAAATTCTTCTAAACTTTCTAGCAAATGATAATACTCCTTCATAGCAGTTTAAATGCTGCAAGGTGAATTAATACTGCAGATGGTTGTACACTCTGAATCAGGTGTAGTTTGTAGTATTTTGTAGACTCAAACATTATTGGGCTTCTCAACATTAGACTGGGGTATTAAAGGCTCACAGGGGAAAAACAGGTTATATGAGCCTGCTGTAGGGCTATAATCAGAGGATGAACTACATTAGGTATTTTGTGCCCAGGGTAAGTTCCACCAATTGAACCCCCAGGAAGCAGGGGTGTCCGTCCTGGCATCTGGCAATGGAAGTTGTGATACACTTCCGGGTCGGCCCCCCCCCCCCCCCCCCCTCTTTTTCACCATCCTCCTCTATACTGCTCCCTCCTTCACCACTTACTGTGCTGCCCTACTCATTTGTAGATGGGCGAATCCGGCGCAATCCGTTTCCCGGATTTTCACTGAAGTTACCCCCAAAATCCGTTTCGCGGTGTAAAATCCGCAAAATGATTTGGGTGGCTACAACCTGCGTGGATTCATCAAAATCCACCATTCGGTACAACTCATTGACGGATTTGTAGAATCCAATCCGCGGATTAAGCAATCCGTTGGCGTATTCTTTAAAATACACACAGATTAGATGCAGGGCCCCCTGATGGTGGTGTAAGATGAGTTGAATGTGGTGTTTATGATTAAGAAAGAGGGTGAGTGTACTGTGTTAGAAGGGGGGGGGGATAAATGTGGAGTGTGTGTTAAGTAAAAGGGTGAGCATAATGTATGAGGGTGCATATGGAGTGTTAAGGGAGTGTGATGACTATGTGTGAAAAGGAGGGGGAGTGTGTTTGGTATAAGCGACAGTGAGGTCTGAGTGTTATGATGCTCGGCTCAAGCAGGAAACGGACCCGCAGGGCTGAGGAAGGAATATGAAAGAACCGACCTGAGCCGAGGGACAGAGTCCTGATAGAGTAGTGAGTAGTAAGCCGAAGGTCAGGGCTGGCAGCAGAGTTGCATAGTCGGTGAGAATGCAGAGGTCGAGGCAGACGAAGGACAGGGGTGGTTGAGGTACGTAGCCGGGTCTGGTAACGAGGAAGACAAAAGGTAAGTGTGTTGCATGAACTGAAACTTTGCTTGGCAGGGCTGTCCTTTTAAAGGAAGCTGCAAAGAGCAAAAAATGAGGATCCTGCCACAGAGGGCGAGCTAGAGCAAAATCCCGGTCTGGACTCAGAAAACCCGGGACGGATTTTGAAAAAACTCATAGTACACCCAACACTGTGGAAACCTCAGATCAAAGAGGAAGCGTGGACATCACTATCCTTCACCCAAGAATTCTCCTCTGGACCGTATCCCCTCCAAGATACAAGGTACTGGAGACTGCCTCGAGACGAACATTTTAAAAATCCTTCAGGGGACCCTGCTCAGAGCCGGTTGAGAACCACTGCTCTAGACCATTTTCTACCCTTTTTTCATGAAATCCTTTACTAAAGCTTTTTCTTTGTCTGCTAATACAGCCAGCAGAACTATATCAGCAGCAAGGAAATCCGCAGTATAATGGGGAAGAGTGGATTTGAAAGATCAATCTACGCTTTTGTTTTAACCAAGATTCAATGTTTTTTTTACACAGATCTGCCCTTTGGAAATTACAGAGCAGAAGGAAACACAAGCATGATTTTGATTTAGAGTAGACTGAATGTTAAGCTTCAATCACCCATGTTTGTTGACTAAAATTAAGTTGCGTAACTTTTTCCACTTGCTCTCTAATTGCAATTTAGTAGAAGTATCTGCTTTCCCTTGGTACTTGCGAAATCTTAACGGTACAATCCCATAATGGAGCATATTGAACCCGCCCTTTTTTTGCATGCTGTTAATTCAGACATAATGTCTGATCCCACTCACGCATTTGTGTGTCACACTAAATGGGAGCAATAATGTCTTCTAAACTGTATAGGATTATATAACTTTGACCTTTCTCTTACATATCATAGAACTTGTAAGCCTGGGTAAAAGGAAACATCTTTTCATCTGGGCCTCTGATATTGTGATGTGCCTGTCAATCAAGTCTTTAAACAACCTCTAGCATACCCTGTCCCTGTTTGAGTCAATAAAGATAAGGAGGAGGAGAGGGTTTTCCCTGTGCAAACTCCTGTTCAGCACATAATGATATCACACTAAAGGGAGCAGCCAGAGGAAACCACATCCCTCCCAAGTCTCAGCTTACCATGTTTAAAAACTGACGTTAACTCAATATATAGAAACATTGATTTGATTGAATGATTTTTGTGATAAAAGTGTCTGTCACCAAGATTTAACCTGCTAAACGTGTCACTACCTTTTTTGTGTTTTTTTTTAAATAGATTTGGAGCAGGGCATCTCCGGAGATTAACCACATTGATTTCAGCTCCAGGGACCCCCTGCTTCCCAAAATACTTACCTCCCTAGGTGCTGCTAGTAGGTGACCCAGCTGAGTTCACAATATGGATGTTTAAAAGTCCTGCGTCCTGTGGGCCAATAGGAAGCCACAACTTCATCCCTTCTGTCTTCCTATTGGCCCATGTGATGGAGGTGCATTAAAAATGCACAGAGATATAGGTACTGGCAGCATCTACGGAGGTGAGTATCTCAGGAAACAAAGTGTCACTGGAGCTGAATCAATGTGGTTAAGTTCTGGAGAGACCAAACTTCAAACTTATTAACATTTTGTTTTTTTAAGCATAAGGTGTCGCCAGAAGTGCTCTTTTAAGAGGGAACGCACCTTGAATTTGGCATGTTCTAAATATTGAACAAATGACTAATGAACCTGTGGAATAATAATTTGTACAGCCCTCACTAAAATAACTAATGACCTCCATACTGCCAAAGACAGAGTTCATTACACTCTGCTCATATTACTTGAACTCTCTGCAGCATTTGACACCGCGGACCACCCTCTTTTCCTTCACATTCTCCATACTCTTGGTATTCGTAACAAACTCTATCCTGGATCTACTCTTACCAATCCCATCGTACTTTCAGTGTCTCTTCTGCTAACACGTCCTCCTCCTCTATCGATCTCTCTGTGGGGGTACCCAAGGGCTCTGTCTTGTGACCTCTTCTCTTTTCTCTGTACACACTTTCTCTAGGTGACCTAATCACACCTCTTGGGTTTAAATATCACCTCTATGCTTACGACACTCAAATTTACTTTTCTACCCCCGACCTTACACCTGATGTACAGACCAAAGTTTCTGAATGTCTCTCTTCAATATCATCCTGGATGGCTCTACGCCAACTTAAACTTAACGTGGCAAAAACCGAGCTCCTCATTCTTCCCCCCAAACCTGGCTCTACTACCTCCTTCCACATTACTGTTGGTAGAACTATCATTCACCCAGTAGCCCAAGCACGCTGCCTAGGGGTCACACTGTACTCCTCTCTCACATTCAAGACGTTTCTAAAACCTGTCACTTTTTCCTCCGCAATATTAAAAAGATACGCCCTTTCCTCTGTTGCTCGACTGCTAAAACTCTGACTCAGGTCCTCATTCTCTCCCGTCTCGATTACTGTAACCTCCTGCTGTCCGGCCTTCCTGCCTCTCATCTGTCTCCCCTACAATCTATCCTAAACGCTGCTGCCAGAATCACTCTACTCTTTCCTAAATCTGTCTCAGCGTCTCCCCTGCTCAAATCACTTTCCTGGCGTCCTATCAAATCCTGCATCTCGCACTCAATTCTCCTCCTCACTTTTAAAGCTTTACACTCTTCTGCCCCTCCTTAGGCCTCATCCAGGGTTACTGCTTGCTGGCGGAGGCGCGCTTCCGCTCGGCACTGAGCCCCTACAGCCGCAATTAGAGCGGCTTTAGTAGGGGCTCGCCTACGCTTCCGCAAGTGCGCCGAAGCGTAGGTCTTAGGAAAATTTAAAATTTTCCTGCTTGTTGGAGCGCAGGGCCGGTCACGTGAGCGGTTCGCCCAATGAGGGCAAACCAGCTCCGTGACATCACTGGCCCGCCCCCGACACGCCCCCGGACGGCGCGCTGTCTAAGGCCAGGGAAAGCACCCACTTTCCCTTACCCTCAGCGCGCCTCCGCACGCCAGCAAGAAGCTTGGCCGAGGCCTTACATCTCAGCCCTAATTTCTTGCTATGCACCATCCTGACTCTTGTGTTCTGCTCAAGGATATCTTCTCTCTACCCCCTGTGTATCTAAATCCCTCTCCCGCCTTAAACCTTTCTCACTGACTGCCCCACACCTCTGGAATTCCCTTCCCCTCAATACCCGACTAGCACCCTCTCTATCCACCTTTAAGACCCACATTAAAACACGCCTGCTTAACGAAGCATATGAGTAGTTCCGTGGCAAATACTATAGACCTGATACATAAAGCTTGGCCCCTTGCAGACACACTTACCAGAATGCCCTCCTACTGTCTCTATATGTTCTTCCTACCTACCACTTAGATTGTAAGCTCTTTGGAGCAGGGACTCCTCTTCCGAAATGTAACTTTTATGTCTGAAATACTTATTCCCACGATCTGTTATTTGTATTATTTGTTATTTATATGATTGTCACGTGTATTACTACTGCGAAGCGCTATGTACACTAATGGCGCTATATAAATAAAGACATACATGCATACTCTACATGGAGCCACCAGATGGCAGTGTAGCACACAAACTGTATGCAGCGTTGATCTACCGTTTCACCAAAAGATGCAATGGGAAGCCTGTTTTATGATGAATGAAAAAATCCAGATTTCACAAGGAAAACAGATTGTAGGGGCCCTTTATAGGGCCGTAATTAGGGTTGCCAGATGTCCAGTATTGAACCAGGCTGTTCTGTATGTGGAAACTCTGTCCAGTAAAAAATTTGAGGTAATACTGGACATGTATGTGTCTGGTATTACATCTTTGGACATAGTGACCTGACCGGCTTGGTGGAGCAGGGAGAGAACAGGGCTATTGCTAGGGGGCTGGGCATCTTCCTCCATCCTGATTGGCTGCTGCTGGGTAATGCAGCCAATCAGGAGGAGGTATCAGGAGCCTGAGGGTGGGGCCATGGAGAGGAAGAAACAGGAGTGGAAAGCGGACACAGAGAGGTGTGTGTGTCAGAAGTATGTATGTGTGTGTCTCGAGTGCGTCACACCTTTCACCATGGTGTACAGTACAGTATTTTTGGAAACGCCACCTGGCAACCATAGCCATAATGGACACAAAAGTTAAAATAGCACTTGCATTCATGCATTCATACACACAGTCAGACATGCATTCACTGGTACATATATACAGTCATACATACAGTACAAAACACTCAAATATGCATACATACAGTACTGTACATAAATAAATAGATGCAGGACAAAATGCTTCAGATAGACACATACATACACTGATAGACACAACGCAGATTGCAATGTGTTGGCAGCAGTTGGGTTTGACTTTCCTATATGGCAAACTAAGGAAATGTTTGGGGATTGGATTTAAAATTCCCAGAGACATTGAATTACAGCGTTCAGAAGAATAGAAAACCGCCTTGTTCCGAACACGTGGAGTGGTGAATATGTCAATTTCACTTTGTATTTTATTGTATTCTATGTCTTTATTTATATAGCGCCATTAATGTACATAGCGCTTCACAGTAGTAATACATGTGGTAATCAAATAAATAACAGATAATATAAATAACAGATCATGGGAATAAGTGCTTTAGACAAACATAACATTAAGGAAGAGGAGTCCCTGCCCCGAGGAGCTTACAGTCTAATTGGTAGGTAGGGAGAACGTACAGAGACAGTAGGAGGGAGTTCTGGTAAGTGCGTCTGCAGGGGGCCAAGCTTTATGTATCATGTTCAGAATATCCACAGTGCTATTCATATGCTTGTTTAAGCAAGTGTGTCTTAAGGTGGGTCTTGCGTACGTTATCACAATCCTACGTGATGTTACATCAGGAACAACGCAATGGTGCCTGATGTTATGTAACAGATCTCCCTGGTGCTAATATTATGGAAATCTCTCTGCCACATATTCAAATAAACTCCGAATAAATGCGATCGCCCTCATATTTACAGGTCAAACACACTGAAACTACAATTGAGGAGCTCTGGCTGAAATAAAAATCCTCTAAAGTGTTACAACATGGCCATTTTTATATATGCTGTGAAGCTGCCCTTTCCAGATCAATGAAGCTCTTAATAAAGCATCAATATGTGCAGCTGATTTTAATATATATATATATATCAACAGCAAAAAAGAATCCCATGGGGAGCACACAGGTATACCAAAAAGTAACAGTTTATTCATCAATATAAAAACAGGGGAGAAAGTGTTAAAAAATGGGAGGGGGACTCCTAATGACTCTAAAAACTGCAAAGCAAGAATACAGTTGCTGTTCCAATTAAAGTCCATGTATAGAGCACACACATCGCCATATTGCAGTCAATGGTGAACCTCATAAGTAGTCCCTGTAATGAGAGTAAAAGATGGGTCCCCTACAGCACGCCCCCACTCCAAATATATGTATATACCTCCTGCTTTGGCAAACTATAACTGCCCCTACTAAGGGTTAGGGGTCCAGGGGAGGTTTTGCAAGCACAGCCAGGTGCAGATCACCTGACCTTAATTAACAGAGTATAAGAAAGGCCAGGCTGGATCAGTTGTCCCTCTCCCCTTATACTAGCTAAGAGAGCTGGATGTGCTACTGTACAGACAGGAACTGGCCTGCAACAGGTTTGGTTTATGATTTATGTGTTTTATTGTTTGTTTATTGTCAAAGATAGCTAGAGAATTGCTGTCTAGTTAACGCTCAGATAGAGCTAGGATTTATTTTTATTCTTTTGTTTGTCTTGATTTTGTCTGCTGGAGTGACAATGAAAATAAAGCACTTAAACCAGAGCTGGATGGTCATGTGACTGTGCTTTACCCTAAAAGACAGTGGGTTTTAATGTTCCCAGACACAAACCCTTCAGGCAAAAAGGGTATTTTGTCACAATGTATATAAATATTAAATAAAAATATCACTTGTGAGCACATTTTCATGTCTTAGACAGGTCTGCAACCCTGCCTTTCACGGTTATCTACCAAATGGTGCTTCCACTGCAGCCAGGGATTCTGGGAAATGACATGCAAATGAGAACACCACGTCACCTTTTGCTTCTTGTCCATTTTAACATGGACCCCTTTATGCACATGACTGCCATATTACACAGCTTTTCAGCACAGCCTAGATTAAAGTGCATAAACCTACTCACAAACAGCTGTTTTGACCTGTTGGGTCTCATCAGTGTGAATATATATATATATATATATATATATATATATATATATTACACAAAATGCTTCCCATGGCATAATAATATAATCTACTGGTTGGTACAGAATAAAAGTTTAAAAAATTCACATTCAATTTATGTCGAGTCCAGATGCTTTCTGGCATCTCATTGTTAGGGGATCTCCCTACCACAGAAGGAATCGAGGTTACCACTGAGGCAAAGAGGTTGGAAGGACCTTCATGCCTTCTAAATGCTTTTTGGACTCAACATAAATTTTTAGTGTGCATTTTTATCCACTTTTTTTCTGTACAAACAAATACATTACTATATTATGCAATAGGAAGTGTTTTGCACTCTTACCTTCCAAATACAAATTCCAAGTGACGACAAGACCACTAACTGGAGCAGCAGCACTTCTGTGGCACCAGACCTGCCTCTATTAAAGGAGCAAGTCATGTCCTTTTTATATTTATAATGTTTTAACATAGGATTGAAGCAGGGCATCTCCGGAGCTGACCACCATTAATCTCCAGCGCCGTGCTTCCTGAGATACAGACCTCCGCAGGGGTGGCCGGTATCTTGGCAAAGTTTAAAGCTCTTGTGTCATGTGGGGCAATTGTTAGCTGAACCTGATGATGTCAAGGCTTCCTATTGGCCCGCATTGTGCAGGAGCTTCGAAACTCGATTATGGGAACCCTGCTAGCCAAGCGGAGTGGCTACCAGCACCCCCTACGGAGGTCTGTATCTCCGGAAGCAGGGGTTCTCTGAAGCTGAAATTAATGGGGTTCAGCTCCGGAGAGCCCCTACTTAAATCCTATGTTACAAATAAAACAAAATTACAAAGAAAATCACGCGCTTGGATTGCCTCTTTTAGACTGGACTAGCTTTGAACCCTACACCATTCATGTATATTATTTTTCCATGGTGTACTAACCTTACTAATATTTTATATTTTCTGACTGATTTTCTAGTCCTCCCTTTACCCATGTGGGACATTTTTCACAGACCTCACCGGGGGCACTCTGGTTCTTTCGATATTTAATTTTAAAATTCGCTTTCAAGATGTATTTTTCGGGGGGAACAATATGACCGATATGCTATCCTGCACTATATGAAATGTACAAAATCAAATGAACAATAGAATTATTGAGATTTCTATATTTCCTACTCAATTGAGATCTTGTATTTGTGATGTCATTTATGATATAGGCAGGTTACAGTGTGTTGAGATTCATTATTTTCTCTCTGGCTTTTTCTTTTTCTGAATAAGTGTCAAACAATGCATTTAAAGGTGCAGTCCCATGTAGCAAGCCAGAAAACAACATTTTGTAAATAATGTTACAGTCTAATTGGCTTCTCTAAACAAATCGAATTATGCTAATAGCAAAGATTTGGCGGCTTTAATTTTTTTTGCGAAATTAGTTAAAAATGTAATTTCTTAGGGAATCATTTCTCAAAGCGTTTCCTTATCCTTTTATTTCAGAGAGCCAATCTGGGAAGATGGTGGTACTCTGACTGTACAAACTCTTGTTGAACATACATAGACATCATACAAAAGGCAGCAGCCAGAGGAAATCAAACCCATTCCAAGTGTCAGCTCACTAGTTTCACAAAATAGTTTTAAAATACCTTATAAATTGTCACACCTTAAACATGTCACTGACATTAGCAGACTGGTCCTAGTCCTTCTCAGGACCAAAGTGTTCTAATGGCAGTGACATATTTTATGGGTTTCATATTGTCCCTGTTTAATTAATTCAAGACCTACAAACACTTCGTATTCCTTATGAAGGTTCTTTTGGGAAATAAAACATTGATACATTTTCCATTGGTTTAATACAGTTGCTTTGAGACACCCTGCTGTTTTTTCTTCCCTGCTTTGACTAGTTTGCATAATACAGAGACACATGGTTTGTTACAAAGTGCTCACCTGGTGGAAGATGCAGGCTCAGTGGCTTGCCTCTGTATCCTTGTGCGATGCATAATGTGCTCTTTCATTGACATCTGGACCTCCGCTGGGATATCAGGAGAGGTGTGGCTAATTTTAACTGCGCCCTCAAGGAAGCCTAAACTGCCAGCATCCTTCCTTTTTTCAGCCATTGCTTCTCTGTCGCAGTTGACTGCGGCGAAGGTAGCAGTGTTCTGCGGAGCCGTCGGGTTAGAAGAGACGGCCTTGTTCCTCCAGGGCACCCACCACAGCTTCCAAAAGAGAAAGAGAAAAACTGCCACCAGGGCCAGCCCACACACAATAACTATCACTGCAAGGAGGCTGACGGACAGGTCTACAGGGGACAGAGAAGCAGGAGGTGACATTGACAGAGAGAGAAGAGGGGGGAACACAGGAGAACACCAGGGGCAGCAGAGAGAAAGAGGGGGGAAAAGAAAAGAATGGTTGTGAGAAAAGCGTCAAGGTCCGTAGAAGAAAAAAAAATGACAAGTTTTATCTAGCAATTCTCCTAGTGCCAAAAGCCATTGTGAAGATTAAAACGAAATCAATGCAAATCACCCATGATTATGATATGAGGTTCACACCCATTTTTGGTGGCATTAGTCTCTTTGATGCCAGCAAAGTTAGATATACATTGCACCTCCTGCTTATCTGTCAACTGACTTCAAGGAGTCTATGAACTGACGCAACTTTGAAGCATAACTTTGCAGTGTGCACCCTTGTGGGTCAATGTATCAAGGTCTTTTCAATAATTTTGGCCCCATCTGTATCAATTTGCGATTTGGGGAGTGTCATTAGGAAGAATTAGGAAGGAGTTACATGACTCTCAGAATATAATGAGATTTATCCAATTGTGTTTGCAGATTGGCCGGCCTTGTGGCATCATCGAAAAAAAATAAATGTTTTTCTTTGTATCAAAATTTCATGTTTAAAGTAATTTCTGCTCAGGAATGGGGACTCGATACATAATATGCCTAGCCACAAAGCTGTACGTAGCCTCTGTTCAGAATCTGTACATTACGGGTAGTATAATTCAGAAGAGGCGTGGCTTTGCGGCTATACAGCTTGCATACCAAAACCTTTTTCCAGAACAAAAACTAAGTAAAGCGTTCTGTGAACTGTGAAACTTTCGCTGCACGTTTAAAACAAAGAGATAAGTAAGGGGTCTCCATGTGAGAGTGCCATGATCAGCACGATTGGAGTTTAATTAATGGCCTCACAATTGCCTGGAAATATTGACGCAAAGATGCACAGAGCACACATTTTTGTCACATTTTTACTCCAAAACTGCCTTCATATATTTGCCCTCTAGTTTACACAACTGCAGCCATTGACACTCTATTTGATGACACGCTTATGTGTATGAGTTAAAAATTAGGAGTTGACATTGGCAAAAGAGAATTTAAACAAACATAATATACTGTTTGGAGGCATTCAGATGTGGCAGGCATCGTTGTTTTCTCTGATATGATATGTTGGGATATATTGTAATATTCTGCACCAATTGTGCTACTGAACCCAATGGAAACATTGTGATATTCTGTGTTACAGCAGGATATATAATGCCATACTTACTCAGGGGTGCTGTTTCATAAGACACCTTCCAGTTCCAGAAGACACGTTATGGTCCATTTACTTGAAGCAGGCCCACCAACAAAGGGGGGGGGGGCTGGGACATCTGTCTGACCCAGCAGCAGAGGGGGGCCTGGACAGTTGAACCCTAAAGTCAGGCCCAGCCTTTGCCACCAACCTACTTTTGTAAGAACAGACCATCCCCGTCTACTCAAGAGACCTTCAAAACCACCCATCCACCCCAATAGGCCCAGGTCAAGACTTTTAGGAAAGTTGTTGGCAGCCTTGACTTATAGTGTCATTAAGGTGTCTTCCAGTGCCAGAAGATATGTTAGGAATAGCTCCGTTGAGTAAATATGGGTCATTGTGTTATTGGGAGGAATATTGTCACATGCTTACAATATGTGTTACTATCTGAACATATGGAAAAAATCTATATTCTTCAATGATTTGTCAGTATGCACAGTACTCTTTTTGTTATACAGTATACCTGTAATCAGTATATGGTGGAGGCAGATGCAAAAAAGGAGTATTAGGCACAAACTAGATAGAGATGAGAGAATATACCGTGATTGAACCCGTGAAGGTCAAATGCAAAAATCGGAATACTCTCACATAACAAAATCCAAAATACTCCTTTTCTTGCATCTAGTTCATAACGGTTTGGAGGCTGTGAGTATTTATAGCACCTGGGTTTGAGACATATCTTATTACTTCATCACTATATTCACCAGTTACTTGTGGCAGTGATTTTCATCTGCCATCACTTTTCACTAGTCTGTCACTGTGTTGAACAAGAGTTTACACAGGCAAAGCCCCGCTCCTCTCTCCCTAACTCCTCATCTGTATTGGCTCTCTGAAAAGGCCAGCGTGGGAAACCATTAAAGAAAACCCTTGATTGACAAATACTTCCCAATTAACAGCCCCCTAAGAAATGTTATATATAATTACGGTAACTCCCCCCCCCCCCCCCAAAAGCAGACAAATATTTGCCATTAGCATGGTTAGATTTGTTAAGGGAAGCCAATCAGATTGTTAAATTCCTTCACGGAAGATTATCTGTCTGGCTACATGGGATTGCTCATGTAAAGAGGACAATTCGAAATGCATGTCTAGCAATTTCGCTGCAAGAGGACATTTACATCTCGACAAATAAATAGCCTATTATGTTTGATGACAATATTTTATGTTTAATAGGATATGATAGTGTTATAAAATGACTTACTAATACAATAAAAGCACTGGAAACATTAAGGGGGGGGTAGGGGGATAGGGTCATAGTGACCTTTTCCGATAGATGTCGCCTTACTAAATTATTACAATAATAAAGTTAGGACACTGCCTGGTCATCTCATAATACCAGGACACCCACCCCTATATACATTACATATTCTCCCACCTCTATTTATGGATTTTGGAGTCCTGTATTATAAAAACTTAAATGTGGTAACCCTAGGAGGCAGAGGAAATAATTCAAAGGTGTCTATTTATCAGTCTCCCAGCTCCAAAACTATGGGGGAAAAAAACTCAGATTTATAGAAGAAACAAAATTCCTGTGTTTTGAATAAAGCTCTTTTTGTAGTATCTCTGTCTCTGTTCTCTGCTGCAGTTTTGGAGCCAGGATAGTTTGATAATTATACCCCATAAAAAGTTATACATCAAAGTCTCCTGGCTGTTAAAATGAAAGGAAATACATGCACTAGAAATAAAAAATCCTCTTGAAAGTTTATTCTTGCTCCAGCGTTGCAGAAGTCTCAATATTAAGGCAATTATGGGGCATTTTCATCTTGCACACCTCTTTGCTTAACCTTCACAGTGCCATATTGACGTATCTAGAAAGTCATGAGAGCCGATACACTAGGGGCGCTTGTGAGGTACCAAGTACGTCATGAGCATTTTGCTGGTTTTCTAGGTCACGTTTAGTGCTCTATCAGAGTGCTGAACGAGGTCAAAACTGAAGTAGTGGACATTCCCCTTCTGTTTTTCTGTCATAAGTAGGCAGTCTGCGACAAATGTGATTGACACTAAAGCCTCTGAAAAGGTTAAGGGGTTATATATAAATAAAAAATATGCAATTTGCACCGAACAAAGGTAATATTGCATCGGCGTCCATTTGGGAGCAGCGGCATGTATGAATCTTTCAATTCTTGTTCCACACATTTTCTGCTTGATTTATTTGGTGCCAAGAAAGAGGAAAACTGGACCAGATATTGGCGCAATTTTTTTATCCAACTCTTTATAATATTGTTCTTTCTCTCAATCTCCCCTTACTCCTCCAATAACTACCCAAAAAGTTAATGATGCAATTGGAGAAAAAAAATGGAGCAATGAACATTGACGCAGTTACAGGGAGTAATAAATTGTGCAATTTGCGACAGTTGTGGAGCAATGCTACAGTTTGCGATTCTTTTTAAGTACTCTATCCCTCTAAATGTGTCAAGGTCAGGATAGGTAGAGCAAGTGGTTCACATCTATTGTCAAATTCTCTAGAGCATGTTCTAGAAACTCCCCAGATCACCGATCTGTGCAGTCTGACATGGAAGCCCCATTGACTTTATAGGGGCTTCCGTCTCAGACCGCATGGGTTGTCGATCTCGGAGGTTATAGAATATGCCCCTTTGTTTTTAAGCTCTTGATCCAATTTTGGCCCAGGTGCACCAGTTTGCGATTTGTGGAGTGTCCATAGGAGGGGTTTGGGAGGAGTTACACGATGTGCAGATTATATTGAAATGGATCACATTCTCTGTATCTCCATCACTTTTTCCTTCTTCGACATGACAAAAAAATTACATGTAACGTGGCATAATTTTCTGTCTTAACATTCTGCACCAAATGGAAAAAACTGTCTTACATTTGCAACTGTGCACTGAAAAATGCTATCAAAAAACACTTTTCTCTACATCAGTGCATAGACCAGGCAGCCGGGAGCATTTCATACCTAGTGTAACTCCCATAATGTCAATTTAATGCCCAAACCATCTCGATGTAATGGGGCTTGTTAATTAAGATTTGTGGACTGCAAACTTGGTCAAAATAACACACATTTATCAAAGTTAAAAAAAAAAGAATTTTCAAACTGAGAAATCTTGCGCTGTTTTTTTTTTTTTCACACCCCCCAAAATGTAAATGTTACAGTTATTGGTTCTTAATCTGATATTTTGTATCGATGCACTAGTGGCTTTTTCTGACCAACATCCTCCTAATCAGACTGGTTTGGCTGCTGTAACGCATCTGTTGCTGTCCATTTCTACGAATTAGGTCACTGTTGGGAAGGCATCAGCTATTACCAATCCACTCATCTCTCTCCTGGTAGATCCACTTGTTCATAGAGTACAGTTTACACAATTACAGCCTTAAATAGTTACACCTTACTCGTTTACATGAGTTTTGGAATAATTTGTTTCTGCCACCAGTAATTTCTTAAACCCATATGTAATATCCTAATACCCTCCTACTGTGTCTGTAAATTGTCCCTACTTATCAATTATAAGTCCTTCGGGGCAGGGATTCCTTTGCCTAATGTTTGCTTTTATGTCTGAAGCACTTATTTCCATTATGCCTCCTATTATTTTGCTGCATGTATTACTGCTATAAAGCTATATATATATATATATATATATATATGTATATATATATTTATATATATATATATATATATATATATATATACACAGCCACTTTAAAAAAGCAAAATTGTGAATTCTGAACAATTTCAAGCCCAAATATGGAAAAACACACACAAAAAAAACAATTTAAAAAACATGGACAAAAATGCATTTAATCTCTTAAAAAAGATAATAGGTTCAATTCAAGCCCAAAGACATAACTTATTAAATCTAAAATATAATATTACAAAAACATGCAATATAGAAATGTGACCAGTTTTACAAACTAAAAAGGGAATAAATCAGGAAGCCTACACATTGCCAACGACTATTACTAGGCTCCTCAAAAGGTCGTGAGAGTAGGGCATATGAAAATGCAAAAGTTATAGATAACCCACCTCTAGATGAATTCTGATTTGGGGATTCTATACATTTTAAAGACAATTTACCTTTGACAAAAAACAGACAAAAGAGCCAACCTTTTATGGGTGTGTCTTATCCCCCTACTCATCAATCTCTCCGTGACATTTTTATGGTTAATGAACTTTAAACTGGGAGTATAAAATACTGCATAGCGCTCTCCCTGTAACTACTAGGTTAATGATACCAGCGTCATTACGTGACGAGGATTTTAACGCACACAGACACCTCTTTTTCATAGTCCCATTTCTAATCTGACATTTGCAACTTGAATACCTTCGCACATTTAATGTCGTTATAAATGAATCCTGCTCGTTACTAATATATACTTGATTTTACTGTGGGGGGCATGAAATATGAACTATCATATATAATGTGAATATTTGAATGATAAGTAATGTGGTGACCATCTCGTCACCTCTGGGTTGACCAGAGAAAGTCTCAGGAATTTACGATGTGCCCTTGAAGCTGGTCCTGGCAGATAAAATCAGATCTGCCGGCTGTCATCTGTCAGCTTAATGTAAGCATTGTTTTATTAGCCTGATAATGTCAGGCCCCATGACCATCCATGTTACTCCAACAAGGGACATGAAAAGTAGCTAGTTTAAAACTAAAGTTAACCCCTTGGTTGCTGGACTGCTCAAACAGTTTAACCATGGTATGGCTCTATCGTGTCAATCTCCTGTAAGGAAGGAGACTTATGATACTGTGCATGACATATTTATTGAACATTGGGGCAAAGCTCTTTGAATTGTAATTTAGAAAGCTTTAAGCAATATTTAAAATAGGTTTTCCAAACAAACTCACATTTGCTTAAAAACCCCAGAAAGTGGAATTATACATTTGTAAATAAAGACATAGCGGTACGCTGGGTGTGAAAATAAAAAAATAGGGATGCTTAGTACCTAGGGTTGCCAGGTGTCCAGTATTGAACCGGACAGTCCGGTATTTGGTTACTCTGTCATGTATGTGTCCGGTATTACCTCTCTCGACTAAGTAACCTGCCCGAGTGGCTGGATTCGTGGGATTTCCCCTGAGAAGGTATAGAGCAGGGCTGCTGCTGCTGCTAGGGGGCTGGGCAGCTTCCTCCATCCTGATTGGCTGCTGCTGTGTAATGCAGTCAATCAGTGTAGAGGGAGAGGGGGGTTGGCCCGGTATTAAAGGGGTTGCACCCATATGGCCACCCCCTGACCTCACCAGGCAGGCAAGGGGTTAACTGGACTGCGGTCCAGGAATGTGGCTTACACCTTGTCATGTCAGGAAACTGTATGTTCCCCTGTTCCATTATAATCCTGTATTTTAATGTTTTAAAGTGCATTTCTGTATCTCCAGTTCTGGAGGTCACAGAGAGTTGATATTTGGCCAATATGTGGAGTCACTGTAGGCATTAAAAACTGGCAAATTTCGACCCACTGAGCCCACCAGAATGGAACTTATTAATATGTGTAGATATTAAAGAGTCTATGTATGGTATTTTGGATCTGCTCTGAAAAATGCAGACTCCATCTGCTATGCTAAATAGGTCAGGAAGGGCAGCCGGATGATTGAGCCTAAGTACTAATCAACAGACCAAGTACTAATCAACAGACTCTGCCACTCTAATTGTTACCTGAGGGCGGAGAATCAAACTGGAGTGGTTTGTAAGTGTTATATACCTACAAACAATGAAGTTCCTATCAGATACTTCATTTGGTAGACTGGTCGTTTCCCCTGATTGAATTATGGGGCTACAGAAATAAGACTATCAGAGTCCCAGTACACATGGGCTAACTAGCTGGGGGGACATGGGTTAATCTGTGTCTCCACGTTAGGGATTGGATACAGATAATTGTTCACCAATAGTCTGTATTCAATGTTAAGAATAGGGTTACACAGGTATATAAACTGTGTCAACCCTACAGTTTTTAGTTGGAGTTGTTCTTCTGATTCCACCTGGGATGTCACCGGATTGCTGGAGAATTGCTAGCTGATACTTCTCCATCCCCCAACCCTAAGTAAGTGTTACCTTCTGGCCTGTTAAGTTACTGATATTGATGTGTCACCTTTTTAAGGACTAAATATATTTTATTATATCTAAGCCTCGTTCAGTTCAACCCAGATATTTGGTGTTCATTATATCTTGTCATAAGTTACTGTGACAATCAGGATAGAGGTGGCAGGGCCTGGGAGGTGGGGCCAAAGAGCAGAGGAAAAGCATGGAGCAGAGAGAGGTGAGGCTGTGTCATGTGTGTCCTGTGTGTATTTGTTCTGTTTTGTCCTGGTGTGTGTATCTGTGTGTGTGTGTGTATGTGTATGTATACTGTTGTGTGTGCGTTTACTCTGGCTGTCCTGTGGGGGGGATAATGACAGTGAGGGAGGGTGAGAGGATGTAGGGAGGGGCTGTGAGAGGACAAGGTGAGTGGTGAGTGGTGAGGGGTGAGGGGTGAGGGGTGAGGGGTGAGAGGATGGAAAGGAAAGAGGGGTGAGAAATGGATTGAAGGGAAGAGGGCTGAGTGTCCCTGCACACCCTTTCCTTAGGTTAGTTAACATTTTCCTGCCCGACTCTTTTCCCCCTGTACCCCTCGCCCACTCCCTGCACCCCCCCCTTCCCAGAATCGACTGCCCCCTTATTCCGTTCGTAGGAAGCATGGCTGGTCGCACCCGTTCCTCCACCCATGTTCTGCCTTCGACTTTCCCTTCTTGTACTTCTATTCGCGTGGGGAGCGTCTTCCAACGCCTGCGAACCTTACCTTAGCAGACTATACCGCGGGCTGACACCGCTATCACGCCTCAGACCCTCACTCCTTTAACCTGATCATGCAACCCCCACTTGAGCCTCCATACCGCCACCCCGATTGACACTGCCCTCCCCCTCAGTCTTACTCGAGGTTACCCTTCCTTCGGCTAGCGCTGACCGTGGACACGAGGGCGGATGAATCTTTCTGACCCCCCCCCGTTCCCCGCCGCGAGCTCTCACTGCTCCCTCCCCATGCCCCCTACCTCATTCCCTACTACGAGATGTGCCTTCCGCCCAGCTGTCGCTTGTCCTATCCCTTATTTTAAGGTCTGTTATGACCTAGTACCCGCAATTTTTCCCCGGGTACTCTCCCCCCACTCTTTTCCCCCGAACCCATCTTTCGGCCTACGCGGTCTGTGCCGTCCCTACGACTCGAATCGGAACAGTCAGACCACTCTCGTGCCTTCTATCCGCCACAGACGCGGCAGACGCTGTTTTTGTTACCTAGTAGATATTCTCCTGCACAACTCTCCCGGTTTCGGGCAGGGTCTGGAACCCTTAAATGGGTCGATTAGCAGTAGCATGTTGCCTCACATTCATGAGGGGATGAATGGAGCGGGCGGGGTGTGGGGTGAGGGTGGAGGAGGGGGGGGGTGGGGTGAGAGGGGGTGAAGGGAGGGGGGTGGGGTGGCTTGGAGGAGAGGGAGGGGGTTTGAGAGAATGAGGAGGGGGTTGAGGAGGAATGAAGGAGGTAGGGGTGTGAGAGGATGAAGGGAGGGGGTGAGAGGATGAAGTTGAGGGGGTGAGAGAGAGGATTGACAGGGACAGGGGGGGGGTGAGAGTGATGAAGGGAGGGAGTGATAGAGGATGCGGGGGTGGGAGGAACGGATGAAGGAAGGGGGACTTAGGAGAGGATGAGAGGAGGGGGGGAGAGGGGACGGAAGGAGAGTGGGGGTGATGAGGATGAAGGTTGGGGTGAGTGAGAGGCTGATGAAGGGAGGGGGCAGTGTGATCCCTGTGGAGAAGATGTGATGAAGGATAGGGGTTGCGGCTAGAGAGGGAGAGGATGAAGAAAGGGGGGATGAGAGAGGATGAAGAAAGGGGGGATGAGAGAGGATGAAGAAAGGGGGGGATGAGAGAGGATGAAGAAAGGGGGGGATGAGAGAGGATGAAGAAAGGGGGGGATGAGAGAGGATGAAGAAGGGGGGGTGAGAGAGGGTGAATGGAGGGGGGATGAGAGAGGATTAAGGGAGGGGGGATGAGAGGATTAAGGGAGGGGGGATGAGAGAGGATTAAGGGAGGGGGGATGAGAGAGGATGAGGGGAAGGGGCGAGGGAACAAGGGGTTGAGAGGATAAGGGGAGGGAGGGTGAGGAGGGGTGCAACAATCTTAGAATTTGTGGGAGGAGCATTAAGATTAGCATTGCTCGACATGTACAGTATGACTGCAGGTCAGCTATTTATAAATGATCTGACCATTATGTCATTTGTTCTAAATTTCACTCAAAGCATGCACCAATTTGCATCAATTTGCACTATTTCATATTCTATTTCCTAAAAAATCTTCGGAATAGTACTCCCTTCCAAGACTCCTCCCCAGATTTTTTACGAAACAGAATATAAATTGGTGCAAATTGGTGAATACTTGGAGTGTTTTTAGAAAAAATTACATAACAGTCAGGTCATTTATAAATAACATTCTTCCTCGCCAATGATTCTCGCGTGCGTCACACCTTTCACCATTTTGTCTAGTATTTTTGGATAAGCCACCTGGCAATCCTATTAGTACCCCCTTATACCATCGATCCTTGATCATTGCAAAGTCTACTTTTATTTGATGGTGAGACACAAACAATGCTACTTTACTAAACCCCAGATTTTGAAACACACATAACCTCAGAATATCCAGAGTCTATGGTTTGTTTGTAACACTGGTTAATCTCTGAAAGTTGGTTTTGAAATAAGCATTGTACAAAACCTATCAGAGTTTTGTCATAATTACGATGCAGTGAAAAACCGCTCGATCAGAAAAGTTGGAATACTTCTTAACACAGCTCAGTAAGCAGCAGCACAACTCAAATAAATCCTCTCGTTTATAATTCAACTGTAACCTTTCTTTATATTCAATTTGTGGGGGGTGCATTGATGTTATATTTCTTGTTTTGCCTCTGCAAGGCAAAATGTCTCACTTTTTATATTAGTCTTGTACAAGAAAAGAAAAAGCAATAAATCATTCCAAAAAAATGTAATATCTGGCTCCGTTTGAACGTCTGATGTTATCGTTGCAAGACTGCACAGGGAGAAGAAAGCAGGGAAATCTACCGTTTAAGTCTGATGCAGTATCTTACCCACCCATCACTTAATCCCTGCAAATGGCGGAGGACATCTGTATTATTAAACTAGAAATCCAGCTAGGTTAAGTAGAAATGCAATCAAAAGAAAATGCCAGCTCAGTACCTTCGAGGGACGGCTACGGATCATTTTATTAATCCCATCCTAAAGTGACTCACTTCATGTTTAATTTGGAATGCATGTTATCTCACGTGACCTCCTCCCATCCAATATGTAATGTGGTCTCCTGAATTATGTCTAGAACAATCACCCTAAACAGTGTTATGGGTCTGGAGAGATGGCTTTAACTGTCTTAACGCTATGCATACATTACAAAAAATTAGAAGCTATTCAAATAGAGGTGTTTAGACAGTGTGTAAACACACGTTGGTGTTAGGTGTTTTCAACCTGCATATTATTATTATTTATTTAAAACATGCCAACATATTCCGCAGCGCAGTATAATGGGGGTAAGAAGTAAATAGCAATACAATTATAACATTAACATTCACTGGTACAATAGATAGGCCTTGCTCCAAGGAGTTTACAATTTAAAATAAAGTCAACACAATCATGGGCGTCCGCAGGGGGGGGTAAGGGGGGTCGCTTGCCCCCCCCCTGGATCCTGGGCTGCCAACAGCGGGGGACAGAGGGCACTGGCGTGACAGGATTTAGCGCGCTCACGATGTGCAAGGAAGCGCGCGCGTATCTTCCCTGCTTCCCCCCCCCCCCACCTGGGACCCCCTTTCCTCCCCCCGAGCCCGCTCACAGCCGCTCGCGGCACTTCCTGTGCCTGCTGCTAGTGAGCGCGTGACTGTCCGTGACGCAGAATCTTCCCGCTCCTCTACTGGTGGCTGCGCAGTGTCCCCCCTTCTTCCCCGGGTCTCCGTGGCTGCCTACCCGCCCAGGGTGATAGTAGGTAGGTGCAGGGGTGCGGCCGCCAGGGGGGGGGAGGGGTTGCCTCCTGTCCTGGTGCTCCCTCCTGTCCTGGTGCTCCCTCCTGTCCTGCTCTCTTGCTCCACTTTGTGTGTGTGTGTGTCGTCTGAGGCGTGTGTGTGTGTGTGTCTGAAAGGCTGGTGTGGTGTGTGTTGTCTGAGGTGTTGTGGTGTGTCCTGTCTGAGGCGTGTGTGTGTGTGGTGTCTGAGGCTGTGTGTTTGTTTGTTTGTGGGTGTCTGAGGCTGTGTGGTGTGTTTGTGTCTGGAGTCTGTGTGTGTGTTGTGGTGTGTCTGAGGGGTGCTGTTGTGTGTGGTGAGGGGCATCTGGGAGTGTGTGTGGGTTGTGTGTGGGTGGGGTGTGTAGGTGTCGAGGCTGGGTGTGTTGGGGAATAATGTGTGTGTGTTGGCTGTGTGTGTTGAGGCTGTGTGCGGTGTGTGTGTTGTTAGAGCTTGTGTGTTGAGGCTGTGCTGTAGTGTGTGTAGTGGCCGTGTGTGTGGGCTGTCTGGATGTTGGTGGTGGCTGGGCTGTGCTGGATTGTTGGTGTGTGGTTGTTGGTGTGGTTTGTGTGTGGCTGTCTGGTGTGTGGTCTGTTGGTGTGTGTTGTGGGTTTGTTGTGTTGTGGTGATGGTGTGCTGTGTGTGGATGTAGTGTGTTTTGTGGTGTGTGTCGTGTGCCTGTTGAGCTGCTGATGGACGCTCTGTGTGCGTGAGGGTGTGTTGGTGGTCAGTGCTGGACTTAGGTCTGTTCTGAGTGTTTAGATACGTGGCTGTGTGGCATAAGCAGAGATAATGGGGGGAGAGAGGGAGAAGAATGGGGATGTGGAGGGCTAGCTACTGGGTGGGTGTGCAGGGAATAGAGAGAATGGGG
>CM071575.1:25234080-25320171 GCA_036426205.1 Ascaphus truei | reverse complement strand
GGTGCTCCTCCTAACCCTGGTGCTTCCTCTCCCTCCCTGGCCCCTGGTGCTCCCTCCCTCCTGGCCCTGGTGCTCCGCTGGGGGTGGAAGTAGAGAGAGAATGGGGGACAGGGCTGGCAACGGGGGTCAGTCGGGGTTGGCGTCCCAGGCCCGGTGAGTTGGGGCCCACCCACGTGTCAGTCAACCACCCTCTCACCCACTCTCCCTCCCTGTCTCCCTCTCCCTCCCTGTCTCCCTCTCCCTCCCTGTCACACACGAGTCAGTCAGTCACTCACCCACCCAAGTGTCAGTCACCCACCCCGTCACCCACACACCCCCACACCCACTCTCTCTCTCTGTCTAGTTAAAATTATGCTCCCCCCATAAAACATTTCTGCGGACGCCCATGAACACAATGTATAATGGTGGAACAGTGTGTTGCTAAAAGCTTTTGGCAGTAAATCTTGCAGATGGGACAATCGCCTCTTGGTTTTAGTTTATGGTAAAGGCTGTCGGAATAAGACTAAAGCTAAGCCTATCGGAAGGATATGGCATTGAAGTGAGTTTCATGTTAAATTCCCTTGTTTGTACTTCCCCCAAAAAACAAAAACTCTAGGGCGGCTTTTCAACCCTACAATCACAGCACACCAATGGGAAGATTCACTTAGCGATAATGTGGGGAATCGCACAAGTCAATGGATGGGATCACAATGTGATACGTGGCAGAAGGAACACAGGGCACAACGGATTTGAAATAACTAAACTCATTTATTGAACCAACACAACGTTTTGACCTCAGCGACATAGTGGCACTTGATAAAGACCGCTAAGGTCGAAACTTTGTTCCTTCTGCCACTACATGCATTGGACTGACGACAGGCTATCATTCAAGCACTGGAGCACCGGTAATTGTATCATTGGTTATACTCTATTTTTAGGTGTGCAGCATTTATCTCACGTCATCACAATGTGATACCCCACATTGGCACTTAGTGAATCCCGGCACAAATTGGATGCATTGTAGGTCTCTCTGGCAAGTGAAAGTGTTAATGAACCGGGTAGTATAATGTACACAGAGATGGGAAACTGTCAGATAGATTATTGGTTAATTCACAGCATTATTCAAATACTGTACCAGCAACAACAATTGCTGAAAGCCTAGGACCCCACGCTAATCAGATAGTATAATTGTAATCAGTGAAATGGTACAGGAGGTGGTGTGGATTTATCATTACATGGCATGGATTTTAAAAGCCCCCGAGTCTTATTGTAAGGGGCACATGACTTTGGTCATAAAGAGACCAGCCCATTGGCCAGTAATGGGGCTGTTGGTGTTCGTACGGGGTGACCTTGGTAGGGAGGGATATTTAATCCTTTACTTATGGCTCAAAGAGGTTTCCCGCCCGTGTTTGTGGTATGGGCACTGGTGTGTCTGTGTTAAGTATTGTATCTATGTAAAATAATAATACAATAATGTAAGGGGGTTCCCTTACTTTCCTGTTTCCCTTTACCACCAGCATAACTGCAAGACATTATGTATGGAGATCCAGTTTCAGATTAAATTGTAATGAAAGAGTTAACTGCCTGGTCCCATGCAGCGAAATGCCCCGACTAGGGGAAACACAATGCATTAAGCAGCAAACAGCTACTCTCCCTGTTGGCATGCAGATGTGATGTTACCACTGAGGAGTTAGTCTGCAGAAGTTTCTAGGGGTGACACAGACATCTTTAGTTGAAGAAAGCTGTTAGCCAAGCAGCCCAAGAGAGTCTCTGAGAGAAAGTGAAGCTGTTAGACAAAGCTCATGAGAGCCCCATGAGAGAAAAGAGAATTATTATACCAGCAGCGGAAGAGAGGTTCCTGTTCACATTACAGCTCCAAGGGTTAGTGAAAACTGTTCGTCACACAGATACCAGAGAAAGTAGGAAGGTACCTACAGTTAGAGTTAGGGAAGACAGCAGCATTAAGACAAGTTGGCTGTTACACTGCAGAAGAAAAGGTTCCCTTTTGTTATATTGTATTGCTCCTGACTGAACAGTGCATGAAAACTACCTACAGCTAGGTGAGTATAGACCAGGGGTGCGCAAACAGGAGGACGTGAGATTTTTTGGGTGGGGCGGGAGGGGGCGCAGCGGTTGCAGAGGCCCGGTGATCTTCTCCAAGGCATTTTAATTAAATGCTGGGGGACTGCACGAGGCCTCTGCAACTTCATTTACCGTGACTCAGTCGATTTTGGCGATGCGTCGCCATGGCAACGCAGCATCAAATGACAACGTCATTGACGCGGCATCATTTGATGCTTCAGACCAGGTAAGGGGGGTGTGAGCAGTGGGGGAGAGCAGGCACGGGGGCACAAGGCAAAAAGTGTGCGCACCCCTGGTATAGACAAGTCTACAGGAGCTAAGTTGCAGCTTTCCTCAGCAGGCTGCACAATTTGTCTCACACTAATTGCAACAGCACCACAGGTGGGGAATAAAAAAACTTTGAAAGACTTTCTGCTGTTCCTGCGACGGGCTGTGCCTGCCAGCCTGCAGCGATAGCTGCACCGTTTCAGGAGTGCCCTTCACCCTACAGAGGTCATCATCCACATGTGCACCAACTATATACTAGCCTGACTGGTTTGTAAGTACCAGCCCCATTAATAGTCAGGGATAGTTAGGTTGACCCTGTCCATGTGGTACTGACAATTACATCCTGTACTCTAAGAGCTCCAACGAAACGGACTGCTTTGGAATAAGGTACCTTGGTAGGAGGTGGGGTGCAATTGTATTTTTTATTTGTTTGTTTCCCTATTTTTCAGGAAAAAATACTAACCCTGTCATGGCTATTCGTGTTTGGTGCACATTACTTCTATAAGGGAAATGTATATATGTACGATGGTCATAGGTTGTCCCACGAAGGTAGCAGTGCAGGTCTCATTATCTATTGCTGTCTAGGCCCAAAACCCTGCGGTCACGGAACTGGTCCCCTCAGGTAAATTGATCAGCACGCAACAATATTCTACGTTGGGGAGAAATCCCTTGGAGGCACTACACCACAAGTATCCTTTTCTATCCCGCTAAAGAGCTCAGGTCGCTCACCTCCCCCAGTTCGCCCACAGAGAAGCTAGAAAGGGACTCCTGTTGGGCCCAATCTCTAAGATTACCATTTATACCAATACTAAAAACCTGCTACAATAATAATTACAAAAAATAAAAATATATAATAATTAAAAAGAATAAAGACAATACAGGGGACACAAAGGTTTGTATGGTTTAACTTGTTAGAGCACAGATTGTTGGTTCAGTTTGGCCTATGTTAAAACTAAGCCTAAGGGTTAAAGATCGGAAATGCGGTGGGAGTCCAGGTTTCGGCTGGTCTGTGGGGTTCCTCTCCCTCTCTGGTTTGTTCTGTAGTTCTGAGTTATGATGTGTATTGTGACATAGTCCAAAGATGTTAGGCAGCTTTCTGCCCCATTTTAGAGCGAAAGTGCAGGAATAGCTAAAAATGATCCGTTCCACAGCTTCAACATTAACTCAGGCAGCTGGATGGAAAATCACGACCACAGATTACAATGCTCTAGTTCTCCCTCACTGCTCTTTCAACATGCACAGGTTTTTAGAGCAGAGAGGTTTTGCATTTCACTCTCTTCTCTTAGAGGCCTGGGGGCTGGGGTGTCGCTACTCTCCTGCATCCAGTATCGAGGTTGACAGGCCTCTCCACGTATGACATACCAGAGGATTTGCCTGGACACCACGAACAGATAAGACAAACAAATGATTACTGCTGTTGCTAAAAGACTGTGCTGTATCTTGTGTCCCTAAATGAGAGAGCATGTTTTTAAGCTGGGAACCAGTTTAGTTGGCCAGCAGCTGTTAGAGAGACTGATTCTGATGTGTAGTTAGATCCCTGAAAGGGATAGGATTTGCTTATATGATTTTGGTTTATTTCTTGAATAACAGTGTGGGAAATATTGTAACACGAAATGTTGTGAACTGCTGAATGAAAGTATCTGAGTACCTCTAACCTACACATGTTAAAGCTGCAGTACCTTAATGGATGAAAATAAGCAGGCAGAAGCCTGAGTTAAGCAGCATAATACTTTGCATGATCCTGTTGTTGTATAATTAACCCTAGAAGACTGTGTCGGGAAGAACCCAGACAGACGTCAGCACTACAAAAGAGGGGCGGTTGTCACATAGGTGGGAGAATGCGGGTCGACACTAAAAGTATGTGGGTTTGCAAATAAATGCGGGGGTTTAAAATGGCCGCCCAGCTGAAAAAAGTACAGATGCTATGAGTGAAGTCGTCCCACTGTGTATATCAGTTGTGCTTCTAGCATACACAGAGAATGTGCGAAGTGTGGATGCATAGCACTTGAACCCAAACAGAAAACCAAAATGTTTTGCTGAAGAAAAAAAAAAAAAAAAAAAAAAAATGCATCTAGCAAGTGCTGTTTGTTAAAGCTAATGCCTTTTGCTGAAGTGAGTGGAATTTGCAGCTAGCAAGTGCTGTGTGTAGCAAGTTGCTGAAGTGAGTGAAATTGCAGCTAGCAGATTGTCCCTGCCGGGTTTCTAAAATGGCCGACGTGGAATGTTTGTTTTGTAATGTACATAATCATGAAAAGCAGTGTCCCTTCAGGCCATACGATGATGATGGCGACTCGTAGTGGCCTGGAGGAGAGCCGTACCCACAGATGAATTTAGTATGCTGGGCCTGTCATAAGTAGGTCACATGGAAGATGTGTGCCCCAAAATTTTCAAAGACAAACAGCTGCAAAAACAAGCAACGCTATGAGTGCAAGCAAGATGTGGAAGCTGATACCAGTGAGCTTTGTGCCCAGTACCACTGATATCTCTGGAGCTAATAAAGCAAAAAGAAGAGAAAAAGAAAACTGTTCCTCAAGTCACAGGGAAGTGACCGAGCCACTTGAACCGCGCTATCAGGACATGCGTCAGAAAGGCGCCAAGATGTGTGCATACCGGAGTGACCAGCAGAATTGTCACGGGAACAGTGGCAAAGGAAAAGGAGGAGCAAAGGGAAGCTGAATCCTTGAACCAGGATAAAGAGGCTTTGGTTCTGCACTCCAAGCTGCCCGCCATGATTATGAAGTCCTGCGGCAGGATTGATGAAGGTGCGAGAATGTTGGAACAAGGAGCGAGAAGCGAACGCCGAGTTACAGGGTGTATACTCCCAGCTTTACAAGAGCACGAGGCTTTGAAGAAAACAGAGTCTCTCTTACGGAGTGAGCTGGAGAGGTGACGACTAATCGGAAAAGGCCAACACCGTAATTGCCACCATGGATGAAAAAAAAGATTAAGTCTGACAAATTGATTGCTATCCTAAACAGAATACGGGAAGGCTCTACAAGGGTTCATGCGCCAGCACAGAGGTGCAACATTACGCCTGGAGGGCCACGGTCTGAACACAGAGCTGGGAATGTTGAAGCAAACCCATGAGAATGCCTAAGTGAGTTAGAGACTGTTAAAGCAAGAAAATGAGACTCTGAAATTGGAAAATCAGATTTGACTGACCAAGCAGAAAAAAGTAAAGAAACAGTGTGACTCAGGAAAAATTAGAAGTGCAGAAGCACTGATGCACACTCAGAGCCAGCACCAGGAAGAAATGGACGCTCTGAGAACAGAATTGCGACATGTATGCACAAAACAGAATTCTCTCGGGAGGAACTTAACATTTGAAAAAGGGGAAAAGCATTAGATAATTCAGAAGCACTGCAAAGCTCTTGTCCAAGGAAGAAGGGAAAGAGAAAATTATCGCGTATCGTAAACGCGCCGCAACTATCATCCTAAAGGCTGCCTACAGAGGGATGAAAATTCGTCGGTTCAATCACCGGAATTAAAGCAAGCCTGTGTTCTTCAATCATTCTACCGTGCCCGCATGGTACAGAAACAGGTTCCTCATTATGAAAGGAAGCAAGTATAAAAATCCAGTCTGACTAGGATGACACAGAACAGGATTCGCTATCAAACCCTGAGAAATGCGTCACTGGTTATCCAGCGGTACTTCCGCCTGAATAAATGTAGACCTCAGGAAGAGAGGTCCAAGACTACATGCCTGGCCGGCTGCAAAGGTAAAATACCACGGGTACAGCCGGAGTAGTGAGAGCCCCATCAAAGTGAAGGTGCTCCCGGTTTATCAGTGCTTCATCTTCTAAGTTCAAAGTCGCAAATCAAAAGTGACGAAGGTCAACGTGGCCTTGAATTTTCCGGATCTGCCACTCGGGCCACAATATAAAGACAAAGACTATCCGGCCCCAGAGTTCCGTCAGAAGCTAAAAAAACAGGCCAGTCATTTGCAGTTTGCAGCGGCCTATGAAATAAAGTCAGGAAATGTAATGGACTGGAAGTCAAAGAAAAAAAAAAAATGTGTTTGGGGAATTGACCGATATTTTTTTGTTATTACACGTGTGGACTATGTCACGGACACTTAACTATGCAAATAAGCTATTGTAGTTAAGGTATATTAGGCCTCTAGAATAAGCATTTTGTCAATGTTACAGTGTTATATTGGTTCTCTGTGTTGAAAATGTAGCTAAACTACAAATTAATATACAGGGTTGATGGCCTTTCGTTGGTAAAATATATAATGAGGTTCATATTCTACAGTAGAAAAACCCAGGGAGATAATAGAAATTGTTTGGTTTTGTGAATATATTTAGCATATCCTGGGTTGTAAGAATGTGTGCTAGACACTATTTTTCAAAATAGTTCCCTAATAGAGAGCAACAAATATGTTTGCAAGTATAGTCTCTTATGACGAAACCTATTGTCCATAATTTCCATGGAAAAAGTTCATATTCGTATCATGTGAATACTTAATGTTGTACTGAGGAGTTAGCTCAAGTATTTCAGGTAGGACGCTCACCCCAGTGAGGTCCATGGGCCGCTCACCCCAGTAGGTGTTGAGCTGGGGAGGGGGATATGTGACATAGTCCAAAGATGTTAGGCAGCTTTCTGCCCCATTTTAGAGCAGAAAGTGCAGGAATAGCTAAAAATGATCCGTTCCACAGCTTCACATAACTCAGGCAGCTGGATGGAAAATCCAGACCACAGATTACAATGGCTCTAGTTCTCCTCACCTGCTCTTCTAATCACATGCACAGGTTTTAGAGCAGAGAGGTTTTGCATTTCACTTCTCTCCTTAGAGCCTGGGGGTGGGGGTTGTCGCTACTTCCTGCATCCAGTATCGAGGTTGACGGCCTCTCACGTATGACAGTACCAGAGAGATTGCCTGGACACCACGAAACAGATAAGACAAAAACAAAATGAACTGCGTTGGCTAAAAGACTGTGCTGTATCTTGTGTCCCTAAATGAGAGAGCATTGTTTTTGCTGGGGAACCAGTTTAGTTGGCCAGCAGCTGTTAGAGAGACTGATTCTGAGTGTAGTTAGATCCCTGAAAGGGATAGGATTTGCTTATATGATTTTGGTTTTATTTCTTGAAATAACAGTGTGGGAAATATTGTAACACTGAATGTGTGAACTGCTGAATGAAAGTATCTGAGTACCTCTAACCTAACATGTTAAAGCTGCAGTACCTTAATTGGATGAAAATAAAGCAGACAGAAGCCTGAGTTAAGCAGCATAATACTTTGCATGATCCTGTTTGTTGTATAATTAACCCTAGAAGACTGTGTCGGGAAGAACCCAGACAGACGTCAGCACTACAAAAGAGGGGCGTTTGTCACAGTATCTACAGGCTGGGTTGGTAGTTGGCAATAATGTGGGAGCCACGGTATCCATAGGCTCACGCTCAGTTTGGCCAAGCCCCTTATTATTATGTTATAAGGTGTTTATCAAAAAAAAGCTGTGCCTTGTTTCCCCCATGATACGACATTGTGTAATTTTTGGGTGAGAGGTGATGGGGTCAAGTTAAAGGGGCTTTATCGTGAGTGAAAATAGGCTCCTTGGGAGGTCCAGACTCATGAACTGTAATTTTCTTGCTGCATATAATTTTTCCTTTAATAGATGTGCTAGCAAGACAATAATTGTGGGAAATTAACCCTTATTCCCATCCCAGTAGAAAGTCCAGAAGGTATCAGTGGGAGTCAGTCTCACTCTTTTCTAACTGGGTTGTGGATTAAAGGACCTACAAGGTATTTAGTAAAGAGCCTTGGCTGCCAAACTGGAACAGTGCAAAAATCACCATGAGAAAAAGAATCCCATGAAAAGCAAGCAACGCCCCAATTAAAAAACATTTTAAACACAAAGTTTTATTGCAAAGTAATAATTGAGTGTGTCTAATATATCAAGATAGCTCAGTTATATCTTCAAACTTGATGGACTGTGAAATATTAGAGAGCCCTGGCATGAACATAAGGGAAGGACAGGACGACCGCAGTTATGAGCTAGTAATGAGATGCCTCCTTTTCCCCTTCTGTTATGACCCCCATCCCCTTTTTTGTAACCTATTTTCTTTCATTGGGGTTTTGGCGCCCTGGGTCTGTTGGCTGGTCCCATTCCTCTAGCCCACTAAGGGGGTCATACAGTAAATGGGATACCTATGCATGGGAATAGGCAGAGGGGGAGGCTATGTCATGAAGGGGAAGGAAGTGACCTGAGAGTTGAGTCACGCGCTCACAGGCTGGGAAGATACAATCTGTGACTGCAGCTTACCTACCTAAAATATATCAAGGCATCAACGAACTGAGAAAGAGCTTGTTCAGAGGTTTAATGAGCTGGTTAGGAGCTGTGGTCAGTCTGGCTCCATTAGCACATGCAAGAGGTGTGGAAGGAGCTGGTGATCAGGAGGAGGCCAGATCCAGTGAGGAACACGTGGCAGAGGCTGCATGGAGGGTCCCTCTATATCGAGGTATTGGAGTGGCTGCAGAAACAAGGGGGCTTGTCCGTCAGTGAAGCGCAGCAGGCTGGGAGGTGGATTCTACTGTGGTATCAAACGATGAGAGGGCCGGAGGGAGTGGGCCAAAGCCGTTGCTGTGAGTATGGGGCACCGGTGATTCAGACCACCTGTGTCTTTGGGTCTTGGAGAGGGGGCCTTCACGAGTGAAAATGAAGGCAAAGCATAGCAACAGAATCTCAAGACAGAAGAGAAGGACTTTATCCATAGTGAGGACTGGGAGAAAGAGGGCATTGTCCATATCACATGCAGCTTCAGAAGTGGATCAGAGGGTTGACAGGTCCTTAGGTGGGAAAGATAATTCTAGGAGAGCACAGAAATCACATAGGCAGTGTTGATAGCTCAAGGCCAGGAGGAGGGAGTGAGTAGATAACGGGTAGCCCACAAAGGAGTCAGGGGGCAACAGAGCAGGACCCCCTGGGTGGGAGTCCAGAGGAATGACGATTGCAGCGGAAGAAGCGGCCTTCGGCGCTGGTGGGTGCTGCGCAGAGTGCACCTTCGATGGAGCAGCTGGAGCAGGGTAGTTGGAGGCATGGGCAGCTTGCAGCAGGTACTTTAGGGAGAACATGTGTTAATGTTGGGACATTAAATGTAGGGAATGATTTGGGGGTATTTTGTTTTTGTAAATTCTTTATTTATATTCCACATTTTTTTTAATAACATTTAACATACACACAACAGTAAAGCACAACTTAAGACATATCAGATCTTTTACATTTTTTCACTCTGCAGTCAACCATACTCAGACATATTGTATAATATCGGGTATACAATAAAACATTAACTGACAACAGTAATAATAATAAAAACAAACACAAGACCAACAATCTGACATAAATACAAAATTATTGTATTTAAACAAAACAAAAAATAAAAACTAGAAACAAGTCAATCCCATAAATAGTAGTCCGGGTTATTCTTATTATTCTCATTACGGCAAGTGTGTCCACTTTCAAATCCTCTCACAGTGTTCTATTAGCAGTAAACTCTGACCATGACAGCCAAAGGCGTCGACTCCAATAGTGGGTGCCCCCAGCTTTTTCCAGTTGGCAGCAATGGCACATCTTGCTGCATATAGATATGTATTAATAAAGATTTCCTAATTCTGTGCCCCCTTGCCTCTTTCTCTGTTTAGCAGTGTAATACTCATGTCTTTTGGGATTCTGATCTTGGTAATATTAAAAATCTGCTGTAATATCATAACCCAAAACCGCTCTATTATCTTACACTCCCACCAGGTATGAAGCATTGTTCCCACCTCCTCGCAACCTCTCCAGCACTTATTGGAAGTTCCTGGGTAACATTCTTTCAGTTTTTGTGGTGTAATATCATCTGTACATTATCTTATGAATGGCCAACTTGGCCTTATCAGAGAGCCAATACATGTAGGGGATTTGGAGAGGGGGATTGTGCCTGTACAAGCACTCGCTGAACACACAGTGACATCACACAAAAGGGAATAGCCAGAGAAAAGCAAACCCATCTCACGGTTCACTTTAAAACATAATAAATTAAATTAAACTTTTAGGTTTCAGATTTAGGTAAAAAAAGATATAAATTTGACTTAGATGAGACTTAATTTAGAAACGCTTTGCATGGCATTAATTTATAACCAAATGGAACTGGTTTATATCAGCCTCTACTAGAGGGAATTCTGTATGACACAATGCAGTACCTGGTTTACTACTAAAAAAATGGATAATAAATCACCAACACTCACTAACCAGTAATACAGGGGTCTATGTGTAAATTCCAGAGCAAAATAGGTATTTTCATCCTGCATCTATCTATAAAATATTTTTCCCCTTCTGCCCCAACTTGTACCTGGAGGCAGAGCGGGGTCGAGACATTGTTGCGTCCCGGGCAGACTAAAAATGTGGTGCCCCTGTAAAAGTATTTTGGGATGTTTGGCTGCGACCAAATCACCACCGGCGCTCCACTGCCAGGACTACTCACCGCAGGTTACCTCGCCGCCTTCTGCCATATTTAAATGTCCTCACTGCTTGGATCTCCCCAGCCGCAGGGCACCTCACGCGGCGCTGCTTCGATGCCATTTGTGAGCGCGGCAGTGCATGCGACCGCCCAGCAGGACCCTCACCTTGGCTGCCAACAGCCAGGACACATGTTCTTATTTCCCGCGCACCACGGGAAATTAGAACATTTGCACTGGCTGCTGGCGGCCAAGCTATGTGTCCTGTGCACGCACTCACAAATGGCAACACAGCGGCGGCCACGCGAGGGACAATGCGGCTGGGGAGATCCGAGTGAAGATGGCGGAAGGCGAAGAGGTAAACTCGGGCAATGGTGGATGGCGCCCCTTTTCTGTTGGCCCTGGGCAAGTGCCTGGCTAAACTGCTCCTTAATCTGGACTTGGAGAGGACTTACATGATGCACAGATTATAATGACATGTATCACATTCTGCATCGCAGCGCCGGTATTTTTCCCTTTTCTTTGCCCTTAAAAAATCCTCCATATTGGAAGTGTAAAATTCTGCATGAGATGTAAGAAACTGCTGTTACATAAAGCACTGAACTGTTAAAAAAAAAAAAGGGGGGGGGGGGGGAAATAGGGTTGCCAGGTGTCCGGTATTGAACCGGACTGTCCTGTATTGAACCGGACTGTCCTGTATTTGGATACTATGTCCAGTAAAAAATGAGAGGTACTGTAATACTGGACATGTATGTGTCTGGTATTTTCCTCCCTGGACATAGTGACCTGAAGCACCTTTCACCAGTGAGTCCAGTATTTTTGGAGAAGCCACCTGGCAACCCTATGTGCAAATACAATTTCCTCTACTTTGATTCTTCGGTTCCTGAGGGTACTGAGATAGGTGATATGCTGCTCAGTCCCAATAATTTCTGATGTCTTTCCTCACAACTTCAACACTTAAGGTGCAATTATCTTCTCTATATATTGTTTTGCTTTCTCTACCTGTAGAATGTTCATCCTTGGTTTCTATAACTGGTGAATTGGATGCTTCCCACATGATCACCGCGTGGTGAGTAAGGGGTTAAATAACACTACCAGCTGCCTGTTGCTCCAGGGAAGGTGAAAGCCGCAGGCGGCAACAGCAGCTCAACGCTATCTTCCCGGCTGCCTTCTGCATTCTTTTTTTGCTGCAGGGGAATGCCGCGCGGTTGGGTTCCCGCGGGATTCTCTGGCAGCGTGGAACATTTCCCTGGCAACATATGTACTGGCAAAAGTAAAATATTTAATATCTCGGCAGTCGGAGGAGGGGTGGGGGGAGTCGGGGAGCTTTTAGTGCTAAGTCACAGCTCTGGGGGATCCCTGGCTTATACCTGTATAAGGTTTAAAAAAATGTAATTTTGGGAATGATGACTGCTTTAAAGGTGCAGTTTCCCCTACACAATTTGTTTTTACCCCCTTTTTTGACATGGGTTTGAAGCTGGGGGTCCCCTGAGATACCTACAGCTGTAGGAAGCGCTGCTACAGTTGCAACTTTATTAGCCCATATAGTGGTGGTGGGGGAAGGGGGTTTAAATATGGTAGAAATACTTCCTGGTATCACCAGGACCAGGGGGTCCTTGGAGCTCGACTGCGTGCATCACATCCATGCAACAAAAAGTGTGCCAGGGAGAGGGAACCGCTGCTTTAACATAGCCAAGTTCAGCAGCTGAAACGCACCTCCTGCTGCCATCATTCTAATGTTTTCCAAATCCCATTGAAATATGCTCCATTTACAGCTGTCAGATCCCAGAAGCTACCTGCAAACATAGCAGTGATGATAGAAAGCCTACTTCAGTTCTCAAGAGCCGGTGAACTTGTCCAAAACACACTGAAAAACAGCTGCTACTCAGCTTCAACTCTTGATTAGTTTAAAGCCACAATTCCACATAACTTTTTAGAAACAACCTTTTGTAGAGAATGCAACCGTCTAATTTTCTTATTAAAAAAAAAGCTAACAATGCTAATAGCAAAGATTTGGCTCCTTTGATTTTGTGAGAAATGAGTTACAAGTTGGATCTCTTAGGAAACTCTAAATGGGGGAGCCTTTGTCAATCAAGTGTTTTCTTTACCCTTATCTTACCCTGTCCTTATCAGAAAAACAATAAAGAAGATATGAGTAGGGGGAGAAAGAGAGCTCTGCCTGTGCAAACACTTTTGGAACAGACCATGATATCAGACAAAAGGAAGCAGCCAGAGAAAATCGAACACATCCCAAGTTTCAGCTCACCATGTTTACAAGTAACTTTTAAAACATTATTTAAAATACATTATATACATATATAAAAAAATACACCCATCACCGAGATGTAACCCCTTAAAGCACTGGGGGGGGGGGAGGGAGGGAGTCAGAGTGAAGGGTGTGAGTCAAAGGGGGAAAGTGAGTGAGAGAGTGGGGAGATGGAGAGGAGGGGGAGAGAAAGTGACGGGGACAGAGAGTGATGGAGAGGGAGTGTGACACAGGGGACAGCCAGTGTCAGAGGAAGAGTGACAGTAGGGACAAAAAGCGACAGAGAGAGTGAAGAGGGAGAGTAAAAGAGTGGAAGGGTGTGAAAGAGACTGGGGTGGGGAACTCGCAGGGCTGCCGATAGGGGGGTGGGGAAGAGGATACCTCCCCTCCGGGAAAGCTGTCACACTATGAGCACATCACATAGGAAAGAAAGATCGTTAAAGTTAGGGATTATGTGCGGCCCTTTTAGGGCCTGAATGGCCTTGATGTATGTCATGTTGCCCACCGCTGCCTGAAACATATCATTGGCATTAATTCACTTTGGTCCTTCTGTAGGAGTGATTGCTTCTTTAAATAATAAAAACGGTTCCCCACCTAACTAAAAAAATTGAGCCGTATTTACTAAACAGTTATCTGTCATACAGTAAGTCACTCAAGTCAAGACTGCTTAGTAAATATTGCCCATAATCAGAAGTAGGTTATTATATCTGCGCATACAGATGCACTGTAGCAGGTTTCACTGCTCTCTTTAGCGGTATACTGCAATATTCTGGAATGGAATCCTATGGGCACTGTGATATTCTGCAGTATACTGGGGTACGTTGTGTTATCTGCAGGGACAATGTTGAGTTCTACCGTACATTTGTAAGTGTACTGTGAAAGATTTAACAGTGTCAATGATGAATTACAAAGAGCAGATCAGGAATTGTTACCTTATGTTACCCAGATTTCATCAGGAAAACAGAAGATTTAAGCAGCAGATGGCATGATAATGAAATGAGTTTAAATCAAATAAAACACATATCGAGTCGCAGAGACCTATCCAATGCAGCCGTAATGATTAGCATAGATGTTCCGATTCCACATCTGCTCTTTAAGATAAGTTTATGGGAGATGATCCCTTAACCCTTTTGCTGCATGGGGGCTATAATAAATCCAATTTCTACAGTAGTTTCTGAGGCCTTGTGTGACATATCAGATAGGGACAGTGGCCAAAGGGGATTGGTTATTAAAAGTCTATAGCACTGCTTAGTAAACCTTGGCCTAAATATTGATGACGGATTATTCTGCCGTTTTTGTTGAATCATTATGATGTTTTGGTACTGCTAAAAAATAACAACTATTAATGCAAATAGAGATATTGTTTGTATTGTTGGTAGTTCTTATGTTTTGATTGTTGATTATAACACACATATTGTGGGTATTAAAATTGATATTTTGAATAAAATTGAATTGTGGGTATACTAATTAATATGAACCATGTATTTGTGTTCATTTCCTCAAAGGCTTTCTCTGAAAATGGGCAAGTTTTCGGCTTTGTTTTCATAATGGTTATATTTATATGTGGTAGCTATATGTTAATTGTCATGATATGTTGATTGTCAATCTGGCACACTAGAGGTTGGGTACAAATTATCTTAAAAATACAAGATTTGTGTCTATACCTCTTAGATTGTAAGCTCTTCGGGGCAGGGATCTCCTTTCCTATTGTCTGATTTTGCTGCGCTTAATGTATTATTATAATTCCCTGTACTGTATTCTTTGTGAAGCGCTGAGTACACTTTTGGCTGAGTACACTTTTTGCATACAATACAATGCAATTTATGGCATGTTCAAGCTCTGACTGGGCTTAGTTTTATGTGCTAATCTAAGGATAAAGGATATCTGGTTATGTAAGTGGGGAAATTGAAATATGGCTTCCCTAACACTAGAATAAACAGGACCCTTTTAAATGTATCTTGAAAGCATTCTTTGGAGGATTCTGCAGAGTATCCGGGGGCGTGTCTAAGAAGATATTCCCAAAAGTGTACATTTCTTAAATATGAAGATTTCATGGGGCTGACACCTATTCACAATAACAACAAATAGATATTTGTAACCGTTGCGATTACACGAATCAAATGATACCAAAAAACCAGGGTTTTCTATGTAATAATCTCTGTTCCTATTTCTCAGGAAAAATAGACGTGGTGTAGTCATATCCAAGCGAGTATATTACGTACACAGACGCAAAAGTGAAGGTGGTGTGTGTTTAAGTATTGTAGAAACAAAGTTATAAAGTCACCTGCTCACAGGTGTGCCGTACCTGACAGTAATGTTTAAAAACAATAAATTTGCCTCTTAGGAAACATTCTCAGATTAACTCTTTCTGCTAGAAAGGCAAAGGTGTTAACCCCTTTGATGTCAAAGGCACAACCCTGCATAAAGTGCCTCTGCTTCTCAGCTAATCAGACAAATAGTAGTTAACAGTAAGATAATGCTGGGGTTTATGGAGGACCACTACTTTTTAATTTGCAAGCCTTGAGCACTACTGCTTTTTAACTTACAACCACAGCGTATGATTGATATTATATTCATAAACTTAGAGTGTCACTGCTTTTTGTTTTATAAACACAGAGTACCAGTACTTTTTACTATCTTCCACTTTCTGTTGAAAAATGAATTTATTTTAGGAGGCTTTTCTCCTTTACTAAGCATAAATATCATACAGGACTTTCTAAAATAAAGTAAATACATTTTTAAATAAAATAGAATCCAATTTAAAATGCTAAAGATCGCTAACCTGTGTTGATGAGCAAAAAAAGCCCATGGTTACATGTTAGTAGTATATAACAGTAGGCATGTGTGTGTCTGTATCTTTTGTACATGTGTCATCATACTGAAATCTTCTGGGCCCCGACCTTCGGAGAAGACAGTCACAAGTAGGGAGTACCTGGTACCCTGTGTGACCATGAGGCATGGTTTTTAGAGTGAACACTTTTCACTGCCTGGGCTTAAGACAAAAAAAATAAAAGCTGGCTGTGATTAGGTTTACTGGCATCTTAACCCAGGCTGTGCTGAAAACTGTGTAATACAACGACCATAAACTTATAAGGGTTCCGTGTAAAAATGGATTTGAGGCTAAATGTGATGTGGTGTGCTCATTTGCATGTAATTCCCAGAATCCCTTGCTGCAGTCGAAGCACTGTATGCTAGGTGATAAAGCGAAAAGCAGGGTTGCAGACCTGTCTAAGGCCCGGGCCATAGAGGGATGGGGAGAGCGGAGGCGCGCTAACGCTGAGGCTCGCCTGCTTCAGTCAGGGCGATTGCACGGACTTGCAGGTGAGCCAGCGTGCGCGAAGTTAGCCGGGGGGAGGTGGTTGGAGGCGGGGCAGTGACATCGCTGGGCCAATCGCCCGCGACGCACTGACGTCAATGTCACGGCGCCGACGTCACGGTGCCGTGACGTTGACGCTGCTTAAGCCTGAATGGATGTTTTCAGCCGACAGCACGCTGAAAAACAGCTTGGCGCTCGGCTGAAAACTCCAAAGCCTGAGCACGCCTGCGGACGCTCGCGTGAGCCCCCTCTCAAGGCATCTTCATTGAGGATGCAGGGGCTCAGCGCGGAGCGTCCGCATGCCTCAGCGCTGCTTGTCCTTCTATGGACGCAGCCTAAGACATGTGAATGTGCTCACAAGTGATATTTTGTTTGCTATAAAACTATAAATAAACACAAAATAATTTTTTTTGTTTATATATATTTTTTCTTCTTTTTTTCTATATATATATATTTGCATATTTGCTTTCCTGTGGAGGGTTTTTGTCACTTTTTTTACTCACCATAACTTAACTCAGTATTATGGTTTAGCCTATCCCATAGCCTCTCTTGCATTCCCAGTAAGATCAACCCCACACTGATGAGACCCATCAAGGTCGAAACGGCTGTCTGTGGGTGGTTTTCTGGGCATGCACCTTAACCCTGGCTGTGCTCAAAGCTGTGACCATGCAGCAAGCTTAAGCCTATAGGGAACCATGTTAAAAATGGTTATTGAGGCAAAAAGTGACACTGTGTGCTCATTTGCATGTCATTTCCCAGAATCCCTTGCTGCAGTGGAAGTGCTGTATGCTGTGTGTGATCCTGGGGAATATGTGAGGGTTGCAGACCTGCCTAAGACATGCAGATGAGCATACAGTTATATTTGCATATATATATATATATATATATATAGAAAAAAAAGAAGAAAAAAAGCGCCAAATCCTAGTGCATTACTGTGCAAAAATTGTATTTAATTTCCCAAAAAGGCTCATAAAATGAACTCACAAACATAGAATATTTAAAAGCATATTATGAGATTATACTCATGCTCCAGAGGATCAGCAACCGCCGCTTTACTGCTGTACTGCTCCGTGACTCCACTGTGTCCAATATTTCCCTCGTGGTTCACCGCCAGCAGGAACTCACGATATCAGGTTCTCCGCAACTCCTCTCCCCGGCACACACCAACAGATGATCTTTGGTTCCCTCCGGGGACGATAGATGCGGCGGGACAGCAAATGACGTCACACGGTAGATGTAGATACCAAACGGGTTTGGAATATCAAGCAGATATGTAAGCAGCGTTAGAGGATCCACTGCACACCTGTCCCTACGCGTTTCATCAGATAAACTGACTTCTTCAGGGGTGGGCTCTGGGTTTATTGGTACACATATATATACACCCACGAGTCCAATTGGCTAGATTAAAAGTAATTGGCAAAACCTGTCTATACATACAACATGACTGCATGATCTGAATATACTAATACCCACTATACTACTACAGAAATGGATGTAATCCTACTAACAATACGAAATATAAAATAAATGTTAAAACACTATGCACAATATTTAAGACTGTCATATGCTGTATATTCTCTTAAATAGAGACACACATGTCAGATCTACTCTCCTCAAGCCAGAAATTAACATCTAATTATTTGCCATCTAGTATCATCTAATTGTACTTGTGTATTCAGTTGATTTATATATATAAATGTAAATACCGTAAATATATTAAATGATATATAAACTAATATTGCATAGTCAATGATATCTAAACCATAATACATGAATTAATACATATATGGTGCTGTGGAACCTCCTATGAATACCTGTACCCAATGCAAATAGTCCTTTGGAGTCCAAAAACAATGTCCAATAAAAGGGATTAAGACAAAGCACTATCAGGAAACAGGCAGCTTCTTAACGAGGGTACGACGACCTCCCTCTCCACCTGCATAGAAAAAAAGAAGAAAAAAAGCGCCGAATCCTAGTGCATTACTGTGCAAAAAATGTATTTCATTTCCCAAAAAAGGCTCATAAAATGAACTCACAAACATAGAATATTTAAAAGCATATTATGAGACATACAATGTACAGTAGGATTACATCCATTTCTGTAGTAGTATAGTGGTTATTTGTATATTCAGATCATGCAGTTATGTTGAATGTATACACAGGTTTTGCCAATTATTTTTAATCTAGCCAATTGGACTCGTGGGTGTATATATATGTGTACCAATAGACCCAGAGCCCACCCCTGAAGAAGTCAGTTTATCTGATGAAACGCGTAGGGACAGATGTACAGTGGATCCTCTAACGCTGCTTACAAATCTGCTTGATATTCCAAATCCGTTTGGTATTTACATCTACCGTGTGACGTCATTTTGCTGTCCCGCCGCATCTATCGTCCCCGGAGGGAACCAAAGATCATCTGTTGGTGTGTGCCCGGGGAGAGGAGTTGCGGAGAGCCTGATATCGTGAGTTCCTGCTGGCGGCGAACAACGAGGGCAAGATATATATATATATATATCTATATATATATATATCTATATATATATAATGTAGAGGTATCAGTACCGTGTTAGCCGAGCTTCAATAATCAAAAAATAAATAGATGATACCGTTCTGTGGCTAACGAAATGCTTTTATTTGTGCGAGCATTTTACATCCTTTTCTGTAGTAGTATAGTGGGTATTTGTATATTCAGATCATGCAGTCATGTTGAATGTGTACACAGGTTTTGCCTATTACCTTTAATATAGCCAATTGGACTCGTGGGTGTATATATTTGTGTACCAATAGACCCAGAGCCCATCCCCTGAAGAAGTCAGTCTATCTGATGAAACGCGTAGGGACAGGTGTGCAGTGGATCCTCTAACGCTGCTTACATATCTGCTTGATATTCCAAACCCGTTTGGTGTTTACATCTACCGTGTGACGTCATTTGCTGTCCCGCCGCATCTATCGTCCCCGGAGGGAACCAAAGATCATCTGTTGGTGTGTGCCCGGGGAGAGGAGTTGCGGAGAGCCTGATATCGTGAGTTCCTGCTGGCGGTGAACAACGAGGGCAAGATTGGACACAGTGGAGTCACGGAGCAGTACAGCAGTAAAGAGGTGGTTGCTGATCCTCTGGAGCATGAGTATAATCTCATAATATGCTTTTAAATATTCCATGTTTGTGAGTTCATTTTATGAGCCTTTTTTGGGAAATTAAATACAATTTTTGCACAGTAATGCACTAGGATTCGGCGCTTTTTTTTTCTTCTTTTTTTTTTATATATACATACATACATTCAGTTATGTCCAGAAATAATTGGACACTGACACAATTTTCATAATTTTGACTCTGTACGCCACCACAATGGATTTGAAATGAAACAACCGAGATGCAATAGAAGTGCAGACTTTCAGCTTTAATTCAAGGGGTTGAACAAAAATATCGTATGAAACATTTAGGAATTGCAACCATTTTCATACACAGTCCCCTTATTTCAGGGGCTCAAATGTAATTGGACAAATTAACACAATCATAAATAAAATGTTCCTTTTTAATACTTTGTCGAGAATCCTTTGCAGGCAATGACTGCTAGAAGTCTGGAATGCATGGACATCACCAAACGCTGGGTTTCCTCCTTTGTGATGCTTTGCCAGGCCTTTACTGCAGCTGTCTTCAGTTGTTGTTTGTTCGTGGGTCTTTCTGCCTTAAGTTTTGTCTTCAGCAAGTGAAATGCATGCTCAATCGGGTTGAGATCGGGTGATTGACTCGGCCATTGCAGAATATTATACTTCTTTGCCTTAAAAAACTCCTGGGTTGCTTTCGCAGTATGTTTTGGGTCATTGTCCATCTATAAAGTGAAGCGCCGTCCAATCAACTTCGCTGAATCTGAGCAGACAATATATCCCTATACACTTCAGAATTCCTCCGGCTGCTTCTGTCTTCTGTCATATCATCAATAAACAATAGTGACCCAGTGCCATTGTAAGCCATGCATGCCCATGTCATCACACTACCTCCACCGTGTTTTACAGATGACTAGCTGATATACCCGGCGTTGCCCGGGATGTAAATGCGTAATAGGTAGTATTATTTATAAATCGTGGAACAATAGGTGACTGTTTGTTGTAAAGGTTGGATAATAATGTTGAAAAGAAAGATGGAAGAAAATGTAATACGATGTTGTATAAAAATGGTTTATTGTAAACACACCACAGTACAATGTATATTTTGGTGACATAAGTGATGTGAAAATGTGAGGCGTGTGTCCTGCTAGGGTGTGAGCGTGTGTGAGGCGGCAGGTGGGTGTTCAGTACGGGTGGCGCGTGGGTAGTGAGTGCTGGCTGTGGGTCAGGGTCCTGCTAGGGTGTGAGGCGGTGGGTGTGTGGCGAGTGCGGGTGACAGCTGGTCAGTGATATTGTTGCGTAGGGGCAGGATGCGGCAGGTGTGTGTCGAGTGTGTGGGGTGGGTGAGAGGCGGCGGGTGTGTGTCGAGTGTGGCGGGTGTCTGTTGAGTGCGTGCGGCGGCTGTGTGGCGCAGGGGTGTGAGCGGTGGGCGGGTGAAAGGCAGAAGTGCGGGTGGGCGAAAGGCAGAGGCGGGAGGGCGGACGAAAGGCGTTGAAGGAGGGGAGGTGAGGTCGGAGGGGTGGTGAGGGGGGGTGGTGGTGAGGGGAGGTGAAGGGGGGGCGGAGGGGAGGTGAAGGGGGGGCGGAGGGGAGGATATATACAGTGGTCGACAAATCACCAAAAAATCTACTCGCCGAACAAAAAAATCTACTCGCCGAACAAAAAAATCTACTCGCCACCAAGTACCACACGTGTGCTGCTTGGGCCAATAGGAGCTCGCCACGATGTTAAATCCACTCGCCCGGGGCGAGCAAATGTATAGGTTTGTCGAACACTGTATATATATATATATATACATATATACACACACACACACACATATCATATAAAATTAACAACCCTCCCCAATACATATAACATATACCCCAACCCATATAAAAATTCCCTCAATACATATACAAATACCCCCAAGCCCCCCAATACATAGAAAAATTCCCCCACGCACCCCCAATACATAGAAAAATTACCCCAAACCCCCCAATACATAGAGAATTCACCCAAGCTCCACAATACATAGAAAATTTCCCCCAAGCTCTCAATACATATAACAAGACCTCCACTTCCCCCAATGCATATAAAACGACACACACCCCCAATACAAATAACAAGACCTCCACTCCCCAATACATATAACAAGACCCCTACTTCCCCAATACATATAACAAGACCACCATTCCCCTCAATACAGTACATATAAAAAGACCCCACTCCCCCCCCCCCAATACATATAGAAAAAGTAGACATACCTTGGGGATGATCGGGACCGGTGGCTGCGGGGACCGGCGGTGGCTGCGGGGACCGGCGGTGGCTGCGGGGGCCCGGGCGTGACCGGCCATCAGATGCAGGCCTCCTAACTCTGTGTCCCACACCGAGCTTCCAGTCAGCACGCACCAGAAGCTGAGGCGCGCTAAAGTCAGAGGCTGGGACAGGAAGGCCTCCATCTGATGCAGAGCCGGGGCCCGGCGACGACCACCAGCTATTATCCCACCGGGCCCGGGACACCAACCCCAGCAGAACGCCCCTGTTGTCGGCCCTGTTTGTCCCTGTGGGTTGGGAAATTAGTTGGGTTAGGTTTAGTGACTTGAATTGTGTCAGGATTTTGTTGTTTTTAGGGTCAAACCAGTTGAAATCCCCAAGAACTGACAGCTCTCAGTTCCCATTCAGAGCAGAAATTGAGCCAGGAAACTGAGTGATATCAGCCAAGAATTTGAATTGGGGCTTTTGGGGGGCAGTAGATGGCAGCAATAAGAATGGGCTTAGAGGAGGGGAGGCAGATTTTGCCAACTAGACATTCAAAAGTCTGTGCTTGGGGGGCAATTTAGCAGCATAAATTATAAGGTGTCTTCAATGTAAAGTAACACCCCTCCTCCTATTTGGCCTATCTTTCCTAGAAATGGAGTATCCACAGATGCCAACAGTTGCATCATATTGTTTTGGTTGTTAAATGTTCATTGTTCATTCATTGTTCATTGGCAGCAGTGTGGAAATGTTCTGAACCCCGGTCAGAGTTCAGCAACTGACAAATACAGTCTGGGCAGTGTTGTTGGTTGAGAAGATGACCAGTATAACCAACTATACTTTAGGGCAGGGTTGGGGAACCTTTTTTCTGCCAAGGGCCATTTTGATATTTATAAAATCATTCGAGGGCCATCCAAAATTATTAACTTAAAAATTAGCCTGCTATATTTGGTCAAACATTTAATGAACTCGCCACTAATGTGATGGCTGGAACTGCTTCTCTTTGGGTGACTGACTGACTCTTGGGTGGTGGATGACTATGACTGACTGTGGGTTGGTGTCTGTGCCCACGCAAATACACACACACACACACACACACACACATTGGGCAGGGGGTAGGGAAATCAGACTCTCAGACCCACTCTCTCGCTCAGACTCTCAGACCCACTCTCACTCTCAGACCCACTCTCACTCTCAGACTCTCAGACCCACTCTCACTAAAAAAAAAAAAAAAAAAAAAAAAAAAAAAAAAAAAAAAAAACATATGTGAGTATCCAAATAGGTATATATAAACACACATATCAAGATACAAAAAAATATATCTGTATGTCTATATATATATATATATATATATATATAGACACACAGCGCACCATATGTGAGTATCCAAATAGGTATATTAAAACACACAAAACATGTATCAGAAACTTACATTTAAATTAATAAAAATGCCCCCAGCTGAAAATCCAGAAAGGCATGAGTCTGAGATGGAATTCAGAGAGGACCTAGTGCACTGAGTCCCCGGACCACAATTCCTAGCGGACATAAGGGTACAAGCCGCGTTACAGCGTGTAACGCATGAATGGGACGATGTACTGTATGTATATGTACTGTGAGATATGCTAAGGATAGCAACAATACCTCAATTCTGATATCTCATATCATCACGTCGTCCCGTTTGTGCGTTACACACTGTGACGCGGCTTGTGCCCTCGCTAGTGTCTGCTTGGAATTGAGTCTATGCGATAGTGATATATATTTATACATACATATATAACCCCTATGTGATGAGCTCAAACACTTTCACACTGCCCCATGGCAGGTTTCTCTCCAATGTGCTCTGGACACGAGAGCAGCCAATAAGAACGGCTGTGGAAGAAGGGGGACTATGAGGGAGAGGAGCCTTTACAAAATGGGGTGACCATATTGGATCAGATCTGCATGGACCTGAGTGCTAAAAGGTTCGGTCGAGGTCTACAGGGAGTGCATGTGGCAACAAGAGCAGAGAGCTACAGGTCCATATGTGGCGGGGACCCTCAATGGCTACAAAAGCACAATAGCACCAAAGAACCCATTTCGAAGAACAGGCCTGCAACAGGTTCAGTGTACTATGAGCTCCCACATGTGTCGGCACCCTCACAAGCCAACATACCCAGGGGGTGGCTGCTACACCACTGACACTGACAACACCCCCAGTGTACATCTGCGTTACCCCAAAGGCGCACAGCCTGATGGGGCTCCCTAAGAGCTGCTCCCCTCTGCACAGGAACAGCATACTAAGGGCTTGTACTTTGTGGAACGTCAACCCTACCCACTGGAATGTAAATGTGCCAAGAAGACAAAGAACTTTGTGTTCACAGCTGCATTGAATCTCAACACCCACAGTCTACATCTGCGTTGCCCCAAAGGCAGACAGCCTTTGGCGCAGCCGAAGGGCAGCTAAAGGGTGTCAGCCGTTCACTGATGTTTGGTGATCTTAAAGTGATGTTAAAGCTGCTCTATTTCAATCTGAAACTCACCAGCCCCTTTACCCCTTATACCCAATTTTCCAACTTTATTGGCCATGAAATGCATGGAAATTGACTGCAAATCCTCTGTTTTTTTAATGTAACCATGTATTTTTTTTATAACTCGGTGCCCAGGGCATACGAGAGGTAACCCTCAATGTATTACTTCCTGGTTAAACATTTTTATAAATAAAATAAAACTGACTCTCTCCTGTGCAGCGTTATTGTGGACTGTGTAGCAACCTGTATACTGTGTGTAGTGATTCTCACCTGAGGATCACAAGTTCTATAGTTAGTAAGATATAAGTAAACAGGTTGTAATACTATTTATTGTATTGTGTCTGTATTCTTCCTGCCATGTGACCATAGGCCACGTTTGGTCCAGTAAGTTATGAACAGGGACTCAGGCCCCAGTGTCAGTTATAGTTAAGTGTTATGTCTGAGAGCTAAAAGTAGAGTAGTTACATATACATTTTCTATCTCTCGCTATATAGCGGGGAAGAAGTCAAGGTGCATGCACAGTGACATCACCCCTTTATATGGTCACCCCCAGGCCCATTACCTCCTTATATCCCCTCCCGCTGCTCATACCTTCTTTCCCCCCCCCTCACACCCAGTGTGCCTTGGAGGGGGGCCTGCTTCTTATATTTGTCCTTGGACCCTGCGATTTCTGTTGGTGGCCCTGGTTGTGCGCTCTAAATGTGCTCTCTGCAACTCTTCTTGGTGAGATTTCATATTTTATGAAAACTACTTATTTACAGTACTGTATCACGCTATGGAACACGCGCTTCTTTTCTCTTTGTCATATATATATATATATATATATATATATATATATATATATATATACTGTATGATCTGTTATTTGTATTATTTGTTATTTATATGATTGTCACGTGTAGTACTAATGTGAAGCACTATGTACACTAATGGCGCTATAAATAAAGCTCATATTATATGCTCATATTTCTGTATCGATTAGAGAAAAAGAACCCAGTCTTATAGCACTCGTACACAACAATTGTATAGTGATAAATTTAAAATACTTTATTGATAACTATGAATAAAAAATAGGGTGTTAAAACGTAATTAAATACTGTGTAGAACAGCACGTGACTGTATCCTTTGGTAACCCACCTTGGTATAGGTGGGTAGATATAGTGTGATCCCTGATTGGTACTAGAGATCAGATGCTATAAATTATAGCGACCTAAAATATAGGACAGGAGCCAAAGAAAACCCACCGAAAGGACTGTCTCTATTGGAGTGCATCTAGGCGTAGAATGCGCTCTAGAGGGATACACATGATAATGTGGCATAAACTTCGCTAGGTTAGACCTATAAATATCTCCCCCCCAGATAGAGATTGCTCTGGTTTCTGTGTAAATTCGTTTGGATCCAGGGCAGGAAGGGAGCGATGTCATCAGGAACACCCAGAAAAAGAGTAGCAGCACAGCTGAACCGCAGTCTGGCTAGCTGTTCCATCCCCGAAGGCACAGTGTCGGTACGGCGATCCCATCATCCCTTCACCTATCCGCTCCAACCGGAAGTCGTCACCACAAGGCCCGGACGTGACGACAGACGCTCTCCATCTGCGACCGGACGAGGGGGCACCCTCGAGGAGGGATACTGAAGGGACTGGAGTTTCCATCTGCCGATTTACCATACCAACTGCCTCAAGTAAAACCTTATGTGATTTTGTCCGTATATCACATTGTGAGTACATGTCTTATACCTTTTATTTATAAAGTCTGGTGTTATCTGGTCAACACTATGGTTTCCCTCTATTCCTGCATGATTGCGTGTATCTGACTGGATGTTGAGGTCTTCGTGAATATACCATCCAGCCTGATATCAGTGTTTACACCATGAACAGTCTTTTGGAGTCTGATCTCAGGTGATAAGTGCTGCAAGTGGTAGGGGTGAGGAGCTTGTTCAGGTAGCTGGGTAGCTTGCCCATGAAGAATTTAAAGGCAAGACAGGAAAGGTGAACTTTGCGCCTAGACTCTAGTGTTGACCAATCTAGTTCTTTGAGCATTTCGCAGTGATGTGTGTTGTAGTTGCATTGGAGAACAAAACGACAAATTGAATTGTAGAGGGTGTCAAGTTTGCTAAGGTGGGTTTGAGGTGCCGAGCCATATACTATGTCTCCATAGTCAATAATTGGCATTAGCATCTGCTGTGCGATACGCTTTCTGACCAGGAGACTTAGGGAGGATTTGATCCTGTAAAGTACCCCTAGTTTGGCGTAGGTCTTGGTTGTCAGGGTATCAATGTGCATCCCGAATGTTAAGTTGGAGTCAAACCATAAGCCCAGGTATTTAAAACTAGTGACAGGTGTTAGGGTGGTGATAGCGTTGGTTCTAATCAGGAGCTCAGTCACTGGAAGCTTTACAAATTTAGTCTTGGTCCCAAATACCATTGTTACAGTCTTGTCAGTGTTTAAAAACAGTTTGTTTTGAGAAATCCAGTTTTCGAGTCTCAAAAAGTCAGACTGAAGTATGTGTTGAAGGTCAGAGAGGCTATGGCTGTGTGCATATAGGATTGTGTCATCTGCATACATGTGTATTGAGGCTTCCTTACAAGCTGTGGGAAGATCATTAATGAACACTGAGAAGAGTAGGGGCCCCAGAACAGAGCCTTGCGGGACACCACAGGTGATATCCAGGGGGTTGGAGTTAGAGCCTGAGATGGACACATGTTGGGATCTTCCTGATAGGTAGGACTGAAACCAGTTTAAAGCATGCTTCCCTATTCCAGAGCTCTGGAGTTTGTTAAGCAGGATAGCATGATCAACTGTGTCAAAAGCCTTTGCAAAATCTAGGAATACTGCACCAGTGAGTTGTCCCGTTCCATTCCACACTGGATTTCATTGCAAACTTTTAGCAGGGTAGTTACGGTGGAGTGTTTGTGACAAAAGCCAGATTGGAATTGGCTAGGGAAATTTGTTTTGGTATAGAAATCGCTTAGTTGGGAGTGGACACATTTTTCTATGACTTTGGATAGAATTGGGAGAAGTGAGATTGGACTGTAGTTTGAGACAGTGTTTTTGTCCCCACTTTTGAAGATTGGGACAACTCTGGCAGTTTTCCAGGTCTTAGGGATATGGCCTGCAGACAGGATAGAGTTGACTATGGAAGCAATTGGTTTGGCAATGGCTGGGGCACCAAGTCGTAGGAACCTAGATTGTAGTAAGTCAGGTCCACATTGGCTGCTTAGTTTTAGTTTGAGGAGCGCTTGTATAATCTCCTCTTCAGATACTGGGCCAAATTGAAAATTGTGGGCAGTGTTGGGAGGGGGTGGGATTATAGGGGTACTCCTAAAATGAGATTCAGGTTTGTGGTTTGGGCTGCGTTTCGCTAATAAGTTAGTGGCACACCACACAAAGTAATCATTGAATGCATTTGCAATGTCAGTGGGGTTTGTCAGAGTAATATCCCCCTTAGTGATATTACTTGGCTGTTGATAGTTAGGAGGCTGGAATATATTGTTGATAACCTTCCAGAAGTTAGCTGGGTTTGATGTATTTTGGTGGAGATTGTCAGAGTAATATTGTGCTTTTGCATGCCTTGTTTGCCTTGTGCACATGTTCCTCATGCATCTGTAGTGATTGAGATCCTTGGTAGTGCCAGTTACTTTGTAGCTTTTCCACAAGGCATCCCTGAACTGGTAGAGTGCTATAAGGTCAGGTGTAACCCATGGAAGGTGGGCCCCCCGTACCCTTATTTTGCGTAGTGGAGCATGGGTATCGCAGAGTTTTAAGAACTCAGATTGGAAATAGTCGAGAGCAGAATCAGGGTCGGGAATTAAATCGATTCTGTGCCATGGGCAGTTGGTAAGGTCATCCAGAAACTGTTGTGGGTTAAAGTTTTTAAATGTTCTAGTGAGGAGAACTTTAGGGCTTGAATGGGGCGGTTTAATTTTCCTTACACAGTACACTATTGCATGGTCACTAAAAATATCAGGAAGGATGCCAGAGGATTGGATTCTGCTGGGGTTTGAGGAGAGAATCCAGTCTAGCAAGGAATGGTTATGCGATTTCAGGTTTATCCGTGTGGGTTGGGAAATGAGTTGCGATAGGTTAAGTGACTAAAGTTGTATCTGGATTTTGTGGTTTTTAGGGTCAAGCCAATTGAAGTTGAAATCCCCAAGAACTAGCAGCTCACTCTTCTCATTCAGAGAGGAAATGGAGCCAAGAAATTGGGTGATATCATTCAGGGATTGTAGAGGGGCTTGAGGGGGGCGGTAGATGCCAGCAAGCAAGATTTGCTTAGAAAAGGGGAGGCAGATTTTGCCAACTAGAATTTCAAAAGAGGGTGGGCTTGGTGGGCAATTTAGCAGTGTAAATTGTAATGTGTCTGCCATATAAAATAACACCCCTCCTCCTCTTTTTGATCGCTGCCACCACCCAAGAATTATGCAAAATATATAAATTCATATATCTACTAGGGTCTCAGGTCCCTGTTTATTATAGAAAAAACTATGCACTTAGCACACAAAAATCTGTTGTAGCAAAATGTGTCCAAAAATGTAATTACTCTCTCCAGTGCAAGAGTTCATTCAGAGCCCCACAGCATTACTTAAAGAATTGTTTAATATATATACAATTAAAGTGCTTCCGATTACACAAAAACATAATGACAAGAACATACAATTACAGTAAATGCAGAACAGTTTCTTAAAATAACAGGGTAAAACATCAAGCCATATACAGTACGTTACCATATATGTCATAGGTTTTCCCCTACAGAGTTCATTGGCATAGAAATATGAAAATTCACGTATTTGATCCTAAACACACCTCTGTTGAATTCTGATTTTGATAATACCTTTCTAAGACATGTACTATTTTTCCCCACCCTTGCCGTAAATAAGCTGCTAGGTTGATGGTTTTAAGACGGAGGAAAAAACATCTTGGGACGTTTAAAAAGTTTTGACTTAATATATAAACGCACTCACAACTTCCTTCCTCAAATACTTAGAGACATGCGAGTCATATCAATAGATTCAGGCGATTATGACGGATGTAACAAGACGAATTTTGACCATCTTATTCCTAAATTTGAGCGACAAATGGATATCTGTCCTTTACATCTCTTACACATGTAGTATGTGGTCTTATTACATGCGTCTTCTTGCAACGATCACAGATATGCAACTCTTATTATATACAGTAGATGACGTAACATATATTCTCATTTTTAATAAAGTCCCCCAACTAAGTGGTGACCTGTTTATTACCTTCAAAACTAAGCATGTCACTTTTAGTAATAGCCCCGTCCCCCTAATTACATCCTCTTTGTAGGTCTGCACAGACCCAGGAAGAGTCTTGACCTATCCTAATCCCAATATATTGTATTTTTTCCAATATAACTGTAGCTACATTAACCCCTGAAGCACCTGATTGATTAAAAGACTTAATATTTCATATTATCATGACAATCCCATTTTTTATAAATATCGGAACTTGATGTATGTCAGTTTATATCTAAAAATACAGTATTAAGACTCTTTGCGGATCTGATAAAAAGTGCTTTATGTTTGGCGATGCAATGTTGATGAATTGCACAATAAAAATAAAGCAATATCTTGGTCAGTATTGCTTTTCTAGGTTACCACAGCTTGATGTATCCAACCCTTAATGGCATTATTAGATTTCAAAGAACCTTTTCTGAGAAGCTCGGGAAAAACAACTTCACTGCTAAGTATCTTTGAATACAGCATGGAAAACATCTTCCGAGTGGACGAAGTGAGAATAAACAGTAGGAGTTCCAATTTGAACAATCCACTGCAGGTTTTGGGTCTTAAAAAAAAAACAAAAACGCATGAAAACAAAATATATATAATAAAACAGCTAAGAAAAATACAAACAAGGTTGGTAATCTGCTTAAAAGGCATCAGATGGAGCTCACTTTCAAAATAGGTAATTTAAAGAGGTAAGATTTCAGGGAGCTTTTAAAGATCTGGAAGCTTGGGAAGAGTCTGATGGTGCGTGGTATGGAATGGGTGAAGCACGGAAGAAGTCTTGCAGGCGGGAGTGAGAGGAGGTAATATGGCAGGAGGAGAGATATAGGTTAGGGGAAGAAAGGAGGGGGCATTGAGGGGAGTATTTGAATATGAGGGCTCTAAGGGGGTGCAGCATCGTTGAGGGCTTTGTACAGTATGTTAAAGCTGAGATTTTTTATTTAAATCGAGGATATGTGATGCTAGAATTGCATAGTCGAGAGTAGTGAGTGAGGTAGATTAGTCTGGCAGTAGCATATTGAGTGGATAGGAGTGGGGACAGATGGGTGAGGCAAATACAAACTAGGGGGAGGGTGCCATAGTCAAGGCAGGGTATGATGTATATATGTATCTATGTCTTTATTTACAGTGGTGTGAAAAAGGAAGTACACCCTCTTTAATTTCTATGGTTTTACATATCAGGACCTAATAACAATCATCTGTTCCTTAGCAGGTCTTAAAATTAGGTAAATACAACCTCAGATGAACAACAACACATGACATATTACACTGTGTCATGATTTATATAACACAAATAAAGCCAAAATGGAGGAACCATGTGTGAAAAACTAAGTATACCTTAGACTGTAAAGAGTTGATGAGAGATAGATGAAGAGGGAGAGTCACAGGTACATGATGATGACTGATGAGCATGGGTGTGGACTTAATATTTATAAATCTATCCAAATGTCACTTATTGTGAATGAGGTTTCTGATGATATTGATGGTGATGATCCTGTGAGAGACTGTAATTTATAATTGGAAAGTGGTGGTGGGGGTGATGAATGTGATACTGCTTTACAGGCAAGTGATAATACTGTGATCATTGTTAAAGTGTGAAAATGCATTAGCAAGTAAAGAAAAAACTGCAAGCAGTAACATGCCAAGGGCCGTCGAGAGGGGGTCAGAGAGCCGGCACAACTGTTCCGGGCCCAGCAGCTGCGGGGGGGGGGGGGGGGCTGGCAGGCCGCATCCAGATGCCAGGTCTCTGTTGGCTGCTTGGCTCCAGCTCTCCCCCTGTCAGCAAGCCTCTCTACCCTGCTGCGGCCCATCCTCCAGTGTAAGCCAACTCCCGCGTGCCGGATGTTGGGAGCGCCTAGAAGTCGGTCTCAACTTCTGGATCGGTGTGGGACAAGGTACGCCCCTCCAAGGTAAGGGTGTGTGTGTTTTATTTGGGGGGGTGGGTTATTGTGTTATTGGGGGGGCTATTATGTTGTATTGGAGATGGGGGGGTTATTATGTGTGAAAGAGAGATGGGGGTTTATTGTGTGTAGAAGAGGTGGGGGTAGGTAGGGGCGTAAGAGTAAGTGGGGGGGTGAAGAGGGAGTGACAGGGGGGGAGGGAGAAATGGTTGTGTGAGAGACAGAGAGAGAGAGAGAGAGATGGGGGGGGGGGAAGAATCTTGCAAGGCCACCGACACTGGGGGAGGGAGGTGGGGGGAGGCGGTGAGGCCCAGTGGAAACTTTAGTCCTTGGCCCTGGGAAAGCTATCTGCGGCCCTGCACATGCCTACAATGTAATATTTAAACATAACCATACAACACCACATACAGCATATGGCATAATCATTGTCTCGTCAATATCATTGACCAGTGGTTCATGTGACCCACCACCACAACAACCACAATGACCAGTTAGGTCCTCCAGACCGTATTTCCAATACAAGACCTATTGTGTTGCAGTTTTTGGAATTTTGAATGATAGGAGTGCAGCACATGTTGCTTATGTCGAACAGTTGTGAGAAGGGGTAGAGCAGGTATGAATCTTGGCAGCTCTGCATTAATAGGGCACATGACCCACCATCACAGTTCACAGTGGCAAAGAGCCTTAGATACTCAGGGTAAGACTAAGTTGGGTCATGCAGTCATGGTAATTCCCACACCAAGGAGGTGGCTCCTCTTGGTGGATGGACATGTCCCGGTGATGTCTGCAAGCTCAGGGAGGATGGCTGGATGGAATACCATGAATGCCAGCCTGGGGCCTATCCCCATGATGTCTTCAAAAGGAACATTCACACTGATCCTCTTCGCCTTTGCCAAGATGCTCCTCACGAAGCTCACCAAAAGAGCCACCACCACTAATGTCACTCTCACCCTCTCCAGCAATGACCGGCGTAATCCCTGAACCAGTTGGGTTTACAGCAGTCATGTTGTTGCTGTTGGAAGCACTCTATTGTTACCCTAACTACTCCTCCTTCCGGCAGTTTCTGCTCCTGAACCGCCACATCATCAGCACCTGTTGATTCTTCCTCTTCCCCAGCTAAAGCAGAAAGACGTAGCAGAGTCTGGTGGTGCAGCTGAGACCAGATCCGGGGACACCAATCAGGCTAGATTTGAGCCTTGCTCCAGCAACACTGTGACCGGCATGCTGCTGCCTTTCCTGCTCACACATCTTTTAAAAAAACAGATGGCTTGGGCAAAGGAAGCATAAACACCCACTGGCACTACACAGACAGAATAACCTGAGGTCAGAAACTGGCCCTGACAGAAACTCAATCTGCAGAAAATAGACAATAGCCTCTAAATGATTAGTACTACCTGCTTCATCTGAGACAAAGCTACTTCCACAGAGTAAGGTTGATGGAGGGGAAATATTACCCCATCAAGCTCAACTCAGAAACAACCTGTTCCTCTAGCACAGGCTGAACAGCAGTAAGAGCAGCAGGCTCATGAGGCATGCACACAGAGGGTGTAGTCACAGCACTACTGCTACTCCTGCTGGTATCAGGAAAAGCAACCGATACATCTACAGGTAGTATTATTTAGGTTGTTCTACCTGCACTGCTCACGGAGCCTCTAAAAAAATCCCTCATCAGTCTCATAGGAAGAACACCAGCAAAACCAATCCTGCCCTAGCCTCGCTTAAAAAAAGAAAACAAGAACATTTCAAAACAAATCTCTCTCCTGCTGAGTTCTGCTATTGCATCTGCATCCAGTCAGTCTGCTGTCTGCTTGCCAGAGTCCCTGCTCACCACCTGCCTACCTATCCACACTAACACAGCCACCATCCTGCTCCTTCTCATATTTTCAAGAACAATGAGAAATGGGAAAGGGTCTCGCATGCGCGCCAAAAAAAATCGCATTTTAACATTTGATTCAGTGGAAATTGAAAATATTCAATTCGTTACACGTTCTATAGAATCGTTTCAAAATTCGCTGAATCAAATGTGAAAAATGTTTTTTCAAAGCAAAAAAAACCCCTAAATTAAATATTTATTGGATTTCCATGCTCTCGCGCTGATTTTCATGTGAAACTGCAAAGATTAATATTCTTGGGTTTGCGAATGTTTACAAAAATTTGGACATATTCGCCTATCTCTGCTTAGCACTGGAATAGTGGACATCAGGGAATTGAGACTTTCTAAAGAAGACAAGCGAGGTATATACCCCAAATACAATGTTTAACAAGTGGGTAGAATTTATTTCCTCTGCAAAGAGAGACACTGTTGCAGGTAGGTTTGCAGTTGGAAATACTGTTACACCCCAATTAAGAAAAACTGCAATCTAAACCTTTTTAAGTAAGGTAATAACTATGTATGTTTAATATATTGAGAAAGGACTAAATATCAATAAAATAATCAAAGTAAATCGTCACAAGTTATATTTATTTATATTTATGGTTTCCCTCTGCGTGCTGCCATGTTCAGTGCTCTGCATATCTCTGCTGTCCAACTAGCACCTCCTATTATTGTTGTTTATTTGTTTAGCAGCCCTTAGCATACATTTATGTATACATGATGCCTGGCCATAGTTTGGTCGCTGAAGAAATTGCAGCCCTATTTGTATGGCAGGTCCTTTACTGTAATCACGGATCACAAGTTGGCTACAAAGGGAGTTGGGGGAGAATGGCAAATTACTACGCTGGAGCCTTGCCCTTCAAGAGTTTGATTTTACCATACAGCACAAGAAGGGTAGTGAGCATGGTAATGCCGATAGACTCTCCCGACAGGACATCCCCAGCAAGCCAAGAGCCTCAAGGACTTACATGCTTGTGGAGCAACCAGAAGATGTGACTGCCACAGAGCCTTCATCTTGAGAGGGCAGGTGTGACGGTGAGGGGGTAACCAGGTTCTTAGTAAAGGTCAATAAAGGTTACCTCTGATCCGAATATTAGGGTTCAACAGTGACAGCTTTTGAGCACAGTAACTGTAACTGCAAAACCTGTACTTTGCGGTAATAAAGAATTGTATGTGTTTGTACCTTTCCAGGGATGCCAGTGAGCAGGGATTGCTAGGGCATGAGTTTCAAGGGGGTTTGTGGAGGAATTGTTGTCAGAATGTGCCTAGGTAGTTAGGGTCCGGATTTGTCAGTTTCCCTAAAAATGTACCCAGGAATCATGTTTGATTCCTGGATACATGTAGGCACATTGTCCCGGAAATATCTCCCCTTGAAAACCCTTACGCGACTCACCGATAGGGTTCCCTGCTTCAGCACAGCCCAGAAAGGTAAATGGGGCAAAGGGATGCAGAGTGTCCCTGTAACTATGAGGGGTCCCTAGGTTAAGGGGATACCTAGTTAATTCCCAGGTAGCCCAGAACCTGTATTGGGGTTCATGGGCACGCCAACCAAGGTTGTGAGGGGACTCAGGCTGTGCTTATAGTGCCGGCGACAGCAATGCAACATCGCGGCAAAACAAATGCATTGCCGCCGTCGCGTGTGCTTATAGTAAGCACGACGCGATGGCTTGGTTGCGATCACTGGAAGTCATCTCTATTTGATTTTCCAGCGACCGTCGCGTCGCCATCGCCAGCATTATAAGCGTAGCCTTAGAGTCCTCTCCAAGTCTCTTAGATACTGTGTGGGGAATAAAGGCTAGCAGAACAAATAGTGCAGCTTTCTATTCTATTCCCCATACCCAGGATATATACAAGTATATTTTTATTACCATTGTGTTGAATATAATATATACTGTTGTGCACAGTAAATGAGCTGGAACTTTCAGAACCAATGTTCTGACAGGCTACCAGGGCTACCAAGTTGGTGCCAGTAGGTCTGCTGAACATCTGAGATGAAAGCCACCAGAGGATGCCAGGTGTCTGAAGACCATTTGGGTAGCAGGGAAGGGATCAAGTACCCACGTCCTGGGATGAATGGCAGTTGTGTGGACTGCCATATGCCTGACCAGACTTGGAGGAGCCTGACCCAGCGGGTGGCATCTGAATAGCAAGGGACTAAAGTGGCAAACTTGCGCATGTCCCTTGGCAGATTCAGTTTTCCCGCTTGCCCGGCTTTCAAGACCGGCATCCCTCTGATTGGCTGTTGAGAAAGTTTACACGCTCTGTTTAGTATTTTGTGAATTAACTCCAAAATACTATAAGAAACCCCTAAGCCAATCAGTTTGGAGATTCTCAGCGCCAGAACGGTGGGCGGGCTTTTTGAAAGTGCTGTTGCGCAAATAGGAGAGCACCGGCTTCAGAAAAGTCTGCCCGGAAAATATTCTGTCCAGCTTTTTGGGACCAAGTTCTCAAAAACTAACGTAGCAGTCGAGGTTGGGATTTCAAGCCGATTTTAGTTCCAGGACGTTTGGAGCTAAGTTCCGGTCAAGGAAAAACTCTTATTTAGAGTGCCATATAGCTAGGAAAGTCTAGTTTTCGATCCCAGTTCCCAAGTAAGTGTGTCTTTTCACCTGTAGTTTGTGTTCCATTGTGTGCATACCTATTTCTGTGAATAAATCTCAATGTATCTCATTATCTTGTTTTGCTCAATATGTGATCCTGGTTAAAGGTGTACAATAAACCTGGTATTCCGTGACAAGGACGTCCCTCATGAGGGGGGAGGGGGACATTCCTGATTTTATCTTCTTGCCCCATCTGCTATTTCCGTCTTGCAGTTTTCCTGCTCCTCCACTGGTACTGCTGTTTCTTCTGCCAGCTTAATCAAGAAACATTCCAGACTGAATCCAAAGCCAGTAAACCGCTTCACACGGATGAGACCTAATAGGTCAAAACAGCTGTCTGCGACTAGGTGTGCTGGCTATGCAGTTCTTTAACCCAGACTGTGCGGAAAAAAACCTGTAACATGGCAAACATAAGTGTATAGGGGTCCATGTTAAGATGGACAAGAAGCAAAAGGTGACACACTGTGTGCTCATTTGCATGTCATTACCCATAATCCCTGGCTTCAGTGGGAGCTTTGTATCATAAGAGACAATGACGAAAAGCTGGGTTGCAGACCTATCTGGGACGTGAATATGCTCACAAGTGTTATTTTTCTCTACATGTGAAACAAATTGTTAGCCAGAAAAGTTTATGTCACTTCAGACCTGGCGGATTTGTATGACGCAATACAAGAAACAAATAGGTACCCAGTGTCACGATCGAGAGGATTTGGCCCGGGATTAAAGGGGTTACACCCCCATACATTTACACAGGGGAATAAACATTTGGATATTGAAGCAAGGCAAAACACATTACTGGACCTCAGTCCAGTTAACCCCTTGCTTCCCTGATGAGAGTAGAGGGTGGCCAAATGGGGGTGTAACCCCTTTAATCCCGGGCCAAATCCTCTCGATCGTGATGGGGGTGTAACCCCTTTAATCCCGGGCCAAATCCTCTCGATCGTGAGATGCAGCATTTGATCCATCTGAATAAAATCTGTGCGCCTCCTTAAGTTCTCCAATTGACACTGCCCACATCACAAGAAATCACAAGCTGGCACAAAACTTAAGAGCAAAGACTTTGATACAAAGAAACGCAAGTTAAACATTATGGAATTTTATAACATTTTGCTTCAAATTTACCTTCAAACATCTCCCCTCCCCCAATTTTTGGGAGTACAGTCAAAAAGCAAATTTAGCTCAAAATGAAGCTACATTTATGTCAATGGGATGTGAACTGTCTTCCAGAACTGGAAAGTGTTATATGACGTTTCTCTTACTAAATATCAGCCTCACTGTTGCAGTCTAAAATGAAGCAGCAAACTCTAGCAAAGTGGATTTTACCCTAAAAACTTCAGAGCCCTTTGAAAATGTATTGAGACAGATGTAGTAAGACATATTATCCCCAGCACCGCTCACAAACAAGCAAAAATCAGCAGCGCTGGGGACAGTGTCTGCCGCAATCGCGCTGCGGGAGTTAATCCTTCAGTGTCACAACTACTGAGCGTCCGCAGCACCGTAGACGTTAAGTCTTGCTACATCTGTACACACCTAAAATATTTTTTATGTGGTAAGGTTTTTATTTTAGAAATAAACTGAATATGATATAATTTGACATTTAGAACATTCCCTTGTAACAATAACTTTTATGAATTATTCATACATTAAAAATATGGCAACAATAAAATCAATGGCAAGAGAAAAATATCCACTATTACACATTTATCAGGAAACTCCTGGCTACAAATGTCATTTTTTGCAGAATTTAGCGAACCACTTTTTATATAATTTTTCGTGATAAAGGTAAACCCTTCGCCAGGCTCCTAGTGAATTTGCGTGATATATTTGCCAAAAAATGTGCACGCGCTGGAGAGCACCATTTAGCATTTTATATTGCATAATGACACAATTTTGGTGAACGTTGTTAAATTTCACAGTATTCTGGCGAAAGTGTTGCACCTAAGACTATTTCGCTGATTTCCCGAGCAATGTGAACTTTTGCAAAAAGTGTTGCTATACTGGCACCAATTTACAGAAAATCGCAACAGATTTGAAGACATTCTCACAACTTAAGTGGCAATAGTGTATATTTAGCATTTTTTTCTAAATGTTTTGTTTTAATAGATGCAGCAGTCCGTTCTCCCGTGATCGGTCAGCAAAGATCCTTCCCAGGGTGCACAATTTGGTTGTCTATATCAAAAGAGGAAGTGCTGTGCTTTGTAAATGGTTACTATAGCAATCCAAGAAAGCTTAATGCATTCAAACTCATTAACAGGGCATAAAGAGTGGGCTGGGGGTGGGGAGAGAAGAATGAAGTAAGAATAATCTAATACGCCACAAATAATGTGTTAAAAAAACACACAGGAATTTGAATGTAAGCTAAATACATTAAAACTCAACTTTAGATTGTAAGCTCTTCAGGGCAGGGACCCCCTTCCTATTGTTACTGTCATGTGTGACGCGCTTATTCCTATTGTGTTTTATTATGTCAGGTGTACGGTATTACTGCTGTGAAGCGCTATGTACATAAATGGCGCTATATAAATAAAAATAAACACACATTGAAAAAGACAGTGGGGAGGGGGGAGGGCAAGAGGGAGTAAAAAATACTCATCTAACACTACACAACTGATTTATTAAAAAAACACCATATAGGTTTTTGAATGTATTGCTGCTTTAACTCCTGATAACCATGATGTCGTTTTGTTAAAAAGTTAATCGTTTCGAAACCATTATTACAATACGCGGAACTAGCTCCATTCTCTTTCAGATACAGTAACAAAGAACAGAGAAGTTCAGAAGCTACAGTGGAAAGTGATACCACAGGAACTTTGAGGGAAATATTTATTTTTTTCATGCACCATGAGTTTAAATTAAAGTTACAACTAAATACAACTCATGAATGGTAATTTCAACTTTCTCAGCCGTTGGCAGTCAGGAACTCTCAGGAGAGTGTTCTTCAAATCAAGTTGTTCATGGCGAGCAAAATATGCACATGGATGAAACATCTTAAAGCATGGAGATTCACATTAAAATATAGATATTGACAGTGCAGAAGGATCCACCTGGCCTGCCCATTTCTTCTGCAGTAGTTATTGTAAAACCTAAGGCCTTATTTGCAGTCTGATTTGTAATACTTACAGATTATCCTGTAACGCATTGCCCAGTAAACATTGTTTTCCAAGTCTGTTACATTTCATTTAATAAACATGCCACTTTACTAAGTTTACTGTGGTGGAAGAACTGCCCCTTCAACCTCCTGAGAGTGCCGAAGGGGCCCTTTGAGTGCTATAGCCCCTCCGGTACATTACGATCATTTGATCGTTCCTCAGAAGCGATCATATGATGACATCATCGATGACGGTAACGGAAAAGGAGTCTCCTCTGCGGTTCCTTCTCTGGTCAGATCGCTGAACTCTATCTCTCCTAGCAAATTAGCAAAACAAAATGACGTATATCACTGGGCCCCTGGCTTGCTATACCTTATCATGACGTGGTAGCTACAGAACATCATGGGGGCAACCAAAGGGTTAAAGAAGGAGAAATGAACAAATACACTGTTGCTGAAAGAATCTCATATTATAAGTTAAATCACATTGTAAAGGTTAAGGTCCCCTGTGTTTTGCTGAGGCTTCATTAATTGTTTGATTGATTTGAAAGCATATGGGTCAAAAAAACAATTAAGAGATCTTCTTGTTTTTCCCCACTCTTCAGACATGATCTCATTCTGCGTGCTACAATAGTGTAGGACCCATAGCAGCTCTTTATTTTTGTATCCTCATTGTCAGTCAGACATGGAAGGCAAAGGGACACGGTGATCATCGAGACTGCAGACATTCAAAAATACTACCAGACATACATGCTAAGCTCACGGGGAGAATTCATCAAACATTTGCTCCGGTTGAAAAATAAGCCTTGTTAATTTTAAACTTAATCAAACAACTCCGATTAATGATGCAATTTCATGTTGCTGGACAGATAACATTTTGGAAAGATTTGAACACCTTCAGTGCCCTGACGTGCAGCTTATGTCATGAAAAGTGCCACCTCAGGATTTTAATTGTTTTTTTTATGGGCGGATGTGGGAGGGTTAGGGTGGGGGGGTTGGGTGGTGGAGGGTGGGGGGGGTGGGTGGTGGGGGGTGGGGGGGTTGGGGAGTGGAGGTTGGGGGGGAGGTGGAGGGTGGGGGGTAGGGAGTGCACTCCTTCCCCTTCACTTCTGTTCTGGCGAATGGAACATGGAAGAGATAACGTGATTTCCCTGAAAAGCAGCTACATGATAAGCAGAGGTGGCAGGACCCTCTAGCACTGAATGGGGTTAACAGTCTAAAACAAATGTACCCATGACAATAGCTAAGATGTGTCAGATTTCCCCTTTTTGTGGACATTAAAGGAGGAATCCAAGTTGGCGAATTGAATTTTTTTTTAAACATAGAATTGAAGCAGGGTGTCTCCGGAGATGAGGCCAGTTAAATTCAGTTCCTGGGTCCCCCTACTTCCATAGATACCTACCTCCGAAGTAGGTGCCGGTACTGCTCTGAATCAGCACGCAGGGTTTACAGTTTAAAGCCCTCGCATCACATGGGCCATAAGGAAGCCGCACAAATGACATCACTGATGTAAAGTAGCAAAAATCCTAGACTGTACTATTTAAGGTAATCCTGGTTGCTCCTACACCCCTTCAGTTGTGTCTTGCCACATGCTGGATCATGCTGCTTGCCTCTAACTCCAGTCGAAATCTCCGCAGGCCATTGGAAGAGGTGCCTGGAGATGGCGTCAGTGTGGAGCTCTGTAGCTGTTACTTAGATCAGTGGTACAGATGAATTCTCAACTTGGAAATCAGTGTGCAACACCATACATGCTTTGGAATAATGCTATCCCTTGCTCAGGTAGTCATATAATATATACTGTATCTATATTATATATATTATATATATATATATATATATATATGTATATATATGTAGCCATGCATAATAATGACTGCGTACATCTTCCCTGTTGGCAGTAAGTCCTGGTAAGTACAGGCCTGCCAACAGTAGTTATGGAGGTTTTCCCTCACACCCTGGTGTGGTGCCCTGTGTAAGGAAGGGAGTGGCTGTATGCTCTGAGTCCCTGGATAGTGACATCAGAGATGCGCCTGCCCCCTGAGGTATAAAGGGCACAGCACTGTCAGTTAGTAGGTGTTAGCCAGCAGTTGTGTGAAGCAGCTGGTAAAATGTATGCTCCTGCATAAGGGATTGGAGGAATACTTTTGTGACCCTAGTGCAGTAACTAGCGGTAGCAGAGTGACCAATCAAGTCTGTCTAAGCCACACTGTGTCCAGGGACCTGGCGCAGTGGTGATCTCCCTAGGAGAAAGGGAATCCCACTTCAATACGGGAGGGCGTACCTGGCAAAGGGACAGCACGGAGAGATGTGCGGCTAGAGCCGGCAGCTGCATGGGGCAGTCTGCTACATCCCAAACTACAATAAAGATGCCATGTTCAAAGATACCTCCACTGTGTGAGTGTGAAGTTACTCAGCAGTGGCAGTCACCACCGAGAAGGAGTTCCTCACCAGGACCATCTCCCTGCGGAAGCATAGATCCTGATGAGGTGGAGGCGCTGCACGTGAAGTAAGTTGGACTCGTACCCACTACCTCAGCTACCTGTCCTGATGATATCCTCTTATAACACCAAGCGGGAGACTCAGGAGTCCTGTTACTTGCAGGTGCACCACCACACACGACCTTGTAATGGGGACCGGTTAGACCACACGGGCCAATGTGAGATTGGGTGGGTCAGACAAGGGGGGTCCAGCTGTTACATATATACATATATTCATGTAGAGGTATCAGTACCGTGTTAGCCGAGCTTCAATAATCAAAAAATAAATAGATGATACCGTTCTGTGGCTAACGAAATGCTTTTATTTGTGCGAGCTTTCGAGATACACTGATCTCTTCTTCCGGCGATGTTACAATGAATGAAGCAAGGATTACTTAAAAACAGTGTCTCTTGGAATGTTATCTGTGCTGGTCCTTCCCCCGGTGTGGATGAGATTTAAGGCTGGAGGTGTCAAAGGGTAACTGAAAGCAAGTGAAGAAAGAGTGTGTATGTGTATCAGTGTGAATAAAAATGAATGGAGAGCCCACAGTATAAACAGTGATCACACAATGTGTATATATATATATATTATATAGATATATGATATTATATATATATACAACAGTGGTTGACAAATCACCAAAAAATCTACTCGCCACACAAAAAATCTACTCCCACCTAGTCAAAACGTATGCTGCTTGGGCCAATAGGAGCTCGCCACAATGTTAAATCCACTCGCCCGGGGCGAGCAAATGTATAGGTTTGTCGAACACTGTATATGTATATGTATCTATATTATATATTATATATATATACAGCAGAGGCAGAGATGCGCTCTTTTCAACATTCGCGTCGTTTTCCCAACATAATATAGTCCACACGGGCAGCGGATCAAGTAGACGACAAATCTACTCTCACAGTTCATATAGTATGGCATTGACAGCCGGATTAAAACAGTGGAGCAGTGAAGCATGGGCTGATGCGGGGTTGATGTGATGACGGGGGCTCCTATGATCTGCAAATACTCTGATTTTAATTGCAAAGCTGGTTTGATTGTGCACACAGGTTGGTGATGGCACGCCCCTGAGGAAGGTCCTATACAGGACTGAAACGTTGGACTTTTTGTGCCTGTTCTTTGTGTTTAATTATAAAAAAATTTTTTACATATACATATATCATAACAATATATATATATATATTATATATATACATAATAGAGGTAATATAGTATATAAAGAAGAGAAAGAGTATATAGACACACACACCATACATATTATATACTATGATATGAGATCTATATATAGTATATATATTACATATACAATAGCCATATATAATACATCTTATCTTATATTATCACATACGTGAAAGCACTGTATGCTCGTCTGCATATTCTGCGGGGGGGGGCTGTGTCCCTAGGGAAATCTCAATTGGTCCTTGGGCGCCCGCCCGCCAGACCCTCATGGTCATGATGAGGTCGGCTAGTGACGACACACCACACCACACACACACACAAACCACACACACACACACACACACACACACACACACACACACACACCACACACACACACACAGTCACACACACCCTCCAGTATCGTCGACCCACGTCGCAACCTGCCTCCTCTCCCCGTGTCTCCTTGTTTCCCCCGACTTTCACACACCCCCCCCCGCCCCCCCCCCGCGCCGCTACGTAGCGGGGGAGGCGGAGCAAGACGCCGACACCCCCCACGGCTCTCAAGGTCACTCAGCACACGCGCGCGCCCCGCGCTCATCCTTCTCACCTGTCGCTCCCCCACGCCGTGCTCCGTCACCTCGCCCCCCCGAAGCTCCGCTCAGCTCTCCCCCCGGTTTGCTCCCTCAGATTCCCCCCCGGTGCTCCGGCTCACCCTCCCCCCGAGTGCTCCACTCACCTGCCCCCGTTGCTCCCACTACACTCCCCCCCGGTGCGCCGACAGGCAGTGGACACGTCGGCGCCTAAGATGGCGGCGCCAGAAGAGACCCCCTTTCCCTCCTCGTGGAAGTAAGGATGGGCGGCGGGAGTTTTTTTTTCGAGAGCAAAGATGAAGAGACCCGGGACGTGTGTGTGTGTCTGTGTGTGTGGTGTGGTGTGTGGTGACACTGTGTGGGGGGGGGCACTGTGTGTGTGTGACAGTGTGTGGGTGTGGTGTTGGGTTGTGGGTGTGTGTGTGTGTGTGTGCTTTTGGTTTTGTGTGGTGTGTGTGTGTGTGTGTGTGTGTGTGGTGTGTTTTTAAAACACGTGTGTGTGACTGTGTGGGTTGTGTTATACTGTGTGTGTGTGTGTTACTATGTGTTATACTGTGTGTGTGTGTGTGTGTGTGTGTGTGTGTGTGTTACACTGCCTCTTACTCCTGTCTGTGAGTGTGTGTGTGTGACACTGTGTGTGTGTGTGTGTGAGACAGTCTGTGGTGGGGGCCGGGGGGTGATGTGGTGGGGGCCGGGGGTGATGCAGGAGGGGGCAGTAATGTGAGGTGCAAAGGGGGGGAGAGTCATGTGAGGTGCAAGGGGCGGAGAGTGATGTGATGTGCAAGGCGGGGGATACTGATATGGGGGCCAGGAGGGGTGGAGAGTGATGTGGGGTGCAGGGAGGGGAGACCGCAGATGTGAAGGAGGGGGGGGGGGGGGGGGGCGTGGAAGGGGGGGGGGGGGGGGCAAGAAGGGGAACGGGGTTGTGAAAGTGGGGGCCAGACAGCTGTGAAGGGGGGTAAATCACGAGCAACGCCGGGTATATCAGCTAGTATATATATATATATACATACATATTATGTATATATATATATATATACATACACTTATTATCATACAGACAACCCCATAATCTCAAGAATATTATGGTGAGGAGTAAAGTATTCAGCAGTACAACTGAATGCGGGACAAAACCATGCCAGGACCCAAGATGCAAAACCTGCGCAATGCTCTACACAGCGGACACAATACAAATACCACACAAGAATCGGGAATACAAAATCAGAGGAGGGTTCACCTGTTCCTCTAGCAATGTCGTGTACCTCATCATGTGCATGAAATGCCCAGGGGGCTGCTACTACATAGGTGAGACAGGACAGGGGCTAAACAAGAGAATGAACCTGCATTGCAACAGCATCACACGCGGAACAAGAGACAGTCCTGTTGGCGAACATTTCTCTGACTCTGGCCATAAGATGAACGATCTGAGGGTTGCCATACTCAAAGGTAATCTTAAAACCCCGAAAGAGAGACGGTTGCATGAATACAAATTTATGCAACTGTTCGGGACACTTAGCAGTGGCCTAAACAGAGATCGAAATTTTATGAGTCATTACTGACACTAGCGAACTCTCTTCCCATGAGCGCTAAAGGCCATGTATGTACATACTGTGCTATATGTATGCACACACAGCTGTCTCTCACACATACTAATACTCCTTATTTTTCCATCCCTATACACCAATAGGGACCACATAGTATCCACACACACTTTTAGTTGTGCTACAAACTCTCACATTTCCACACCACCCACACCATTATATCCCCTTTCTCACTCCCACACCTAACACCTTGTGTAGAGCACGTTATATGTGGGCTCTCCATTCATTTTTATTCACACTGATACACATACCACATCTTTCTTCACTTGCTTTCAGTTACCTTTGACACCTCCAGCCTAAATCATCCACCGGGGGAAGGACCAGCACAGATAACATTACAAGAGACACTGTTTTTAAGTAATCCTTGCTTCATTTTGAACATGCCGGGGAAGAAGAGCATCAGTGATCTCGAAAGCTCGCACAAATAAAAAGCATTCGTTAGCCACGAACGGTATCATCTATTTATTTTTGATTATTGAAGCTCGGCTAAAACGGTACGTGGATACTCAAATATATATTATAGTATATATAGATATATTATAGATATAATGAATACACACATTTATAGATACATACAATATAGATATATATATATATATATATATAAGATGATACTAATAGATCATATAGATATATAGATAACATATCTAATATATAGATAGATAGATAGATAGATAGATAGCTAAACGTACATCTATATAAATACTAATACATATAATATACATATACATACATATATAATATCATACCATAATCAATTATACATTACATAATATACTATAAATACTAAGATACAAATAAGATACAGACATCTACTACATACATAGAACAGTGTCGACAATCACCAAAAAAAATTCTACTCGCCAAACAAAAATCTACTCGACAAATAGTCCGCGCCCCCAGATCCGCCTTTAAAATAAAAATATATAAATAAATATAACATTTAATAAATTCCTGGTCAGAACAACATTCGTTTGACAATGGATTATACATTATAATACAATTAGTCTTGTGTGTGTGGTGTGTGTGATCTAGAAATAAAAGCCAAGGTGAATGACTAGTTTCATGAACACCTTAACCAGTGTCTGGACGTACCCCGCTTTCACCAATATAAAGCAAAATCCCGCAGCCTGGGATCTTTACCTGATTCGCAGGTCCCTCAATGTCCAGGTACCTCATTCCCGCAATGTTATAAGTGGAGGGGAGGTGCTTCCCTACTGTCTCTGGGTAGGGGGGATTCCAATTGTTTCAGTTGTGAAGCTTGGAGTCAGATCTGGAAGAAAGCAGTATAGTATTTTGGCTGTAGATAGAGGACAGTTAGTATATGGGTGAAACTACGTATCAGATACAGAGAGGGGGAGAGAGAGGAAAGACTCCGATAGTTAGCCGAAAGCGCCCTGAGAGACAGTACGCGCGCTTCCCCTGCATGTCAGTACCCCACGCTTATGCGGTCCTTTTTTGTTCCCTTGAATCGCACGAATCTCCGCTATCATACATCCCCCGTTCCCAGCCCAACGAAAATGCACACATCATTTCTCTTCTTTACTTAGCATGAGACGCGCAGCCCAACCCTGAAGACAATGCACTACGGGCTCACACCGGAGCAAAGTTCCCCTCTTAGTGGGCGGCGTTCGTTCCCTACCCCTCTAACTCGCTTGGAGAGACTTCTTTTTCTCCCCTCTCTTCTGCCCGATCCTGCCTTGCCGCCTCCCTGTTACCCACTTTTATTCCTTTGTGAGGTTCCTTCTGAACGCCACTCTAACAACTTCTCTACTCCCCCGACCCGGCTTCCGTAGACCTCCTCTCCGGCTAACTTACGCTCTATTCACCTAATGACCGATAGTGACTTGAGCAGTTGCGCGACCATCCGAGAGCTCCGCAGATTAACAACTCTAATCCGCTAACTCACCAACACTACGCTCCCCATGATTGATTCTACCCCTCCCCTTTGTCTCGCTTTTTGCACTTCATCCGCCTTCCCTCTTACCAACACTCGTAGTTGACGAGGAGGACGGGAGGGGAACGAGGAAAGAGGGAGGGAGAGTGCGGAGAGAGAGGAAGAGAGATGGAAGATGAGGGAGAGACGGGATACGACGGGAGGTGATCCGGCAGAAGGAGAGAGAGCGAGGAAGAGAGGGCGAAGCATCGATAGGAAGAGAGGGCACGGATGCAGAGGAAGACGCAGAAAGATGAGGAGACCGAGAGAGAGAGGACGAGACTGAGGAGAGAGAGAGGAGCGAAAGAGAGAGAGAGAAGAGAGAGGAAGAGAGGGAAAGAGGAGCGGCGAGCGAGAGGAAGAGAGAGGACAAGAAGGCGACTCGAGAGAGAGGATGAGAGGCGAGAGGGGAATCTGCAGTTTGGCTGAGAGGAGTCAGAGAAGAGGGAAGAGAGGGAGAGAGAAAGAGATGAGCGGAGAGAGAGAGGAAGAGAGGGACAGTAGCAGGACGCAGGGAAAGAGAGGGAGAGAGAGGGAGAGAGAGGGAGGGAGGGGAGGGATGAGGAAGAGAGGGAGAAGCAGAGAGAGGAAGAAAGGGAGAGAGAGAAAGAGAAGGGGAGAGAGAGATGAGAGAGGAAGAAAGGGAGAGGAGGAAGAGAGGGGAGGAGAGGAGAGGAGAGGGAGAGAGGGAGGAGAGAGAGGAAGATGAGTGGGGAGAGAGGAAGAGAGGGAGGGGAGAGGAGAGAGTAGAGGGAGGAGAGAGGAAGAGAGGGAAAGAGAGGAGAGGAGGAAGAGAGGGAGAGAGAGAAGAGAGGAGAGAGAGGAAGAAGAGAGAGCGAAGAGAAGGGAGGAGAGGAAGGAGAGGGAGAGAGAGAGGAAAGAGAGGGGGATAGAGACGAGAGGAAAGAGAGGGGGACGAGAGAGCGAGAGAGAGAGGAGAGAGAGAGAGGGGAGAGAGAGAGAAGGAAAGGAAAAGAGAGAGAAAAACCGAGACGAGGAGGGAAGAGAGAAAAAGAGACAGAGGAAGGGAGAGAGAAAAAGAGACAGGAGAGAGAAGAGAGAAGAGACAGAGGGGGGAGAGAAAGAGAGGGGCGAGAGAAGAGAGAGGGTGAAGAGAAAGAGAGAGGGGGGAGGAGAAAGAGAGAAGGGAGAAAGTAGAGACCAGAGAGAGGAGAGACCGGGGAGAAAGACCAGAGAGAGAGGGGAGAGACCAGAGAGGGGGGAGGGGAGACGAGAGAGAGGGGCAGGAGGACCAGAGGAGAGGGGAGACGGGGAGACAAGAGAGGGGGGAGACAAGAGAGAGGGGGAGACCAGAGAGAGGGGAGAGACCAGAGAGAGGGGGAGAGGGGGGGACAAGAGAGAGGGGGGAGACCAGAGAGAGGGGAGGACCAGAGCAGAGGGGATACCAGAGAGAGAGGGGCGCCGGGGGGGACAGAGGAGAGGGGAGAACGGGAGAGACCAAGAGAGGGGAGAGGGGGGAGACAAGAGAGAGGGAGACAAGAGAGAGGGGAGACGGGGGAGACCAGAGAGAGGGGAGACGGGGGAGACCAGAGAGAGGGAGACGGGTGGGGAGGGAGAAACCCGAGAGAGGGGAGAGGGGGGGGAAGGAGAGGAGAAACAAGAGAGAGCGGGAGGATTCGGAGAGCCAAGAGAGAGGGAATGAACGGGGGGAGAACAAAGAGAGAGGGGGTTAGGGTAGAAGGGGGGGACGGGAGACCAGGAGAGAGGGGGAGACGGGGGCGAGACAAAGGAGGGAGAGAGGGGGAGGGAGAAGGGGGAGAAGACCCAGAGAGAGGGAAACTGGGGGGGCGAGGGGGGGAGACCAGAGCAGAGAGAGGGGGGCAGGGGTGGAACGAGGCCGGACCGGAGGAAGGGGGGGACGGACGGACCGTGGGCAGGTGACTGATTGGGGGGGGGGCTCGGGAGGGGGGGGGGGGGTACCCCCGCTGGGTCACCACACATACTCCCAGAAAAACATACACATTGAGCCATCGGAGAACAACACACCACCACACAGACGTAACGCCACACGACACACCCACCAAACACACACAACCACACACACATACAACACAGCGACACACACACATACACACACACACACCACAACACACAGCGAAGACACACACATTCATCACACAAAGAGAACACACACAGTGTGCACATCACGCACCACAGGCACACACCTACATCCACACAGGACACACAGCACGCACACGTGCAGACACACACACATACACCCAAAGTGACACACAAACGTGACACCAGCAGTACACACCACACCACAGTAGACACAAACACAGGCACAGAAACACACACACGACGCACACACTATACACACACACACACACACAACATGAACAGTTCCACAACACACAGACACACACACACACCCAGAGACCACACACACACACCACAAGTCAAACACCCAACCAGCCAAGATCAAGACACACACATACCACACACACACACACCATATTTAAACACTCTCCGGTTAGAACCATCCCATGATACGCACCACCCACATAACACACACCCACCCACACCACACGAGCACACACAGCCAAACACACACAGCCCACAGCACATAGGACACACCACACAACTTATATATTTCAAGAAGATCCACCGACCACAATCACCGCTTAAACACAAATGTCAAACACACAACACAACATACAAAACAAAAATCCAACAAAAACAGCAACACAAACACACACACACAAACACATACAACATGAGACACAACACACACCCACATGTGCACACACCACAACTCACACACACATGCACAACACATGCATACCACACACCCACACACCCACTGCATTACACAACAACACACACACCCCACATGCATACACACACACCATGCATACACACACACACACCACACACACATGCATACACACCACAAATGTGACACACCAGGCATACAACACACACACCCATGGCATATACAAACATACACACCACACACACACATGGATACACACCAACACCCATGCCATCTACACACACAACCCAGCATCCCACACACACACACCCATGGCACTTACACAGCCCCACACACACACACACCCATTGCATTACACATACACACACCAACACACATACATTACACACACACACCAACACATAACACGACCAGGGGGGAGAGACAGGCAGCGGAAACGACCGGGTGCCCCGACCACTCACTTTGCCCCGCTCACCACACCCCGCCCCCTCCACGTGACCACATCCTCTAAGCCCGTGTAGCTGCCGGACAGGGCGAGAGAGAAGGGGGGGGAACAACTCCCCATGCAATCTCCCTGCCCCGCGGCGGGGATTGGTTGGAAGCAGGATAAGGGGACAGCGAGAGCAAGGGGGACACCCCCACTGGCAATCTCCGCCAGCGCGGGACAGCCTGGGGACAGGTAGAGAAGGGGTGGGGCACCCACCCCATGCAATCTCAGCCCCGCGTACTCGGGAAGCCGGGACGCGGCAGGAGACAGGGGGGGACACCCACTGCAATCTCCGCCCGCCCGGAAGCCGGGGAAGCCGGACGAGAGGGGGGGGGGACAACCACCACTTGCAATTCCTGCCCCGCGCGGGAAGCCAGGGACAGGGCGAGAGGAAGGGGGGGGGGAAAACCCCGCACGCAATCTCCTGCCCCGCGTGGGACACGGGGACAGGGCGAGAGGAAGGGGGGAACCACCCACTGCAATCAGGGGAAGCCAAGTTTAGCAGGGACAGGGAGAGAGAGGGCGGAAGAACCTGCTCGGAGCGGGATAAGGGGAAGTAAGGGGGGGCGGGGGAGTAAGGGGGCTTGGCAGCTGGGGAAGGAGTAAGGGGGCTTGCGGAAAGGAGTAAGGGGGCTTGCAGGGAAAGGAGTAAGGGGCTTGCGGAGGGAAGAGTAAGTCGTAAGGGGGCTTGCAGCGGAAGGAGTAAGGGGGCTGCAGGGAGGAAGAGTAAGGGGGCTTGCAGGGAAGGAGTAAGGGGGCTTGCAGGGGAGAGCAGAGGGGCCGCAAAGACGGAGGATGAGAGTACTTACTTACTCTCCAACAGATCTCCGGCCAGAAAGAATGGCCGCTCGTTGGGGGCGGGCTCATATAGAGCCTGGCGCCACGCCCACAAAGCAGGGAGCGTGCGCCAATCTAAGCTGTCAGGGTAGGGGATTTTTTTTTTTTTTTTTTCAGCCAGCGCGGAGCAGGAAATTTCAGCGTTGAGTGGGGGGGGAATTTAAAAAAAAAAAACAAACACGTGTGCTGCTTGGGCAATGATTACTCGTCACGGGGGGTTAAATCACCCGCCCGGCGTCGTGTTGTGATAAAGGGAGAGGAGGCGAACCGTGCAAAACAGAGAGAGACGAGAAGAGGAGACATTAAGAGAGATAAGAGAGATGAGAGAGAGACAGAAAGAGAGATAGAGAGACAGACAGAGTAGATCAGACAGAAAGAGATGAGAAGAAGACAGTAACAAGCAAGGAGACAGAGACGAGAAAGAAGGAGATGACACAGGACAGACAGTATAGAGTACAGACAGACGAGAGAGACAGACAGACATACATAGACATTACAGATATATTATATATATATAATAGAATAGATTATAGTATAGAATATATAGATATTAATCTATATATATATACACATAATACATACAGATATATATTATTGGCAAACGCCCCTCTTTGTAGCGCTGACGTCTGTCTGGGTTCTTCCCGACACAGTCTTCTAGGGTTAATTTACAACAAAACAGAACATGCAAAGTATATATTGCTTTAACTCCAGGCTTCGCTGCTTTTATTTTCATCCAAGTAAGAGGACTGCATCTCTTTAACATGTGTAGGCAAGAGGCACTCCACATTTTCATTCAGTGGTTCACTTATACTCAGTGTCATAGCACTTCACACAGTGTCACTTCTAAGAAAAAAAACCAAATCATATAAAGCAATCCTATCCCTTCAGGGATCTAACTACACATCAGAATCAGCCCCTAACTGCTGCTGGCCAACTAACTGGTTCCCCAGCTTAAAACAATGCCTCTCATTAGGGTCACTAGATACAGCACAGTCTTTTAGCAACAGCAATAAAACATTTGTTTTGTTTATTGTTGGGTGGAACTCCGGTTCCCAGTGTCCAGGCAAAATCCTTGGTACTGTGATACTTGGAGGAGGGCCGTCCACCCGAAACTGGAAACAGGGAGAGCCGCGATACCCCCAGGCTCCAGGCTCTAAGGAGAGAGACTGAAAATGCAAACCTCTCGTTCTAAATACCTGTGCAAGTGAGTAGAAGAGGCAGGTGAGGGGAGACTAGACCCATTGTAATCTGTGGTCTGGATTTTCATCAGCAGTCTGGTTATGTGAAGCTTTTGGAATGATCCTTTTTTAACTTCCTGCACCTTTTCTGACCTAAACGGGGCAGGAAAAGCTGCCTAACATCTTGGACTATGTCACATATCCCCTCCCCAGCTCACACCTACTGGGGCGTGAGCGGGGCCATGGACCTCACTGGGGTGAGCATCCTACCTGAAATACTTGAGCTAACTCCTCAGTACTATTAAGTATTCACATACACGAATATGAACTTTTCCACGGCAATTATGGACACATAGGTTGTCGTAATAAGAATATACTGGCCAAACATTTTTTGGCTCTCTATTAGGGAACTATTTTGAAAAATAAAAGTGTCTAGCACACATTTACAAACCCAGGATATGCTAAATATATTCACAAAACCAGACAATTTTATTACCGCCCTGGGTGTTTTCTACTCTTTGAATATGAACCTCATTATATATTACCAACGAAAAGGGCATTTTTTTTCTATATTGTAAGCTACCAATATTTGTTTTTTTTTTTTTTGTTTTTTTTTTTTACTACAGCCTGTTGTAATTTAGGGCCATCAACCCTGTACTATAATTTGTAGTTTAGCTACATTTTCTTAACAAACAAGAACACAGAACATAAAGCATGCATATTTACAAAAATGTTCTAAGGAAGTATAGCATATATGTAGTAGAGGACATATTCCGCACGTGTAACCCAATTGTTAGTTCCACTACTTTTTTTTTCTTGACTTCCAGTCCATTATATACTCAGGTTCATTTTAACGCTTTCTGTCTCTTGCATATGGTTGGCTGTCTCTTTAACTTGACGGAACTTGGGGCGGGATTATTGTTGTCTTTATATTGTGGCCAGAGTAGCGAGATCTGGATAAATTCAAGGCCAGGTTGACCTTCGTCGCTTTGCTTTGGCAACCTTTGAACCTTATGGTACTTTTACTGCCATGTATTTCTCACAACCCTCTCCACTCTAGAGATTGGGTTTTGGGATTTCCCTTTGGGGAATTATATCGGTAATTAGGAAGATGAAGCGCTAATGACTGAAGCACCTTCACCTTGGGGGCTCTTCAAATAACTCTGGCTCTTACCGTGTGGCATTTTACATTTGCAGGCCGCAGGGCATGTAGAATTGGGCCTCTCTTTCCTGAGGCCTACATTATTCAGGCGAAAGTAACCGCTGGTAAACATGACGCTCTTCTCAGGGTTAATAAGCGAATCCTGTTCTGTTCATCCTATCAAGACTGAATTTTTATAGTTGCTCCTTTCTACGGGGAACCTGTTTGTACCATGCGGGGACGGTTAGAATGATTGAAAGAACACAGGCTGTTTATTCCGTGTTTTTCATCCATCGGTGGCAATTACGGGGTGTGGCCTTTTCCAGCCTAGTCGTCACCTCTTCCAGCTCACTCCGTAAGAGAGAGACTCTGTTTCTTCAAAGCCTCGTACTCCTGAAGTGGAAAGTATACACCTCTGAACTCGGCGTCGCTTCTCGCACCTTATTGTTAGATTCTGCTCCTTCTTCCAACATTCTCGCTCCTTCACCAAATCCTGCCAAGGACTTCATAATATGGCGGGCAGCTTGGAGCTGGAGGCAGAAACCAAAGTCTCTTCATCCGGTTCAAGGATTCAGCTCCTTTGTTCTCCTTTTCCTTTGCCCTGTTTCCTGACAATTCTGCCGGTCACTCGCGTGCAGCAACATCTCGGCGCCTTTCTGACAGCGCAGGTTCAAGTGGCTCGGTCACTTCCCCTGTGACTTGAGGAACAATTTTCTTTTTCTTCTTCTTTCTTTTGCTTTATTAGCTCCAGAGGTATCAGTGGTACTGGGCACACACTCACTGGTATCAGCTTCCACATCTTGTTGCACTCATAGGGCGTTGCTTGCTTTTGCAGCTGTTTGTCTTTGAAAATTTGGGGCACACATCTTCCATGTGACCTACTTTATGACAGGCCCAGCATACTAAATTCATTGTGGGTACGGCTCTCCTCCAGGGGCACATGACGAGTCGTCGTCATCATCATCGTATGGCCTGAAGGGACATGTTTTCATGATTATGTCATTACAAAAACAAACATTTCATGCGGCCATTTTAGAAACCCGGCAGGGACAATTTGCTAGCTGCAATTTCACCACTTCAGCAATTACATACAGCACTTGCTAGCTGCAAATTCACTCACTTCAGCAAAAGGCATTAGCTTTACAACACAGCACTTGCTAGATGCAAAAAAAAAAATTCTTCAGCAAAAACATTTGGTTTTCTGTTTGGGTTCAGGGTGCTATTGCATCCACACTTCGCACATTTCTGTGTATGCTAGAAGCACAACTGATATACACAGTGGGACAGACTTCACTCATAGCATCTGTTTTACTTCAGCTGGGCGGCCATTTTAAACCCCGCATTTATTTGCAAACCCACAGACTTTTGTGTCGACCCGCATTCTCCACCATATGTGACAAACGCCCCCTCTTTGTAGCGCGCGACGTCTGTCTGGTTTCTTCCGACACAGTCTTCTAGGGTTATTAAACAACAAACAGGATCATGAGTATTATTGCTTAACTCAGGCTTTTGCCTGCTTTATTTTCATCCAAGTAAGGACTGCAGCTTTAACTGTGTAGGCAAGAGGCACTCACAGACATTTTCATTCAGTGGTTCACTTATATCAGGGTCATAGCACTTCACACAGTGTGCACTTCTAAGAAATAAAAACCAAATCATATAAAGAAATCCTATCCCTTTCAGGGATCTAAATACACATCAGAATCAGCCCCTAACTGCTGCTGGCCAACTAACCTGGTTCCCCAGCTTAAAACAATGCCTCTCAATTAGGATACTAGATACAGCACAGTCTTTTAGCAACAGCAATAAACATTTGCTTTGTCTTATCTGTTCGTGGGGGGAACCCTCGGTCCCAAGTGTCCAGGCAAATCCTCTGGTACTGTGATACTTGGAGGGGCCGTCCACCACGAAACTGGAAACAGGGGGAGCAGCGATACCCCCAGCCTCCAGGCTCTAAGGAGAGAGACTGAAATGCAAAACCTCTTGTCTAAATACCTGTGTGCAAGTGATTAGAAGAGCAGGTGAAGGAAAACTAGACCCATTGTAATCTGTGGTCTGGATTTCCATCAGCAGTCTGAGTTAGTGTGAGCTGTGGAATGGATCTTTTTAACTTTCTGGACTTTCTGACCTAAAACGGGGCAGAAAGTGCCTAACATCTTTGGACGATGTAACAAATGATATACATATATACATACTTATAGATGATAGAAGAAGATAGATATAGATATATATATGCTATATATATATATATATATATTATATATAGATATATATATATACATTTTTTGTGTGGCGAGAGATTTTTTGGTGGATTTTGTCAAAACCACTGTACATACATACATATAGACATAATACATTACATATAACATACATAGATACATATATGAGACATATATAGATATAATATATATATAATATATCATTACAAATATATATATACACGTCCTGGTAGGATCAGCCAATCGTCAGGGTATCATCTCCTGAGGTGTATGACAAAAACAGCACACGGTACATTGAAAAAGTCAGCACTCTGAGATTTAAAAAAAGCCTTTTTTTAATGTACTATATATCATTAGCCCTTGTCGCTCCACTGCTGGATGACGACCTCCCCAATGATCTTCCAGGTACAGCGGTTGCAAACATTTCTCATCCATGTTGCTCCAACACATTTTCTAATCATATATATATTTTATGTCACTGGAACAATGTGGTAGCCAAATGTTCAGCTGAATTTTATTAACCCCTTATTTCTGCAGAGCAATGCATTGAAGACCTCTTTTTGCAGGGTTGAAATGGTTACGTTCCAGAAAAAAGTTTTACACTCCTTTCAAAGCAAATTAACAGATGGGAAGTAGATAGTTTACTAATGGAGCTACAGTTATATTATAATGTATCAAGGCCCAGAAACATTTGCTTTTGATGCACTGCACCATTTTATGATCCCGTTTGCATCACATTTGAGTACCATGTTACCTAAGTCTCTTCAATCATCATAGACTGTTAGCCAGAAATACATTAATGGTTTCAACAAGGTACGGGAGCTGAGCATACATCGTCATCATCTGAAGCTGGGAGACTCAGGGGAAATAAGAAATATTTATTCACAAAAAGAATGGTGGATTTGTGTCCAGTAGAGGTGGTAGAGTTTAATACAATAAGGGAATTCTAAACTGTTTGAGATAAAACACAGGGTATCCTAAGTACATTTCCTGTGTAGGAAAATGGGCAGGCTTGGTGGGCCAAATGGTTCTTATCTGCTGTCAATTTCTCTGTTCCTATAGCCTGGGCGACTTTTTGATGCATAATAAAATGATAATAGAGAAGCAGAATCCCATTATAATACATGTCTGGTTTGACTCCTCCCTAACTCTCTTTATTAACAATCCGCAAGCTGGAGCACATAAGGTATAATTGAAGCAAAGTACTGTGACTCATGCAATAAGAGAAGCAAGATGAAAATGCTTCTTCTAATGAGAGCTTAGGTCTAACAATGCTGTAATACGCAGACTACTGTATGTAGACAGGCTGTGATGGATAATGGTATTAATCAGTTAGATACAACTTTTTAACTTATATTTTGTACCTACTGTATTTAGGCCACACACTGAGGGGATGATCAAAAAACCCTTGAGTGCCTTACTTGTTACAGTATAAAATGATATTACCACTTATTAGTGCACTGGACCCACAATCTCTGGCATGAAAAATACAGTAACTAGTAATAGCTTAATTATACATAGTGTCAGAGGTGGAACTAGGGGGTGGCGACCAGGGCCGCTGCCCCAGGCGCAGCAGTAAGGGGCACAGGTCGGGCAGTGGAGGATGCAGCACGATACAGTGGTAGAGGCAGGCAAACATGCGTGCGGAGAACGGCAGGTAGCAGGAGCGAGTGTTATATCTGTTGTAGAGGAGGGCATGCATGTGGAGTAGAGCGGTGAGGAAAGAGAGTAATGACAGCAGCAAAGTGGGGCAGAGCCCGCCCCAGCGGCCCAAACCGGAAGTCAGTCACAACTTCTGGTGTCTGCTGCCAGGGTAAACCCTCCTGCTCCACAGGTAGGGACTTGGGGGGAAGGGGAGTGAGAGAGACTTGGCGAAAAGAGGGGGAGTGAGAGACTTGGTGAGGGGGGTGTGAGAGAGACTTGGCGAAAAGAGGGGGAGAGATGGTCTTTTCACTAAATGTTCATTAAAAAAATCGCCGGGTCATTTAAATCACCGGTTTTTTTTTTAGCGTTGATATCACGGTATTCAGAAAGCCTTGATTAGCAAAATTCACAAAATGGGCGATTAGCCGGTGATCTGATGAATGACCCTCTGAAAAGGCCTTACCCGTGAGTTGTATCTGCTGCAAAGACAGCTGCTCTGAGAGAGCCGTCTTTCTCTGTGCAAATCTCGCCCAAAATGTATGTGTATAAATTTTAATTTTGATAATAGTTTAGATGAGCAGGGGGTCTCCTGAGCTGAACCGCATTGGTTTCAGCCTTGGGGACCCCTTACTTCTCGAGATACAGGCCCCGTTATGGGGTGCCGGTATCTCCTCTGCATTTTATTCCCACGGTCACGTGACGTGGACAATTAAATGCATACTGCACCGACACACTTTATTCGAGCAAATACCCAGTATGTACCTGGCAGATACCTGGAATGCGCCGCTCCTCACCTCTGACAAGCCCCGTTGCATTTGCCTTCCCAGCCTGGGTTCATGCCTGGCTGACGGGCGGCTGATCTGTTAAATGATAATGATTAGGATTTAATAGGCTGCAATGCTTCGCGTGTCTACCAGATGGCATAAATTCATGAATTGTAATGCAGTATATATATATATACTGAGCAGTATTGCAGCCAGCGGGAATAAAATGCTTCAATCCCTGCTTGGAAAATACCTCAATGCACTCGGGCAGAAAACAGTCACAAACCTCAATACACCCGGGTATACCCGAATTCGTGGGACTAGCCGAGCTCGAATAAAGTGTGTCGCCAGTTTAGGATATACCGACACCCCATAACAGGGCCTGTATCACGAGAAGTAGGGGGTCCCTGAGGCTATCCGCTATGGTAATAAAGTTTACTGTAAATGCATTTTTATTGCATAGGATTCATGCCAGGGTCTCTGGTGCCAATATTAATGGATATCAGCTCCAGAGATTCCCGGCATCAATCCTATGCAGGAAAAATGCATTTTTTTTTCTAAATCCCACCTCGGCCCTTCTCTGCAGGTTTCCAACACCATTACTCCAACTTTTTATGGCGTGAGGATATTGTGATAAAATCACCATTCTAGAGTGGCGATAGGCGTTGATAGCCTACTCACTGCTACTAGAATTGTGCGAGTTTATGAACATGACGAAAAGTGGCGATAAGTGGCTTATGTCCGCTGCCTCAGTTATTTTTTTTATGAGCAATTTTTCTGGGGCGATTCAGTCTTTTATCACCCACTTATCACTGCTTACTGAATAGCAGTAGGCATTTTGGGCGATAAGTGCTTGATAAGTGGCTTATGAACACTTACTGCATAGGCCCCCATGAGTGTGATACGGATTGAGTGGGCCCTTTGTTGTAGAGGCCCCGACATTCTTAGTCTTGGTGATGCAACAAGATGGGCAAAGACATTCCATGGGGTGATATACGAGCTCCTCCTAGCTTCAGTTGAAGATTACCCCAAGACTCCAGGGCTCATAGGCTCCACAGCACCAGCTGAAGGAAACCCAGATAACAGGATTCTACTGGGTTCCCTATGAGAATTTAGGTATCCACTGCATCTGGTGGATCAGCTGGCCTCTTAGGAAAGGTCTCTGGAACCACAGCTGGAAAGGTCTCTGGAACCACAGCTTCTTCAGGCTTGTTCGTACCAGTATTCACAACAGCAACACAAAAAGTATTATCTGGAACAGCAGTCTCAGGCTCTAGCATCTCCACAGTTGACACATACCAATAGATGTTCCGGGTCTCTACGTATCATCTCTAGAAGGATAAGTTAGTTCAATCAAGAACACTGTGAGGGCTGATGGTGCAGGTCCAATCTGTCCAGGTTCAATGAGCTCTGCATACTGGGAGATCACATTAAGGAAGAGAAGACTGGCAATATCATTGCAGCGAGTTCTACAGTAAGATCTACCTCATCTGAGCCTCTGGCAATATGGCAACACAACACCCCCAGATAACCAACAATGGGCAAGTGGCAGCATCAAGTTCACAGGCAACTTTGATATCTGTAATAATCTCCACCAGTGGGTTCCAGATCACTTTTCGAGGGTGGTGAGTACTTTTCACGACACTTGTGAACTTGCTGGCAACAGTGGAGGACAGATTCAGGTCATTGGATCTCATGCTATCAGTGCACCTCCAGATCTATCCTGATCTATCATCAATCTCCTGACCAAGTCCATGGCAGGTAATGTCAGATTGGAGGGTGCAATACCCTGCATCAGGGCTTGATGATTCTGCTCCATATAGCCTCCAATATTTTGCTTTGATAAATCTGGTGCTTTTCTATTCTTCTCCAGTTTTGCCACCATTATATTTTGAGACGTAAACCCCTATTTATGTCAAATTCAATGCATGTATTTTTGTCTATATAAAAGTGAATGCTTTATTTTATTTGAAACGTTATGTATATTGATGTTTGGTTTACATTTAATTAAAACATTTGAAGAATGTTGAGTTAATTTAATGTGCAGGATGTTGCTTTGATTTGTAGCCTTTTATTAAAATTAATGCTTTCATTTATTGAGGCTTTGAACTTGATATCGTACATTGATGTAGACATGAAAAGGTGTTGAAGAGTTTTGGGAAATAAAATTAAATGTTTTTATCTTTCATGCTGATATAATTTGTAATGTTTTTTCTGAACCTATTTATAGAATGATGTAATTAATTTTTGTCAGTAGATTGATCATATATACATAGGAAAGGATGCACGCCTTATTGGTTCAATGCACATTGAACCAGATACTCCATGATGCTAGATGTTGGGTATTCAAACAATGCAGCTCCTGCAGATGTATTACTTTCAACAGTAATGCTACCAATCTTAAAAAAAAGTAATCTTACATATTTTAATAATAATAATAAACGTTTTTTTTTATATAGTGATTTTCTCCCAACAGACTCAAAGCACTTCAGTTAGAAAAAGGGAAAAAGAAGAAAACATTTGTGGTTATAAGGCGTATTGAGATCATAACGTTTCAGTGAACTATTACAAAATCTGCAGTACTGTTCTTCCATGTACAGGCAGTCCTCGGTTATCCAACGGAATCCGTTCTGGAAGTAGTGTTGGATAGTGAAACCGTTGTAAAGCGAGTCCCATGTTAGTCAGTGGCGGTGAGCGTTGGATAACGCAGTTAGGCGTCAAAAAATGGCCCTTATGGTTGCATCGTAAAGCGATGGATATGCCATCCGTTGTAAAGTGAGTACCATGTTAATCAGTGGCGGTGAGCGTTGGATAACGCATTCCGGCGTCGAAAAATGGCCCTTAGGGTTGCATCGTAAAGCGTTGGATATGCCATTCGTTGTAAAGTGAAACGTTAGATAACGAGGACTACCTGTAAGGGGATGGCTCATATCAGGCATAAACAATTTCTTCAAGATGCAGGTCTCCTCAAAGACAGATACAAAGTAGAGCTCCACTCACAAGATCATCATGAACTTCTTCATTATTGTGACAGCCAAGAAAAACGAAAAGACAGCATTTCAGGTCCCATAGAGACCTTTTATCAGGTCCTGGAAGGTCCATATGGGACCTGAAACGTTGTCTTTCCGCTGTTCTTGGCTGTCACATTAAAGGAGAATTTCATTATGAACTTGTAAGTAGAGCTCTACTTTGTATCTCTATCTTTGAGGAAAGTTGCGCCTTGAAGAAATTGTTTGTCTGTGTTGTGCTGGCTGCACAAGCAGGATTCTCTTCGCCTGAAGCTGTTTCCCCATACTTTTGGAATTGTACTTCATATCATGCATATAATGAAATAGAATTCAGACAAGTTCTACTTCATTGGTGAAATATCAAATATGTTGTGCGCCGACAATCCCCTTTATTGTTGTTTTTTTCTTCTTTTTTTTTAACCCTTCCACAAGGTCGAGTTTATACTCTAAAAAAATGTTGGTACCATCAAATCATTGGATGGGATGGGGTTGGGCAGAGATTAGTGAGAAGCTATAAATGTGCTGATAGTGTTTTTTTTAAAATAGTTTTATTCTCAAAAAAAATTAACAGGGTCCCTAATAATACTAAACACAAGAAATCAGGACCTATGCAACTTGGGAAGCCCCAAATACAGTATATGGGGACAACAGGTAAGGCACAAAGAGCGGTATGGGTGCTACATGCAAAAAAACCTAGTCAAGGTAACAATGTATAAAGCATGGAGGGAAGTCGTGCACACCAAGAAGTGATGCAATCAAATTAATGCAAAAAAAAGTCATTTTAATGACTAAGCACAGTCATAAAACATCCAACGTTTCAGTGCCAAGCACCTTCATCAGGGATGATTGAATAGGTAGAGGAATAATACTGACATTCAAAATATTATTCCATCAAAATGTATTTGGCCACTTTAAAACTTGATAGTTTATTCTGTTACTATATAAGGAAGTTACGGTCATTGTTGGAGAAGGGCTATGTTTAACAATTAGCCCTAACAAACCAAAAACGTAATATGAATTTGTATCAGAATATCCAAACCATATGTAGAAATAGGTAAAAACCATGTTTCTAGAAAAAAATAGGTGATCCCCAGACTATTCCTGTTTAGGGATCCCAAAAAGCTAACAATACCTGTGATGGCCACAATGCCACAGGGGGGTTGTTCCAATAAAGTTGCAAGGCATTACTGTGACATCACTAGATCTTCATTCATGCCGGTGCTGAGTCAGAGGGGCAGGAACAGAGGGAGAATAGCCATAAAAGCACCAAAGTTTTGGTTCAACCCATATCAACTATTTGTTCACAAAATCCGCCACTATTCAATATGCTGTGAGATGTCTTGCAAATGCTGGAGAAGGTTTTAGTCCCATTCATTTGAACTCCTTTTTAACATGGGAAGACAGTTCTAGTTTGTAAGGGAAAAATAATCAGCACTTCTACATTTCAACTTAATACTATTCACAGTTGTAAGCATTTGTAAATGTGTTCTAAAACAACAAGTCATGGCACACATATCAATATATTACAATTAGTATTAATCCCTACCTCTATGTAACTATGAAATGTGCTTTTCCTTCTATCTGATAAACTCCCTCTCTCCCCATCTTCAAAACCCTCCCGAAAATTCACCGTCAGAAGGAAGCATTTTCACATAGTGCTGTAAAATGATCACATCACACACTGAATATGCACTTGCCCTATACAATTTGCACTTCCCTGTACTCCTTCTGTCTCTGAAGGTATCACACAGTGCCATATATTACAGGTGTGTATTTTATAATATCTCTGTAAAGTGATGCATACATTGGCTGGCATAACTAAAAATGCAATACAGGTACAATATTGGAAGAACAGTAACACTGGTTACATAGTTACATAGTAGAGAAGGTTGAAAAAAGACTTCCGTCCATGAAGTTCAACCTATATGGTTTATTCATGCCACACATATTGTTCATTGTGGGTAACCTTCCTACAGTCTCATTGAACATATTTGCAATAATGAAGGTTGTGTAGTTTACTTATTAGCATCTTTACATTTTTAAGCATTGTCCCCGTTCTTTTGACAGCCTCCACACTTCCAATATTACTCATATTGATGAGTCAGTCAAACCTACCAACAATTCTGCACTTAGTAATCTGTACAATTTTGATGCGTCACATGCTGCTTTGTCATCATTCTTTCCAAATGCTACTCAACTATAGGATTAATTTTAATTACGTAGTGATCAACGCATTTGTATAATTACAATGACAACAGTACATCTTTTATGTTGATATTCTTCATGTATCAATATATTCTGATAAATAGAGAATTGTGCCCAGAAGTGCAGTGATCTGCTATTTTAAATATAGTCATTGTGAAAGAAGGAATTTAACATCTTAATGGATGGAGGAGTATAAAAAAAATTAGTTTATAGGAATAGGAAGCTCCTGGTGGTGCAAGTTGTAAGGTACAGATGTGTACAGCCTCATTATTTGCTGTAATAACACACCATATCCTATTAATCAGATTTTTTAATAGCATTTTATTGGTTACAGCTAGTAACGTTTGTATGATGCCAAGGTACTGGTGGCATCAAGTAAGACAGCTGGAAGTCCCAGTGGCCTAGAAAAGCAAAGCTACAGTATGGGGCAAACAGAAAATGTACTGGGCAGTTCGGGAACAACGCAAGGCAGGGCAGGATCAGTAATGTACATAATATAGCTTGGTCAAGATTAGGACAGAGTTAAAGAAGATAGTAATAGGATAGACAGATCTGGCAAACAAAGCCACAAACAAAGTGCAATACAAAAGGCCAGGATGAGTCATTAAAGTACATGAACGTGAGTGGCTGGAAAAAGCAGGTGATGGAAACAGATTGCAGGTGAAGCAGCAAAGGACTGAATAAGAGCAGGAAAAGAGAAAACCAGGACAAATCTATGGTAACTGGATTGAGGGATGGGGATGCTAGGATATTAGTTCAGAGCATGTAATTTATGAGCAGGTTTTTATAGCCAGGGAGGAAGAACTCAATTAAAGCTAAGAAAGAAATGGGGGAAAGAGCAGGTAGGGCCTGATGAGTAGTCCACGTAGCAGAAAGTAATTGCCTGTACGTCTGTCCTAAAGGGCCTGATATCAACCCAGTGAAAGGGGCTGTGGGGGTTATTCATTAAACTGCGATAGTGCCAAATGTTGGATAGTGAGGACTACCTGTACTCCTTGACATCTATGCAGAATTTGATACCATGGGATCTTAATGGAACGCCTCAAGAATTTCTGTGGACCGGGTGGCCCACTTTTCAGCTGGTTCAGTTATTTCTCACAGGCAGTCACAGAGAGTATCTTCAGGAGTATACTCCTCTGCACGAGTGCTCCCGTCATGTGAAGTGCCACATCTTCTACAGTATGTTGTTCGCAGTGTACATGCTGCCACTGGCAGCATGATATTGCAATGACATTATCAGATGGAACAACCTGGGTAATCACTCCTATGCAGATGAAACTCAACTCTACTAGACCTTTGCACGTGGTACTAAGGACCCATTATTAGTCATCAATAGATGTTTATCTGAGCTCCTGGTGTAGATGAGTGCCAGTTGGTTCAGGTTGAATCCTAATAAGACCGAAGTGCTTGTAGTGGATGCTCATCATCAGAAGACAACAAGACTGCAGCTAGGTCAACCAACTGGCCTTATCCTTGGGGGTTCCCAGTTGCTAAACTCAGTGTGTGGAATCTTGGTATTGTCCTTTATTGTGACTTGACCCATAAACATCAGGTGTCAGTCGTGATCAAATTTTCATTCTTCCACTTAAAGAATATAGCCAGGATTAAACACTTGATTCCCTCCCTGCCCCCAAAGGATCTTACTACGCTTGTCCATGCCGTTGTGTCCCCACGCCTAGACTGCTGCAATGCACTCTATCTAGGTATACAGGAAGAAGAGCTGCGCTACCTGCAGCTGGTGCAGAATGCTGCGGCCAGGTTGTTAACTGACCAGACGCGTTCTTGCCACATTACACCTTTTCTCTGTTATCTGCACTGGCAGCCTGTAAAATTGTGAATTTATTTAATAAGATTGGCTTGTTGTCATTCAAATCACTATATGACCAGGTTTCCAGCTATCTGAAATCGCTTCTAGTTCCCTACACTCTAATTTGTTCACTTCTATCTGCAGATGAAGGACTCCAAGCAGTTACCAGAATCTCCTTGACTTCCTTTGGGTCCGGAGTTTTTCGCAACGCTACTCTGACTCTCTGGAACAGTCTGTCTCGTACAGTTCCAGGGGCCCCCACTCTGGAAATCAATAAAACAGGCTCAAGGTCTTCATGTTTACCAACACATTTAATTAATGAATCACAAATGAACCAGCAACAAAGGAAAGGGTTCTTTACAGTAAAGGTAGTTAAAATGTGGAATTCCTTACACAAGGAGACTGTGATGGCAGATACAATAGATTTGTTCAAAAAAAGGTTGGACATCTTTTTAGAAAGGAAAGGTATACAGAGATATACCAAATAAGTAAACATGGGAAGGATATTCATCCAAGGAGTAATCTGATTGCAAATATTTGGAGTAAGGAAGGAATTTATTTTTCCCCTTATGAGATATCTTTAGATAACATTTCATTGGGGGTTTTTTTGTTTGCCTTCCTCTGGATCAATATACTGTAAGTACAAATATAGGATAAAGTATCTGTTGTCTAAATTTAGCATAGGTTGAAATTGATGGACGGATGTCTTTTTTCAACCCCATCTACTATATAACTATGTAACCTATCTGGAATTTAATAACTACAGTACTGTCCCATCCTATATTGTATCTTTCTTTTTTATAACCTTAAATGTTTTCTTCTTTAACTGAGCCCCTTTGGGAGGAAAGCGCTACATAAATAATAATAATAATTATTATTATTATTAACCCACAAATATCAGTCTGGGCTCAAAAGAGCTGGAGAGGGACTTCCTGCAAAGACGTAAGAGCCTGGAGGAGGAGTACTGGTACTGCTGTATCTCAGATTGGCCTGCAACTGACCATAACTGACCTGTATTTGGCAGGTGGTTATTTTCTCCAGCAGCTGTATCTTCCCCAGATACGAAGCAAATGTATTTCTCTGCCACGGCTCTAAGGGAAGATTAGCTGGGATAAACTGTAAAACATATACTTACAGTATTTGTGTCCAATGAAAAATTAATGTGTTTTCCTTTTCTTTAGGTCCGCTTGAATTCATTCTTAGCAGATACTTATCAGGGATGACAGTCAGAGAAAATATTTTATAAGCACACATTACAGAGCACTGTAATAGCATTCAGAAAAATTTGTTGCTGGTCCCTCAGGCAGCAAAAAGAGTTAAAAGTTATCTCTGCAGCATATAGCTGCTGACCTCTAATACTAGTGTAACCCATATCCCCCCCCCCCCAGACACAGATAGCATATCTAGGGTGTAGTGAGGGCTGGCTACATGTGCTTTGGTGTGCGTACCTGCAGGGCCTGAGCTTCCCGCGGTGTTGTTGGGGACACAGGACCAGGCTTCTGGGGTAGTTGCCTCCATTCTCCTATTGAAGCAGCGCCTCCATCTTCTATAACTTCCCAGGGATGTGGGGTAGGACCCTTATAGAAGAAGAACCCTGGTCCCAGGGTGAATGCTCCAGAATCACACAGTCTTAGGTAAAATCAGCAAGGTCTTTATTGTCTTTCTGGCACACAGCAGCAGCAGTACACAACAGGTTATATGCCCAAGGCACTCCAAATGTACACCCGATTCCTCCTCCTCTCCTCTCCTCCAGATTGTACTCCTGCAGGATGGTCTCTGGGGGCCTCAATACCCCCAATGCCCACCTCAGAGGGTATCCTCTGGGTGGGGATAGATTCTCCCCCTCACCCCCTCAGTAGGGTGAGGAGGGGCATTGGTCCACTCTAGCTCTGCTCACTCTCCAAACTCCTAGGACCGTAGTCTCTCTCCTGGTCCCAGGGCAGAACCTCTCTCCTCCAACTCCACATAACAAGAGCCACTGACAAGAGCGCAGTCCTCACAGGAACTGGCAACTAAATAGTCAGCCCCACCCCTCATGATGTCAGCAGGACCTCCCCTTTGTCTCATGCCTGCAGCAGAGTCAGGGGCCTGCATCTATCACTCAGGGCAGGGCGTGAAGGGTGAAAACCCATGATTACTACTGGTGCCTGCCCTTAACAGGACTTACCACAGTAGGAGAAAGATATATAGCCCGTTCTGTTTACAGGGGGCTACACTAGTATATGATATTCTTTGACCCTGGATGGGCCGTGGCACCAGATCACGATCATGTGACCGCTCTGTCAATGATGACAGAAGGGGAGGGTTCTCCTGTTCTGTTCCCCTTCCAGACAGATTGCATTCTGCGCTCCACACGAGCGGACAACGTGATCTCTCCTATAAAAACGAGCAATTAGTTGATGACGTAGTTACAGCATCATGGGGCCCCTGGAGTGTCAGATCCCAGGAGTCCATAGGACACACAAAGGGTTAACAATTACACCAATTCACTAACATACACACTGCTACACACACATTTACAGACACATTCTAAGCACCAATCCATGATACTGTGTATACAATTATAACTGTAACAATATACAACTGTATACAGATTTGGGCATGCACACATACACATTAAAAGATACATATACACTAAAACTGTATGTACTTTTTATCAGAAAATTTGAATAATCCGAATATTTTTTCTCTCTCTTCAATTCCGATATACTATTATGCAGGGCCAGCTGGGAATTTTATGGGGCTTGGTGTGTGGGGCTTTTGCGGGACCTCTTACCTTTCTGATGTAGCATCTCCCCCACAGCTGATTCAGTGTCATAACGTTGCAACATCACACGACATTGAGGCGCCATCACATTCATGGCAACACCATTCCATGTGACGTCACGGTGTCAACGCCATTTCACATCTTTATGTTGCGGCTCCATAACGGGACACTTTAGGAAGAGATGCCGCTGGACAAGGTGAGAGACAGAGGCCCTGAACTTTCGCTCAGCAATCAGTTTTATTGTTGTAGGGAAAAGTGCGGGCCCTGTAAGTGCGGAGCTCGTTACAATGGCACCGATGGAACCGCCATCAAGGCAGCCCTGCTATTATATACTGCTGACATTTTAAGCCTGTGATTTTTTGCTTAAATGGGTGCTACAGTACATCTCAGAAGATAAAACTATAGGATGAACAGAAAATAGAATGGAATCATACTGTAAGTATGAAATGAGAACATATGAAGAAATACAGGGAAAAAAAATTCAGTGTGTTCTTAATATCAATAAAATACTTGTGACATTATGATCTATCTTTTTCTTCACATGCACGTTTATATGATCTGCTCATACCTGCCCCCTTCACAAGGAAGATTTAAGTATAACATAATCCGTGCTGTTTAATGCACATGCATGAATATTGGTGATATTAAGGTTATCCAGTTTATATATAATCCTACTGGGGTGAAGGTACAACTGTAATCAATACAGTGTACGAAAGCATAAAATACCACTTAAATAATACTCAACACGTGGGATTACAGATGAAACAGTCACAGCTGTTTATATTATATTCATTCACTTGAAGGTGTCACAAGTATTTTATTAATATTAAGAACACACACTGAATTTTTTTTTCTGTATTTCTTCACATGTTCACATTAAACTGTGCACAATACCGGAGGTCCAGCACCAAGGAGGACCACCTCACTTTAAGCATTCAAGAAGGATTCGTGTATAATCCTAGGGTCATCCAGGCTGCAGGACTCTGGATATTTAAAGGTTTACATTCACAAACACTGTTTGTTGTTTTTTGATCGAGGTTGGACTTGGCGCTAAAGTTGTGTTATTACTCCATTTGTATTATTACATGTCTGATAGGTTGTGGTTCCCTCATTAAATGTGCGGGTAAAGGGGTAAATCTGCAGTCTATTTTTATAGATTGAGAGTTCCTAAGTGTAAGAACAGCTTGGCTAAAAGCTTGAAGATTGATGACCTGGATGTCAGGAACAAGGAAAGCACTGCTCAGAGAGAAAAAAACAACAGGGAACCAGAAAGGAATTGCTGATAAAAAGGTATGTTTATTCTCAAAAAGGAATCACTCGCAACATTGCTGTAAAATAAAGAAAATCCTCTAATGCATTTCATGCCTCAAGCGCTTTATCAAAGACTCTTGACCATCCAGGTCATCACTCTTTGCTGCTTGTCTGGAGACACAACCCCAAGGAGCTTGGAATGTTTGTCCCTTCATCGGTGCAGGGAGTACAATTTTTCACACAGTGATATCCATATGCTGACTGCTTAGTCTTATTTGGTTCATGAACTGTTTAACGTAAGTCTGGTTCAGAGGGGGATATCAGCTATAGAGGAGAGAGGGGTTTGGGCTGTCCTGAATTCAACTTGGACTGTGTCCCTACTTCTCAAAAGTCCATCTCCATCCCCCTCACCTCGACACAGTGTTTGAGTAACCCTCATTGACTTTGGATTTATTATTGAACTACCAGTTTCACTCATTATACATTAGAGGGCACACTGTCACCAGACAAAACAATTACCTATACTCACTCTGCACCTGGACTGCAAACTTACTTCTCCACATTACTGAAAATACGGACATGTGATTGCAAAAAGAATCTGCTTCAGCTTAGCAACACTAGCTTGAGACTTTGTGTTTCATTACTCTTGGCTAAAAGCTTGGGTCTCAAAAGAGTCAGGGAGAGTCTGGGAACTGTTAAGAGTCCTTCCCCTGCAGATCGAAGTGAGCGAGTGGGACTGTAAGGAACCAGGGGCTTTTTCAGGTAGCTAGGACCCTTATTATTTAGGGCATTGATTGTCAGTAAGCCAATACTTGAAACTGATTCACCATCTTACAGGCAGCCAGTTCAGAGAATGGAGGACAGGTGTCATGTGGTCAAATAATTGTGTACCAGCTGCAGGTGGAACAGCTCTGTTTCTGGGAAGTTCCAATTGAAGTGCATTGTAGCAGTCCAGGTGTGAGGAAACAAATGCATGAACCGGTGTTGGGACATCCTCTGGGGGAATCAAGTGCTTAATCGTACCTGTGTTCCTAGGGCTCCATTTATTTGAATGAGTCATAAAGGGCCATATCTACTGAGCGACATTACTCCATAAGAAACCTTATGATTAATACAATGGACATAATGCCAGATGCACTTAGTGCTAAAATAAGACACATTTGTGTGCTGGAAAATACCTTATGGCCCAATTCAAGTCAATGGGCTCTATTTACTAAGCAATGTTACTCCAAAAGAGACCTTCTAGGCAGAAGACACCTAACAGTCAATGCAGCAAATCAATTTAATTTACATTTACTAAGCTATGCTGGAATGTATCTTATGGAGTAGCACTGCTAAGTAATATAGCCCTAAAAGCTTAAAAATACTGTACAGAATCCCTTTTAAAGGAACAAATCACCGACATGTAACCTCTACTGTCACAGTTAACTTTGGTTCTTTTAAAAACAGTTTTCTTTTAAAGACTGATCCTAAATACAACAACATAAATACAAAGAAGATAGGTAGTAAATTGAAAGTTAAAATGAAAGTTACATTCCATTCGCATCTTTCTTGATGTAAAATAAAGATTAATTTGGGACTTCAGGGACCTGATACATATTCATACATTCTCCTGGAACCATTTAATGGTGACAGTCTGTATTTCTGCATTGTAAAGTCTTTAAGGAATTCCTTCAAATTGCTTGTTGAGGCAGAAAACAAATATTTCATTTGCCACACTTCAACTTATAAATTGAGAATTGTATTACATGAATTCATTTGTGTGCCGAGGTGCAATTTTGCCTACTGTACATAAAAAAATGTAATCAGTGGTTGGAATGGCTTTTAAAAGTAATAGTACTACTGTACTTAATTATATAGATATCAACCCATAAGGGTTGAGATGTAAGTGTCCTGGCCCAAAATTGGCATTTTGATGAAAAAGTTATGCTTTTCATCAGTGAGACCCAATTAAAGTTTATAAGACACTCACTTATGCTAAAAATCTGTACACACAAACACACACACACACACACACACACACACACACACACACACACATTCCCGACACTACCACACCACACCAAACACACACACACCACATAAAAAATGCACATGTTTAAAAATGTTTCATTCTTCTTCTTAATTCTTTGTCTGAAATCCTTATCAACATTTTAGTATTCTTAATTCTTCTTCTGACTACAGTATCTTTAGCACAATTTAATAGAAATAGACCAAATATATTCATCACAAGCAGAACCTTAAGAAGTAGACTCGCTGTCCAGCCGCCTCTCTTGCCTTGAACCTGCACATCCGATACCAGCCCAGTGGCATGACTCACACAAAACTGCAGGCCTACAATGCGAAACCCCTGCCCCTACGCTATGGGGTTGATGCCCTGGAACTGTGTCTATGGATTCTTATCCCTTTCCCTGCTTAAAGCCTTATTGAGGTCCACTCGGTATACTGCTGGTTCTTGGCCCCCTCTATGGCTGGCCTCCTCACATCTTGAGATCTATACAAGGCTAACTATCCCCACATGGGTGATGCAATTAGAAAGACTTAAAAATATGGGATGACCTCTATATCTCTTGTAATGATTAATACCTTACCCAGAATTCTCCACCTGTTTGATACCCTATCTATTTTTATAGTTCTTAAAGATTTGATGGAAATTGAAAGTCATCTTGGTAGGGTCAAACTCTCAATCCTACATTTAGGCAGATCTGCGGATAATAGAGGTCTCTCTTCCACCCCCTGCCACCCCCTACACATACTATTCAGCCCCTCAACTTTCCCAATTCATCTTTTGCCACATCTAGAATGGGAATAAAATGTGGGTAGATATTAAATTTGCATAACTAAATCAAACATATCCCCACCTAAATTCAGAAATTATCTTTGTAACAGCAACATCGACATCTCCCACACATATAGGATATGTGATACCTACGGCCTAAAAAGAGGTCTAACATTGCCCAAATAACCACTGTCATATCTTTTTAACAAACACAGCTTCCCTCCGGGTTTACACCCACCTGCATTTTCTGTTTGGTCCCCTAAGGTCATTCTTTGCATCACAGACATATTTAAAAATGAATGCTTTCTTTTGGGGGTGAAAAGACTAGCTATAGTCTTCATACAATAACTCAGGAATTTTCAAATATCTACAACTGAAACACTTTGAAACTGAAAGAGGCAAATCCACCAAAATCAGACCCCTTACTCATTTTGATGTCACTAGTAATATGCACAGAAGGATCTTACTTCTCTGCTACTGTATATAACATGCCGCCTCTCCTCCCTCAAGAGGAGGATACTAAAGATACATTTGTGATAGCCTGGGACAAAGACCTGGGGATTTGAATCTCCTTGGAAGACTGGGAAACCAAAGTCTAAGTATCAGGAGGCATGTGTATTCTGACGCAGTTGCATCCAAGACCGTGGCATTTTTTTTGTGTTTAAAACATGATATAGATCTGAAGTGTATTTCTACAGTTCTCAAATTTGGTGAATGTTGCAACAGAAGAAAAAATGTGTGATGCTCTCAAGACAAATGTGTAGTTTGAAAAAAATGTGCAATAAATTGGAAGACAACCTGTTCATATATATATGTCCTATTGGATCAGGTAATAAGCTATCCCACAAGGCAATGAGGTAAGGATAGTTACCAATTGATGATCCCTGGATATTGATTGAGGCAAAGCTGGAATGGACTCACTTGGGAAAGCAGATTCCACGATGAAGAGAAAGTCCTTGTAGATATCCAGCACCTCCAGGTTGAATGTGCCTCCGTTGTAGAAATCTTCACAGAAAGGGAGAGGGAAAAGAATGGAGCACTATCTCCAGTGCTGTAAAAAAACAGCCAATAAACCACAGGGTATGTGTTCCCAAAATGAAGCTATTTAATGGGTCAAAAAATCAGTAACAAAGCACACCAACGCGTTTCAGACCTTAATGGTCCTTTATCAAGGTGAAAAAGGACCATTAAGGTCTGAAACGCGTTGGTGTGCTTTGTTACTGAACGCATACCCTGTGGTTTATTGGCTGTTTTTTACAGCACTGGAGATAGTGCTCCGTTCTTTTCCCTCTCCCTTTTGGTGAATGTTGCACTAGTATATTGTGCTAAAAAGAGGCTTGCGCCGCCTTTGAAGCAACAAAGAAAACCAACACACAAAACCTTCCACAAAAGTAGCGCAAGCTGCACATTTTTGAATACATAGACCTGCACCAATATGCAAACAGAACTCCACCCTAACCTCCCCACTTGCTCCATAAATCCCTCATCTCATCGCAGATATATCTGAAAATGGCGCAATTAAGATGAATGTTTTGTTACCTACATGGATCTTTTTCATGCGGTCCAATGGGGACTGAAATGTTAATTTTTTTCTGCAACCATGTAATACATTTTGTAACAATTTGTTTCACAAGACCACTGGCGTGCAGGTTTGTTTGTGACTGAATCTCTGTAGTTCACCAATCTTATGCTTGGACTGACGTGCACCCGCAGCAGGATCAACTGAAATTTGTGAGGACTCCTTTCATCTTTATTTGACAATTATGTACCTAAAATTGATACATAGATGCTGCCTGGCACAAGTATATTTCAGCGTCAGTTGTGGCAAAAAAAGGACTTTGTGCCAACATTTTGCCTTTGATACAATTTTTAACTTGGCATTCTCCATCCCTGTCCTGTCTGCGGAAATCGAGTCAGATCTAGAATCTGGTAGGTTTTTCTCGTAGATATACGATCACACTACCTTATAGTCTCTCAAGAATTTCTGTAAAAATATTGGAGCCACAGTGTATGCAACACAATTGTGCAAGACCACTTTTATTTCTTTAGACCTCACCATTCTCTCATATAGGGTTTACGATCCTCTACATGTGCAGCTGGTATATCATTCTACATATACTGTATATATAGATTACACGCATGCAATGCTTTAATCCTTCCTGCTTTCGTTTACTGAAATAGGGATTTCTCAAGCTTACTCGCTCATGTCATGCTCCCGTCTCAATTTGTTGAAAAGCGTACAATCAGATTAGACTCAGAGATTCACTTAACAATTATTGTAGGATGTCACAATATTTTATTGTAAAACCAGACATAATCGGCTTCCTATTCTATACCTTCTGCTTTTATAAGATCGACTCTTGACTACTATGTGAATTAAACCCATATGCACAGCCATCCCTTTCCACTTTTTTTCCCCCCTCTGCCTCATTCCCTCACTCAAAATACTAAAGAGAAAGTTTAGAACAAACAGAAAATCAGTGGTAGGGCTGCTTCTATTCTATTTTTGTAGTCTGCAATACTGTAGTTCTCTTCCTGGGACTTCTTGACTAGCACACTATAATACTGTATGGATTCAAATGTGCAGTTATTTATCAAAAACCTCATTAAGAACACTGATGATTTACACTGACATGCACAGATGTTGACCAGTCTGAGGCTGCCTGTGTTCTCCATGGTGCGGAGTTGTGGTTGATCTGGCTTCTAGCGCTGCAACATCTGGCAGCTTCAGCCCTCTTGAACTGCTCTCTGACAGTAATGATAACCTAGCAACATGTAGCCAGAATAAGTCAAAGAGGAAACTCATCCACAAATATGCCACATGCCAATGTTTTTAAACCATTATCAGGAAAGGCTGAAGGACCTCGACATGTACAGCTCGGAGGAGGGAAGGAAGAGGGGGATATGATTGAAAAATTAAAATATATACAGAGTTTCAACAAGGTGCCGGAGGGAAGTCAAAGTGCTAGATCAAGAGGTCACGCTCTGAAACTAGAGAGTGGGATGCTCAGGGTAAATGTACAGATGTAGTAAACATCACTGTTTGCAGTCACGTGATGGCGACGGTAAAGGCCCTGAAGGATTAACGCTGTGGGGGGTCCATAGCATGGACCCATCGCTGCGACACTGGCCACAGCACTGCAAACATTTGCTCTTTTCGTCCGTGGTGCTGGGGACAGTAAGTCTTGTTACATCTGTATGGAAGGGTTGTGGATTTGTGGAATAGCCTCCCAACAGAGGTTAACACAGTAAGAAATATCAAAAGTGCTTGGGATAAACAAACGTGTATCCTAAATATGAAAGAAAGCAAAGGATCAAATAGGGCCTGATGTTTCACAACACAGTGGGTGGTCCAAGTGGTTTTTATCTGTCATATTCTGTGTTTCTGTGGGACCCAGTAGGGTCTACACTTGGTGGGAACTAGTTATGACATACTGTAAAGCTTGACATCACCATTCCAACTCACACACAGACCTTCCCCCCCCCCCACCCACACACACTATCACAAACACACACATAGATCCCATTGTATACCTACAGTACATGGCTGTAGTCTTTGGTAATATAGTTTTATACAAGTAAAATAACTACTACTCCCAGCATTCCATGTTTGTTTATATGGCCATGTAGGCCTGAAACATCGCTCTTTTTCCTTTGTACTTCTGTCCATTCCTGCAAATAAAGTAAGTTGAATTCGAAAGTCCATGCTGTGGACATTTGAGCTACCAATTGTATATGTGATTTGATGTGTAATACAAATGTAGCAAACCTGAAGATATGCGATGATCGTGGGCCGGACGGATTAACACTGCGGCGGGTCCAATCCGGAAGTATGGACCCAGCAGCACAATGGCGACACACTGCCCCTCGTGCCGTGGCCGCGACGCTGGGGACAGTAAGTCTTGCTACATCTGTAGGTGGTACTCCCCTGCTCCATGAGCACTTTCCGCCAGCAAGTAACAAAATATATATTATAGACATCATCAAGATTTTTACAGTAAGAATAATCTATTTTTCAACTAAAGAAGCTGTTTTGTTTCATTCTATGTTTCTGTATAATTTGTTGCTGGCCCCTAATGTACTGTACGTGGTTCAGAGAAAGGTAAATTAAGGAGCACAGGCTTATGCTGTGGAAGCTGGACCCTGGGGAAAAGTGAGGGAGTATCTTTTGACTGAAACAGTAGTAGATAGAAGGATTGGCGCCTCAGCAGAAGTAGTACGGTGTGACTGCAGTCAGAGAATTCAAGCATGTTTGTAATGGACACAAAGAACCTTTCAAGTGTATGATAAAGTGCCAAATAAACATCTTAGTCTTTATAAGGTATATAATTATCTCTTATGTAGGTAAGATGGGAACTGGACTTTGACTGCCCTTATTTATGATCCAATCCTATGTTAATATGGAGGTATCACGTAATTAATTCATTTAGTGCAAAGCAATGCAATACTGGCCTCTCCAGCGCTAAAACGGTTAAAAATAGATATGCTTCTCGGGAGGCAGATTTTAATAAGCCACTTTTCAGCAATTTTGCATATTCAGCTGGAGAATAAGAAAAAGAGCGAATGAAAAGGGCAGGGAAAGAATGGAATGTGGGTCCCTTTATCTGTTGAATATGCACATGTATTGTTAGAAGGATGAATCTGAAAATGCAGAGCCTTCACTCCAACATTAGAAGCAAATTAAGTCTTATTTGTAGTCAGAGGTAAACAGAGAGAGGGGTGACTTTAACCCATGCACTGCCATCAGTGGGAGAAGAGGCAGCTGGCCTTCTCTTACTGAGAAGAGAGCACGGTATACGTATCTACTATTTTTTCATTGCTGGTGTATAACATTTATTTTTGTTGGGGATACATGTGGAACATTTCATGTGATGGGCATAGAGTAATTGTTAAGATGTCATCGTGGTGGGCAGGGGTAGGAACATTATGGTTGGGCTATGGGTTAGGTGCATTGTGAGCTTGCTTGGTTGGTGGGCAGGGGCTGGGGTCAGGTCTCTGGATTTGGTCTTAGGGCACAATGTGCATCATATGCAGTTTAGTTAACATTCCTGCAGGTTAGAGATGGGCAAATGTTTACAGATTCGTCCCACAAAGTATTTAACTATTTTTAAAAAATATTCGCTCAGCCGCAAAAAATTGTTCAAATGTTTACATACAGTGTTTTAAAACTGCAGAATGGATGCAATTGTGCCTAAAGACCTATATTCATGTTTTTTATGGTTTTACTACTACTATTTTTTTTTAATCAGCGTTCTATACGGAGACCCCCTGGAAAGACTTTTATTACACTGGAGCTGCACCTTTCTAAGATTGTAATCTGAAGATATACTGTATTTTTACATATTTTCTTGCACATATATTCACTTTGTACATGTATAAACTCACTTTAATAAGACCAGAAAAAGTGGTACTTGTCATGCACTCCTTCCATTTCCAATGTGACCTCCGGTTATTTGCATGGGGCTGTGTGGTCTTATCACAGTCAGGATCACCAGAGAACTGTCACAAAAACTATGGGCCAGATACATCAAGCTGCGGTAGCCAAAAAATGGGTATTATCACAACAATGTCAACTGCAAATCCCCCGTGACTCAAATATTCCTTTTTTTTATTTAGATTCCTTCTTTTTTTATTTGGATTCCTTTTTCTTCTCAATCTAATGTCTTTAACAATTCTTCATGTGTTGCTGTGAAACACTTGGTGACATGGTGTCTCCCTGCCGCACTCCCTTGCTGATCTTTATCTTGCTTGTATCCTCATGTAATCTATTGGTTAATGTGGAATTCTCGTCAATATTCTTTATATCAATGTACAGTACGCTTCTTCAACATTTTGTTTTTTTGTGCATCTACTGTAGGACCACTAAGGTGTAGACAGAATCAAATGCTTTTTCGAATGCTTGATTCTTCTCACTCATTTCATATGTGATATACCCATATGTTGCCAATAGTGCTTTTGGCCATTCAAAAATAAAATAAAAATACAGCACTACATTAAAAATAATTGTAAAATAAATGTTAACCATAAAACCATTGATTGTCACTGTGACAACCTAAGCCCTAGTAATGGGTGCCAATATAACCACATTAGCAATCAATGGTAAACTGTAGTGCAAAAATTATAAAATTAACAATTTCAAAATTAATTTCTTGCCCTGCCCCCCCCCCCCCCTTTTATTACCATGGTGCAGTGTTTTTCCACCAGGGTTCCCCAGGCATCCCTAAAGGGTTCCCTGCAATTTTATGGCTATTTGAACATTGTATCAAATACAGAATAATTTACAATGCATCTTATCACAGAGTTGCTATTAGAGGGGGTTGGGGGCTCCTCAGAACTTCACTTACGGTTCCTTAACCAAAGAAAGGTTGGAAAGCACTGCTGCTTAGCTACATAGGTAATGAAGGTGTTTACACATTCTGTCACCCCCCCCCCCCCCCCCCAGGAAGCCTAAGCATCCACCACAGGTCAACTACCATTTAGTGCAAAGCAATGCAATACGATCCATTCGTTCTCCTGTGATTGATTGGCGAAGATTTGGCTCAGGTGTTCACTACAGTAAATGGCTGTCAGTGCAGCAGAAGAGGACCAAAGATGCAAAGTTCTGTGGGGAAAATCATGTGGCCAGGCAGTCACTAGTTACAATTGGTGCACTGCTAGAGAGAGGGCAGAGCTCAAAACGGGGTTGTGCCAGAGCCTGTTTCCGAGGAGGAAGGGGATGTGACTTTGTAAATGGTTGAATAGAACAGACCTAATAACATACAATTAACGCTTAACCTAAAACACTCTTGTAAGGAATAAGTACCTGATGTACTGACACTCACAGAGAAAAAATACTTGAATACCTAATCCCTGAATGCAATGGCTGAGTGGATGATGGTATAACTAATTAAGTTAATTCCCACTGTTAGGCTACTTGACATCAATAATAATATAACCAATGGCAATTGGAAATATTAAAAATAATATGGTGAAGATGTAAATCCAACTATAACAACAGATGTACAGCAGCCTGGGTACCAAGAAAGACAAGTCTTTAAAAACTTGTTTCTAAGAAAAATGTCATAACGCAGATCAAGTCCCTGCCGCAAAGGAAACAGTACAATACCAGTCCCTTGGAAGGTGAAAGGAGAAACAAAATACTAAATACACTGTAGTACTGTACTATGTACTTTTTAAATTCTCTTTGGGTACTGCTCTATCATTGACGAGTGCGGGGGAGTCTGAAGACCGGATGCAGCAGCAGATCGATAACTTCAATCATAGAGGAGTAGAGCAAAGAAATTTAGTTTTCCCTGCTTATGACCTACCACACTGTTGTAAGTAGGCAATTGTTGTGACAACGTGCGCTCAGAGTTAAAGAAGTGATGCGCAATGCTGTTTCTCTTTTGTATTTTCCCTATAGAAAACAGCAATTCGAAGAATCATCATCACGTTGCAAGGGGGAAGAAACAGGAGTGCCTTTTTTTCTCCTGTTTGTAAATGGTTGCTATAGAAACCAAAAATGCTTGTTACATTATAATACATTAAAAATGTCATTCATAGTTGTTTAAAAAAAATTCTACAAGTATTATCTCATAGTACAGAACTGATTAAAAACAAACAAAAAAACAACACACATGTAAGATTTTGCTTTCGCAAAAGTAAATCATCATTGTTGCACAACGATGGTACTCTACTGTATTCCAAGAGAGATTAAAAGACTAAGGCCGCGGCCCCAGTGCCTTCTACAGCGCACGGCGCAAAGAAAAAACGCCCCTCAATGGGGCTGGCCCAGTACACACCTCCGCGCGGGATGTGCAGTCGCGCTGTACTACCGTTTTCCCCAAAGACATTGAAATTGAATTTAGAAGTTGTGACGGAGGGGTCACCACGCCCCCGCCGGCAGTTCAGCCAATGAGGGCGAACCAGGCCATGCCCCTGGTAAACCCCAGCCACGCCTCCCCCCCCTCCCGTCGCAAACTCTGCAGTCTTGTCCCAGACCGCAGATCACGGTGAAGCACTGTGAAGGCACCGCCCCCCCGCCAGGCGCGCGTGCTTCAGTGCACACTGGGACCGCGGCCTAAGACGATGACCAAAAGTAAGATGGGTGGATGAAATCAGAATTTTTTTTGGAGCAACATGGAGGAGAGAAGCTTGTAACCACAGTACCTGGAAGATCATTGGGGAGACCTTCATCCAGCAGTGGATCGACATTGACTGAAGATGATGATGATGATAATGAATCACACATACAGTACTGAAGAGAATGATGCTGCAGCCACCTAACCAACATACAAATGAGTTAGAACAGAAGAAGCAGTTATAAATTTATTTTGTTTTGTCTAATTTTTTTCCCTTCAAATATACATATAATCTTATGGCTGAAATAAAAAAAAATGCTCCTAACTAGGACAAAATTACAAACATTAAAACCCGTGAATATACGCCATATTCGCTTCTTCATTCACTTACATAGTCCCTACTGTATATTTGTATTTGCTGTGAATATAGTGTGATGAATATTTGCTGAGAATACGGCACTTCTACTGCAACCGAGCTCCATCACTGCAGCAGCGCACTGCAAAGCAATGGAGCAAATCACTTGAGATTCAAGGCAGTGCTAGCTGTTTTTACACAACAACCTAATGTGTTTTTAATGTAGCTCATTAAGCACTGGATTATACAGTGAATTCTGCAACAAATGAGCCTGTAGATTTGGCACTCATAACACCAAATACAAATATCAACCCCCACTATGTACAGTAGACTACATTACACAGAGTTGCAAAATAATAGCACTCTGAAAATATACTGAGCTGTCAAACGTTGCTGTGCTGGTGAGTTTACGGTCTTGACGCGAACCACAAACTCACCCGTCCGCCACATTTGTTGACAATATATATGGTATTGCTCAGGCTCTCATACTTTAGATATATACACTGTGCTAGAGTACAAAAAACTAAATCAGAAATTCTCTCCCCACCCCACCATATCATCATCTTAAATACAGCAATTATTTTTATATTCCCTTGTTTTTATTTACAAGTGCAATAAAGTAAACACAATCAACAGAATATTTCAGGATTCTACATGTTCCACTCCTCATCCTGCTTCTCCCTAACATACCTCTCTCCTATTCAGCTTCCCCCCTATATGCTCTTCTGGTCACCTGCTTCTTCTTTAAATGACGCCCCACTCTCTTTTACGCCCCTTCTATCTCACTTCCCGCCTGCTTATGCATACATACTGTACACACACACATACATACAGTAATAGATGCAGAGCAAACTGGCTCTCTGGAGCCGCTTTCAAACACAGTCTGCTATGGGAGATCCAGCCCAAGATTATGGCCTCTCCAGGACATATACATGTATTCACACAAACATTACATCAAGAGAAAGGAATAGTACAATTATCGCAATTACAGGAACTTACAGGAAACCTTATCAAACCCCTTTAAGGGTATCAGAAAAGAAAAAGCTTAGCTCTAATTAGATAGAAACCAGAGCTGAAAACCACAGCCTGTCAAGAGCATAGTTGGGGATAAAGAATTAAAACAAAGAAAACAATTACCCTTAAAATGATACAGCTGCTAGGTGAGATGTTAAACCTATAATCTAGCCATTTTAAGGGAAATGTTCCAGCTACATACAGATGTAGCAAGCCTAAGTATCTTAGGGGCCGCTTCCAAGTGTGGTCACGTGACCGCCACACCAAATAATTAATGCTGCGAGGGGCCTCTTTTGGATGCATGGATGGTAGGGCCGGCTTCATGGCAGTACCATTGGTGCCACTGCATCTAGCTCCATACTTACAGAGGCCCTGTGCTCTTCCCCATAACATTTAAACTAATTGTGAGGGGAGAGCGCGGGGCTTCTGTAAGCTCCGGCATCTACTCCTGCTCCTCATCTCCGGCATCATCTCCTTGTGGTGACGCATCCCCATGACAAAGCAAAGTAGCTGGAGGAGATCCAAGAGAAGGTAAGAGGCCTCTTGCTCTCCCCTGGCACCTATCCCCCTCAAACTCCCAGCGTGTCTATAACAGGGATTTATCACTATTTAAGAGAAACTGCCTCTAAATCCGCAGTGTGCTGGTTAATTGCACACAGGCAAATCAACCAAACTCCACCTGGCTGATTGGGACTTTTAGAAAAGCCTGATGTGAGAAACAGAAGAGGGATTACTTAGCTCACAATTGGGCTGACACAGGAAAGCAGAGAAGCCTGCACACAGATACTGTCTTGAGAACAAAGGTGTGCTGAGATCAAGACATCCAGAGACCTATATTTCCAGACTGACAAGGAGGGCCACCTGCATAATGTACTTCCTGAGACTTTGGGGTGATAGGCTGGTAATGGGAATATCCCTCCAGTCCTGCAGGTAGGGTCTGGGGAAGTACGTTAGCCCTTACAAAAGGGATAGGGGTTTGTTATTTTGTTGTTTTGTATGTTATGCCTGGATAAAGGAACAGGCTCAATAAAGCCAAGATATAATTTCACCAAAATCAGTCTCCATTATATGTACCTCTGCACACATCTCTTACAGTGTCCTACATGGTCAAGGCCTTTGAGATCACTTTCACACATTTAGACCTACATGGACACCACACAGCTTGACTGCGGCAGACACTGTCCCCGGTGCCGCAGACTTTTGCTTGTTTGTCAGAAACGCTGAGAACCTTGTCTTGCAACATCTGTATATTATAACGTTCTCCGATCTCGACTTTATAGCACTAGAAGTGTGATTGTGTGTATACTGTGAGCAACTACAAGTATAAAGCAAGGATACGCTGTGTCTGACATATTTTTGGGTCGGCCTTAGAGCAAGGGGAACAATGCGGTTGCCTTCGGCCCCGTGCCTTCAAAGGCCCCTCCTTTCCCTCTGCCTGTCGGCACCAGGCTCCAACATCCGCCCGACCGTAGGATGGAGCCCTCGGACCAGCAGGACCGTTTCTCACCCCAAAACGAGAGGCGTGTGGTTTGTTTTTTTGAGGGGGGGTGGAGTTTTGCCTTCTCTGGAGCGGCCATCCTCCTGTTGAATCGCATTGCCATATTGACCGGCTTCAAATGGCTGTGTCATCACATGACGATGCGTTGCCATGGCAATGTGACTACATGCCGCCAGAGTGCCGTGACGCTGCCGGAGGAGGACCACTCTTCAAGGTAAGTTACCTTCATTTTTTCCACAGGAGGGGCCCCGCTGCCAATGTGCCGCCTTGGGCCCCGCTAAGGCTAGCCCTGGGATTAATTGCTTTGCGGGTTAATGATAGAAACTGACAAATATATCAAGTGTTTCAACAAAGGTAAAAGAGTCAAGCATATTTTACAGGAAGAGAAGTGCTAGAAGAAGAGGTTATGATATGAAATTGGAAGGTGGAAAGCTCAGGGGAAATGTGAGGATGTCCTTCATGGGAAGGGAGGTTGATTCATGGAATAGCCATACATGGCTAATACCGCAAGGGGATTTAAAATGCTTTGGATAGATAGAAGGCTATTCAAAGTATGAAAGCAACCAAAGGCTCCAATAGGGTCAGAGGCTTCACAGCTGGTAGGAGAACAAATAGTCTGACTACAATAGATGGGCCATGTGGTTCTGATCTGCAATCCCCTCTAGCAGCTAAAGAGGTTAGGAAATGGTTATACATACATGTTATCTTCATTAGCAAGATGTTGGATGTGTTCTGCATCTACTGTACTGCTTTAGGATCATGGGTTCCTCCCGTAGGTTCTACACTAAATGTCCAAGACAAGAGCAGACTTTATGTCACTGAGATTTGTAGAGATCTTTCCAAATTTATCTCTGCTGATCTCAGCTCTATGGTAACTGCTCAGCATGCAGAATTAATTATTTAAAGATTATGGGTTTTATAGCAAGAAGGAACAACCTAACAAAAAAAAGGTAATATGGAATTACATTCCCCTGGACCAGAAAACCTATCAGGGGGGACTTTCTTTCCATAATTACCTTCCCAGATTTAAACTACAGTATATGGTTAACTTTTACTGCCAAAGCGAGTTCAGAATTTAGCGACTCAAAAATAATATAAGGGCAAGGGAAATCCTGGCATTATTCTGAACTGATCTCAGCGGACAATAGGGTAGTATTTTTAAATGAACAATCTTTCATATGATGTTGTTTAACAAAACCTTGAGTTTAACCTATCAAATATATATCTTTAACAGGACAAGATGCTTTCTAATGTGTTAGCGATCAGTGACTTCTGGCAAAGTTTCATATCTTTGCGACATTTTCGCCAGCCGCAAATGTCCAAAATATGCTAAGTTCACAAACGTGTGCAAAAGTTTCATATATCTCTAATGTTTAATGCTCTACAGGAGCATAAACACGACATTCAAAAAAGGAGATGTGCCTTAATCTCTTCACTGCCTGAAGTTCGACAGTACTCAAGTATCGCCAGATTTGAGGGATTTGTGACCATGTGATTGCTTCGGTAACGATCAGATGGCCTCAACCACCCCGATACCGAAAATGAAAGTATATATACTGTATGTATGTATGTGTATATATATATATATATATATATATATATATATATATATATATATATATATATATATATTAGTGTAAATTCATAAACAGTGCATTACAGTATGTTATCCATGAATAACATTCTTTCATTATTCATGAGTATGATGTCATGCTCTTGAATTATAGAGCAGAATTCAGCATTCAGGCCGCTACTGACTGTTTTATTCCCTCGCAGGGCAGTTTCCAACAGAAGGAGAAAGAAAAGCAAGTGTGGGGCTAAATATAAACCGTGAAAGGGCAGGAAGAATCAGTCCTGTAATTTAAAGAAGCTGTGATGGGGAAATGTCTATGCAAACTGCTGCTGGCTTTTTCCTTTATAATGGAGGTTGTTGCTCAAATAGGAGAACTGCAATGTTAGTCTGCTGGGCTTCTACAGCTTCTGCATTGTGACTTAAAATACAGCATATTACATAAGAAGTAAGCCAATTTGGGCCAAGAAAAAACATGGATATTTTTTTTTGTGCCTAAAAACAGATACAGTACTATGAAGGAGAATTCGCCAGCAAAAAAAGGTTCTTTATGTTAATGGTTCAGTCCAACCTAGGAACAAAGTGTACTAATGTCATTGACATGTTGAAGGAAGTAATACTTCTAAGTATTTTTTAATCGTTGTTAAAGTTACTTTGCAAACATGATGAGCTGAGACCTGGCAGGGGTAAGGTTTTCTCTGGCTGCTCCCTTTTGTCTGATCTCACTGTGGGGCTTATGCAGAGAGGAACGTTAAGTTAAATTTTGCCAGGTTAGAGGCAAAAATGTGTGCATTTAGGCAGGCAGTGGCGAGAACTTGGCGGGCCAATTCAAATTCGCCAGACGTGTGGCGAGAAGCGTGATTTCGCCAATGCGAAAACACGCAGGATTCCAGTAGCTCCGATGCGCATGAACGCGCCAATCGGAGCTACTAAATGGTGCGATCGGGGGAAATTTTGCCCGCCAATAAAAGTTGGCTGTATTGTGGCCAGATACCGCGCGCCTCAGAATGGCGAGTTTCACGCCAAGTGAAACTCGCCTAAGTAACAATGTACTGCACACCGCGCTACCGGAGTACCCTGCATAGGACTAAAATAAAAGCCAATCCTGTGGCGAATTTATGCCTTTCCGGTACGTACCTCTCTGCATAAGCCCCTGTGTGTTCAACAAGAGTTTCAACAGGCAAAGAGCCCTTCTCCCCTTCCCTTATCTTCATTTGTTTACCAACTCAGAGCCCCCTAAGAGATGTAATTTATAGTTTGTTTCCAGTGAAACACGAAAAGCCAAATTCTTGCTTTTAGCACAGTTAGATTATTTAAAAGAAGGCAAGTAGTCGGCTTTCATTGAAAGTTTCAATTACCCTTAAAGCTGCATTTTCCCCTAGGTGGGAGGCAGGGGATCTCTGGAGCTTAATTGTGTTAATTGTAGCCCTGGGCCCCTTACTTCCCTCTAAAGCAGGCCTGCACAACACGCGGCCCGCCTGCACTCATTGTGCGGCCCGCGGCAGCTTTCCCTGTCCTCCTCCCTCCCGAGCCCGCTTTCACCCCGCGCGCGAGACCTCTCTCCCCCTCCTCCCCCGCGAGTCTGCTTTCACCCTGCGCGCGAATCCGCTCTCCCACTCCTCCTTGCACGCGAGCCTGCTCTCCCCCTCCCCCTGCCCCTGCCCCTCCTCCTCGCGCGCGCGAGCCTGTGCGCGCTCTCTCTCTCTCTCTCCCCCGCCCCCGCCCCCCTCCTCCCTCCTCCTCCTCGCGCGCGAGCCTGCATCCCCCTCCTCCTCGAGCCTGCTCTGAGGACTGCGCGCTGTATCCGTGTGGCACTTCCTGTTTGCGAGTGCGTTAGTCCTGCCTGCTCTGCCGCCGTGAAGTGAGGTGTAGGGGGGAGAGTGAGGTGCAGGGGGTGATGAGGAGAAGTGCAGGGGGTGATGTGAGAAGAGGTGCAGGGGGTGATGTGAGGAGAGGTGCAGGGGGTGTGAGGAGAGGTGCAGGGGGTGATGTGAGGAGAGGTGCAGGGGGTGATGTGAGAAGAGGTGCAGGGGGTGATGTGAGGAGAGGTGCAGGGGGTGTGAGGAGAGGTGCAGGGGGTGATGTGAGG
>CM071575.1:25153586-25233976 GCA_036426205.1 Ascaphus truei | reverse complement strand
ATGATGATGATGATGATGATGATGATGATGATGATGATGATGATGATTTAACCCGTGCGGCCCGAATCTGTTTTCCTTGGAGCAGTTAGGCCCTTCTCGCTTTACAAATTGTGCAGGCCTGCTCTAAAGGGTAGCAGCCCTGGCTGGGTGTGCAATATGCCTGTTTAAAAATCTCTCATGCCGTTGCCCTATTGGAAGCCGTGACGTCATCCTTTGTGACTTTTCTATTGGCCCGTGTAACGCAGAACATTTAAACCGCATTAGTTCACGGGAACACCTGTAGAGGTAAGTATCTCTGTTGAGTAGATCATCGCAAGAGTGGTAATCAATGTGGTTCAGCTCTGCTTCTTATCTAGAAGGGAAATATTTTATTATTATTAGTATTGGCATTATTATTAGTACTGAAGCATTATTTCTTGCAATTATTACCATGTATGTTTTGTCATTTGGATGTAGCACTGGGCACCCCCTGTCGTTTGCTATATTCATGTGCCACAGCCCAGTGGCACTCTATGTGGCATTACATATAGTCAAGATTAGGTGGGTGTGGGCGTTTGAGCTTGCTGGGTTTGTGTGTTAACTAGGAGGGAAATATCATTTTTTTTAATCTTCTTTCCTGCCAAAGGCCCCCTGCCACAATATTGGAAAGATATTAGGTAGGAATCATAAAAACACTCTACATTGTTACTATAAGGACATTACATTGAAAATATATATTTTTAAGAAAACCCATCCAGCGAAACAAAATGGAGGTTCAAATCTCACATGTCACGCGAGCCAGTAGGAAGCCGCAACATCATCCCGTCACGCAGGGATTTAAATACCAGGAAGTATCGATTACTACGTTATCAGTAAGTATCTTGGGAACTGGGGGGTCTCTGGAGCTGACATAAACACAATTCAAATCAAGGGACACCCTGCTTCAATCATCTAAAAACAATGCGGAGATGAGTCTCCTGCAGCTTTAACATTACATTCCTTCACTTTGGCCTTAGGTGAGACGGATCCTTTATGTAAACAAAATGTACTACCCGGACAGTCATAGCAGATATAGATGAATGTAAATCGGAGTATATTCTCCAACTGAGCCATTAACAAGGTGTTAAACCCGACAGCTACATATCTTTTTAATCCACCACTACGATGTTGCTTTGTTAACTACTCAGTCCTGCTAGGACTGATACCAGTACCTTGCATTATTAAAAAGCTTAGACATATAACTGTTAATCAAAACTGACAAGGCTATACTATAGTGGCCAACAAATGCGAGCTAATTTCAGGGAGATATACAGTTAGGTGAATTCTGGAGATTTGTAAAACTTCCATTGTCAAGTGTTGGTAGGAGTGAAATACTTTCTAGGCCAGTGGTTCTCAATGTTTATTTACATTGTGCACCCAATGCTAGAAAATATTTGTTCTGCGAGGTTCCCAATTTATAAATATTATTGCCAACTCATCAGACTATTGCTAACAAGGCTGTTTGAGTGAGGCAGTATAGTGTCCTGACCTTGTGGAACACACACAAGCTTAAAAAGGCCCCAAACTGCACCTCAGTGTGTGCAGGCTGCATGGGTGGTATAGCTGTCAGTTGCCTATTTTTTTCTGATTCAGAATACCATTTATGTTTTATTGTCTTTGAAGCATCAATTTTCACTAGTTCCAACAACAAACTGTTCCAATTGTGAATTATTCTACATGTCCACTACAGTGAGGGCTTTCAAAGTCCCTCCCAACAATGCCTTGCTGCTGTGGATGCAAAGAATTGTGGGGAGTGACTTTGGAAGCTCCTGCGAGGACTTACTAAAAGTGCAGTCCCCACACGGGCTCAGGGACCCACTATACTGCCTGGGATCTGCCATTCCATTTTTTTGGGTGAACCCCTTGGAGACACCTCTCGAACGCCCTGCTGGGAAACACTGTTCTAGGAAATAGACAATTAGGCATTATATAGCAGAAAATAAGATAGTATCGTTCAAAATTGGGAGGGTTGTCAATACCATAATGTGCAGATTATTATTAAATATCACAATTAAGGAAAAAACAAAGATAATTCTATAAACATATTTGGGTCTATGGAGTCTGCCAAATACAAAATGAAGGAAAAAGTGCTAAAAACACAATAAAAAAACACAGCACCAGTGTAAGAGCTGTGTGCAGAGGTATGCAATGGAGACAGTTTTTTAAGATGAAACTAAAATAAGGCTTTATTGCGCCTGTTCTTTTAACACGGCAAAACATTCAAAATAAAGGCCTATTCTGCTTTATCTATACCTTTACTCCACCCCTTTCTAACTGGGTGGGTAGTTAAGCTAGTTACCACCCCAAACATATATACTTATAGATATACAACAGTCCAAGAAGAAAGTCTCTTATCTGTTTGTTGTAGCTGTAGGGGAAGGCCTCTCTGCTCTCTTGGGTCAGCACCCTTGTGTGCTATGGCAATGTCTGTGTCCAGGTATAGAGGTCTGGTCCCCATGTCTTGCTATCAGCATACAGTCCTTCTGCAGCCAAGACATCAGTTCCTCTGTTCAGCCCTAGTTGTGGGCTAAGGAAAATCTCCTTCCTGTTTCTCAGAACAGGCTTTTTTCTAACACAGTCCTAATCAGCCAAGTGGAGTCTGTTTGATTGCCTGTGCAATTAACCATGTAAGGATTCTGCTCGATCCGTGCCGGGTTTCCACTACGGTCCAGGTTTTCAGTCTCTCCTGCCCTTTCTGCTCACTGTGGCCTTTTTGGGTACTGGCAATCTGCTTTATAAGGCTGCAGTTCCTGGTGGGAGTCGCTGAGCAAAGTTATGTTTGCTGCAGCTTCGTTTGATCTTCGCTGTCATGCATTACCCTTTCGCCTATTTGGAATCCCTGGTGCTGACCCCGGACCATGACCCCAATCTCGCTGCCTTCCACCTGCCCTGACCTTTGCCTGTCGCCTGGACTCTGCACCACTGCCGCCAGCCCTGACCCCTGCCTGCTTACTGACTATGAATACTCTTACAGGACTCTGTCCCAGGGCTCTGGTCGGTTATTCTGCTTTCCTACCTCAGCCCTGCAGGTTCGCCTCCTGATTCGAGACAGGCACCGTCACAATTTAGAGACAGTTTTTTTCAACAGTGACAAGTCCCTGTTACATACCTCCCTTGTTTGTGGGAAGCTCGGGCTTAACACAGCCAAAACCCATCCTTCCACTCCCACTCGAGATATATCTGCAGCTCGAATGAGAGTGGATGGAGTACAAAAACCCTCAGTCCCGCTGGGATTGGTGCCCTTTCTCCAGGTTATTAGTGTCTCTTCCAGAAGGTGCTTGAGATCAGCACTCCACAGTCGCTCGAGGAGGACATTTTCCAAATACAGTCTTTCTATGGACCGCATGGTCATGAGATTTCCCCAGCGTCGGGCGATCCTCTCTTTGTAGGCAGACTGTATGGTGACAGTCGCAGAGCTTTTACACAAATAGCTTTCTCTCACCATCTTTTCCATGGACTCAATTTTAGCACTAAATGTCCATTCCTTATAACCCTTGCTCAGGTCTTGCAAAGCCTCTGGCAGCTTACTCCTGAATTCTGTCTGATGTTCGGAATTTATTTCTACTATCTTAGCCTTGTGCCATTTCATGGTACTAAAGAGCATTCAAGAATAGCTATTTGAGTTTTCAGCTCTTGAAGCTGTCCTTCTGCACTTCTTTTTCCACTCAATGTAGTTGCCAGTTCAGCTTCTTTGGGATTGAGTTGCGATTCCACATCCATTTCCAGAGAACGTCCTATCTTTTCACCTTCATCCGATAATGATAATTCTGGTCTCGATTCTGCACTCATAACTTTGTTTGTTGCTGGTTGGGCAGCTGAAGGTTTAGCTAGTGCTTGCTCAGGCGGTTCGAACTTTGCAATCTCGTTTTGCAGTTGAGCGGTGTCCCCAGCTCTCACTCTATCCTTGTTTTCATTGGCATTAGTCGCTATGAGATACCGATGCTTGGGCAGGGCCAATACTTTTTCCTGTAGTGGAGACACCTGTAGTTTACTGGTTTGCAGAGCCTCACTCTGTTTTAATTCTGTAACATTTTTAGACTCCAAGGTTTTAACCACTAACCACAAAGCCTTTGCATACTCTCTCTCTCTCCCTGCAGTACTGTAATATATTTTCTCAGTTATTGAAGCTCTTCAATTTCTAGGCTTTTCTGCAAGTTTAATCCATCCACGAGAGATCGGGGGAGTAAGGGAGTGATCAAACTAAACCATACTGAATGTGTAGAAACTTTATAATAATAATTCAATTGATAATGAAAGATAGGTGCAACTGTGAACTGAAGTGAATCAGAGAAAGTGAGGGGTACAATGGTTTGTACACCAAAAGAAATTCACTTAAATGCACACTACCCAAAATTTAAAATTTAACCTTTAATAGTGAATCCTTAAAACATATATTACCAATTTGTAAATGTGATAACGTATAAAAATAAATTAAATAAATAATAACTAGTGCAACTAGGCAGTCTCTGATGTTTAAATGTTCCAGTATATTCACAAGCTGGAAGATGGGAGACTGCTAGGATGCAAACACACCGGAGTGAGCAAAAAAGCCCACTACTTCATTGTATCAGCCTAATAGATAATAAACATCATGAGGGTATTGGCATGAACTCTTAAACAGGACCGTGACTAATGCAGCAAGTCCCACCTGGCCACTGCCTAATTTTTATATAGATGGCTAATCTAATGAATGGCTGACTAGTACTGTATTAAAAACAACCCCATGAAGGGGCTGACATCATCAAAACACGCGTCCAACGCCGTTTCCCTCCTACTACGGAGCTTCCTCAGGGACAAAATTTGCATAGGGGCTAGAGCGGACGCTATTTAAAGCATATAGTTACCATGGTAACTTAATCAGCGTCCCGCTACTGCGCACGCAGTATGATGTCAGCCCCCTTCATGGGGTTGTTTTAATACAGTACTAGTCAGCCATTCATTAGATTAGCCATCTATATAAAAATTGGCAGTGGCCAGGTGGGACTTGCTGCATTAGTCAGGTCCTGTTAAGAGTTCATGCCAATAACCCTCATGATGTTTATTATCTATTAGGCTGATCAATGAAGTAGTGGGCTTTTTTGCTCACTCCGGCTGTTTGCATCCTAGCAGTCTCCCATCTTCCAGCTTTGTGAATATACTGGAACATTTAAACATCAGAGACTGCCTAGTTGCACTAGTTATTTATTTATTTAATTTATTTTTATACGTTATCACATTTACAAATTGGTAATATATGTTTTAAGGATTCACTATTAAAGGTTAAATTTTAAATTTTGGGTAGTGTGCATTTAAGTGAATTTCTTTTGGTGTACAAACCATTGTACCCCTCACTTTCTCTGATCCACGAGAGATCCCTGTTTTTTGAGTGCATCCTGCATTTCTCCTCTCAGGGTCTTTATCTCTCCCCTGTGCTTCCATGTATCCTTCATTATATTGTGGAGCACTGTGAATCTCTTCGTTAGGGCCACAGCTGCTAGCCTCAGTTTCTGGACCTTCTTGTGCTCCCTCTTGTACCGAATCTCCAGGCCTCTAAGCTCAGCCTTTAGTGATGCTCTGGTGATGCTCAGGGTAGCCTTCTGTCATGCTGTGCTCGCCACAAACAAGGCGGGACCCCGGAGCTGAGGTGAGAATGGGTATAAACGTCATCCACAGCCTCGAGGGCGCGTCTGGAGTGTAGGTTGGTTGAGGTAGCCGGGTCGGGGTTGGAGAGGTACGGGTCGTCGTTATACTTGCATTCAAGTCATACCTGTACAGTATTGTGAAGACATCTTTAAACAATAGAGCATAAACATACAGGGTTAACTGCCATTGTAACACTTTGTGTGCTGGAGCGGCCACGGTATCAAAGTGTTACAGCCCCTTCTCCACCACAGTGCAGAAAGCTATCTCCCCTAGAAAAATGAGCTTACAACCCATGAAGTAGCCGATACATCATGTAGCCCCAAGAGAGCCACACCCCATGACGTATTGACTACGTCTTAGGGCACCTACAGTGTTAATAGGTTAAACAGAGCAGAGAGTTTTAAAACAGTTTTAAAAAGTTCATGATAAACAAAAGCTTTGGAGAATTCTTACAATGTCGCCCCAATATCTTTAGGTGTTAAGCTGTTTGTTAGCTCTCAAAGACATTAAAAAAATGGTTGTCTTTGCTCAGTTTTTTGTGTTCAAAGTCATTATGACGCCATCATTAGTCAAACAGATAAACGTAAGTAGCTGATGTGCTTGAATTAATTGATGGAGAAATGAAAAACATAATTTTTTCACAAGACACACAACATTGCCAAAAGTGTGATCAAATCTTCCTAAGGAAGACGATTGCACTGATTAGGTTTCAATTATGTGGTACGGACCGTACCAGGGATAGCTTAAGAACTAAGCTTGCTAGGCGGTCGATAAGAGTGGCAACATTTAGGTAACGGGCAAACACGGATGAGGATGAAGGTTATGGCAACGCAGAAGAGGGGTGGGGGAAGCGATGGCAGAGGATGTCGGGGGCAGAGCCTCTCTCACTCTCTCATTCCTCCACTCCCTCCCCAATGCGGCAATGGATTTGTAAGAATCCACGGGTGGATTGTTAAAAATCCGCACGAAAACTAATTGCACTCTGTCCCTGAAAAAAAAAATCCGACATTTCGGATTGGCCTTTTTGAGACAAATCCGCAGACCAAAGTAACCGACCGATCCGAGGCGGATCCAAATCCGCGAAAAAAAATTCTCACATCTGTACGGACAACCAGTATTATCACTAAAAAAAAATAGATACAAATTGTAATAGCCCACCAAAGCATTTCTTTACTATAAAAAAAAGTAAGCATTTTCTTTTAGATGTATTCAAAAATATATATATAATGGTTTCATTTATTAAAAAAAGATGTAAATCTGCTACATGTAACCTATTAAAAATGTAATTGTTAATAGCACATATTGGTCTGAACAGGGTTTATCTTTTTTGGTATTCTTCCGTTTTTCTATAACCTATGCTAAACCATCCCCTTTATCATGAGCTGCCTGTCCCAGCTAATTAGAAAGCTGGTATCCAATTCCTTACTGTACGTCCAATTATTTCTCATGAGATGTTTCTTCTCAGGCTGCGGGTGACATTTTTAAAAACAAAGCCGAAGGCTCCCATCAAGTACTGTATGATGTCAAAATCATGTCAAATGGGTTGAGATCTGACAGTAAGGGTTATGTCTACATACACCAATATATAAATATATCATTTCTCCATCTCTTGGTTTGTGTTATGTATGTATGTGCTCTATTTTCCATTCAGTTAAAAAACGGCAAAGTGTACTAATGGCAGTGACATGTTTAAGGGGTCACATGTGGGTAATTAATACTTTTTGTAACACCTGTAAGCAGTGTTCGACAAACCTATACATTTGCTCGCCCCGGGCGAGTGGATTTAACCCCCGGGCGAGTAAATATTGGCCCAAGCAGCACACGTTTGGTACTAGGTGGCGAGTAGATTTTTTTGTGTGGCGAGTAGATTTTTTGGTGATTTGTCAACCACTGTCTGTAAGTATTAAAATATTTTTTTAAATATTCATATGTAAACACAGTGGCTGCTCCCTTTTATCTGAAGTCACAATGCTTTAAGCAAGAGTTTGCACCGGCTCGCTGATAAGGGTGGGCTAACAAAATATACCCCCATTCTCCATTAAGAAAAACAAATAATGCAAACAAAAGCTGGGAGCGTGGTTACATTAGATGCTCCAACAGGATGATTACATTCTTAAACGGATGTTGAATAAATGCTGCATTATTTTTGTATTAATCTAAGGCTGCGCTTATAGTGCCGCCGACGACGACGACAGCGACGCAACGTCGCATCAAAACAAATGCATTTCCGCCGTCGCATGCGCTTATAGTAAGCTCGACGCGACGGCGTGATGGCGCGACAGCTTGGTCGCGATCGCTGGAAGTCATCTCAATTTGATTTTTCCTGTGACCGCAGCCTGACGTCACCGTCGCGTCGCAGATAAGCGTGGCCTAAAACTGTACTGAATTACTACAAATGTTACCACTCCCATGAACACATAAACGGTGCCTTATTTAAAATTAGTGCAATTGAAAACAGTGGTTAAGGAGATAACGCACGTACTGTTTAACACGTTATTTTGTGTGTTATTTTGTATTAACAGGGGTAATAACATCTGCTACATCTGAACATTATGTATATTTCCAGACTACGCTCATCATAAGTACTAATGAATAAGCCCAATTGTTCTCTTAATGTATTGCAGAACCATTGTACCAAAAGAGATGAAAAGTTCAATGTCTGCAAATTTGCAAACAACTACATTTTGAAATGATCTTAAACAAAGGAATTTGATTTAGTAATATAATCCAGACATTTGGTTTTAGCTAAAGATACTTATGGGCATTAGATTTTATGTAAAAAAAAAAAGACATGTGTCAGTCACTTAGATTTTTCTCCTTACACGTCACAGACATTGTTTTTATTTTGGCCCTAGGAGGGACTGCACCTTTTAAATAACCAATTTCCTGGAACACAAAATGCACTGTAACTATGTTTTACAGCAGTGACACTACACTGACTGCCATCATGTCATAGTCAAGTGCTAATATTCCAGTCTGCAAACAACAACTGCAGCAATTTACTGCAAGTGTAGGGTGATCTATCATAATCGTAGAGCAAGCAATGCTTGTCACCGCTGTATATATTAAAGTTTAAATACTCATTTCCAGCTCCAGCAGGAAACTGTTTTCTGAGCTCCGGCAGACTTAATAATTACTACCACAATTAAGCCCATATCGCAGAATTATACATCCAGCATAAGCCAAGGTTACTTAATGCCAATACAATATCCCCTTCCCTGGTTTGCATATTTTCCCCTGTGCTCATAAATATTTGAATAATGATGTTTGGTATCATTATAAAGTTTGATAAAAGGTCTCTGAAAAAAGCAATCCCTGAATGCTGTCGATTTTGCACTATACATTATGCAAAGAGGAGTTGAAATGTGTTATTGCAGTTTAAAGGAGAAGTCCCAGCGCAGCCCCTACTTTTTTATTTTACATTACTGGAAACCACGTTAATTTCAGCTCGGGAGACCCCCTGGCTCCTGAGATACATACCGAGAAAGGTAGTGCCGGTTACTTCCTGGTATATAATATGCCCACATCATGCGAGCCAATTGGAAACCGCGATTGATGATAAGATTTCCTATTGGCACACAATGTGGGAGATTTAAAACTATATTTTAATTAATAATTACATTATGTTGTGAAATTGAAAGTGTGTTGCTGGACCGTCCAGCAGTTAACTTTAAGAAATGTGTCCACGAGTTCAGAGTTGTGATGGGTCCCCACTGTACTGTGAGTCCTGTAAATAGTTTTGTGTGTGTAGCCAAGTGCAATAAGATGTGTCTTGTCTCTGTTTGTTATTTTCAGTTAGAAATGTGCCCATTAAGTAAGCGCTAGTAGTAAAAGCCCTCAATTGTTCCCGTTATTGAAGGGGAGGAAGCATTCTTTAGGTAAGAAGTTCTCTGCATAGTATCTCTGGAGTATGTTTGGATCGGCCCAACCAGAAGGTTCCTTGTGCATTACAAATCGAATAGGTATAGAGACTGTATGCAGTACACAGTAGCGAGTTGCTAAATCAGGAGACTAAGGTCTATGCCACGAGGGCCCAGTCAACAAGTGGTGGAACATTAGCAATCCCCTGCAAGAGACTGCCAAATTATCATTTACTATGGGTAACAACTTTAAGTACCTCCCAGCGTAGGAGTGAGAGCAACCTGGGGGTTACCTCCAGAATTATATTGTTTGCCATGAGTTTCTATCAAGTAACCAGTACTGATGTAGCCAGACACGGTTTTTGGTGCCACAGACAAACAAGAAAAGTTTGTTGTTCCGGGAACAGTGTGTGCTGGGACCAAGCTGCAAGTGGTCTCTTCTTCTGAATGCCCCCTCCCCCCCCCCCACAGCGTTAATCCTTCACTTTATTGTGCTGACTTCAGTGTCATAATTCGTGGAACCCCCAAACCTCCTCTCTCTATTCACTCCTGTCCAACCTCCTTGATGAGTGACCTGAGAGGTATGGGGTTTCCACAAATTATAGCAGTAGATGAGGTAAAATCGGTCATTTAAAACTGATGTTATGACCAAATATGGGTACCTACATCATGAGGGGGGATACTCTAAGATTATATTTGGTCAACTACATCATCCAGGGGGTTGGACAGTGCCAGACAGTGCAATAGTGCCCCATAGGATAGTATTGTCTGCTTTGGTAAATACAGTACGGTGAAGTTTTTTGCAGCTGGGAGACTTTGTTACAGACGGACATATCGATCAGTGGTGTAATTCTGTGACTAAAGATCTACACCGTATATATCAAATTACTATTGAAATCAATAGGATTATTTATTTGCCACATCTGGTGCAGTTTCTTTTGCACCAAAATTGCACCACTTTTTCTTTGACACATAGGAAGTTACTCATTAAAGTACCGATCCAGCACTTTCACCCGCATGTGTTTGCTGCACTCCTTGGGACCTTAAACGTTTGGAAATAAACCCTTCGAAAAGCTATATGCGAGGAGATGAATAAAGTAACTATTAAAAATAATCCCTCCACGATGGGTTGCTTGCATCTCCGGCAGCGAAAGGGTTAAAAAAAAAAAAGTGAATGTATGTTTTAGAGGCAGCCCTATTAACAAATGGGTTAAAGAGTGGGGTGGTTAAAGTTCAATAATAAAAGGGTTAATGAATTACATTGGTAAACACACAGCATGCTGTAAATATATACTGTAATGTATATACCAGGACATACTTGAAAACGAGAGGTAACTCTCAATGTATTACTTCCTGGTAAAATATTTTATAAATAAATAAATAAATAATTGTGCATCTACATGTTCCCTCTGCCTCTTAGAATACAAAGAGAGCAGCAGAAAATAAATTAAATTTCAGGCTGCAGATTATCTCGTTAGCCATATGGTAACATGCTTTTGTTCTCACCAATGAACCAGACCTTCGAAAGCAATACCCTCAAGAATGATAAAGCATAGTCTTGTATTGTCATAGAAACTACAGTATGGGCACATTAAAAAGATTATACAACAGTCCGGGACAATAAACCAATAAGAGGAGTGCTTCAGGGCAGTTAAAAGCAAGCTTTATTCCTGTCAATGTGCACTTTTGCAGTCCTACTTCCATACCCACCCGTATTGGTAAGCATTCTCTCTACAGTATATTCCCTGTTTTCATTCTGCATCATTCTTCATAGGTTTGTCAAAGGTTTTAATGAGCAAGAGAGTTCTTTATAGATTAAATTCTAGTAAACAGAGCTTTACAACGTTAAAGGATTCTTGCTGATGTGTGCTGACAATTCACAAGGGACCTGTGAGGTTTAGAAAGCTCTGTACACATGAAGACGAGACCTGTGAGGCTGGGAAAACACAATACACATGGAGAAAATATGTGGGGTTTTAAAGCTCTGTACACAATATCATCTAGAGAGAACTTAGATACACAGAAATTGCCAGTATAAGGACAAATTGATCCACATTTTTCTACCTGCTTTAAGACTTTAAAAAACATATTAGATCCATGATTATTTATGAAGACGTGTGAAGAAGAGCTCTCTGGTCGGTCCATTAAAAGGTGTTGTAGCCTACCAGTATAAAGAAGAACAGCTATAAACTACTATATATAGATGGTATTGTACCCCAGCAAAACATCACAAAATATGCAGACATCATTGCGTTAATCAAGGCTGGCTTGATGGCCATGCCATAGGTTCGACTGAACCGGGCCCCACACTTACCGAGGCCCCACCTGTCGCGTGGGTGCTGTGCCGGAGGGAGTCCATCCAGGCAGCAATCACGAAAGCCAGGCCCAACTTCCGTGTCAGTACACCCCGGGTGGGCTCCCTCCAGCCCCGCTACAGGGAAGGGAAGAGGCAACGTGCACACACGGTGCATCGAACCCTGCGGTTTTCCAAGCCTAGGGAGTGTCCAGGAGTAAGAGAGCTATGAAGCAAATGGTCTCCTTGATAAACCAGATAAATAAATCTTGTAGACCTGACCCATGGGCAGCACTGAAACAAATCCAAAACATACCACCTTATGAACATAGACTTATGTAGTCTCAGCGACTAGATGCTGTATAGCAGCTACAGATGTAGCATGACTCACTGTCTCCGGAGCCACAGCTGAAAAAAACATAAAAGGTGCAGCTCTAGAGATGGTGCTCGTCATGGGATCACTTTGGGTGTCCATGTTTCCAGATTGGACTTCCCCCCGCCCAGGAATAATGCTCTGGGCAGTCATGGTCACGCAGCTCCACCCCCTGGTGCCTGACACAGTAATGCTTTCTACATCTGTACCTGGAAACAATCAGTGTACTGTTTGACATCAGTTCAGAACAAAATCCATCAGATAATGAGCAATAAAAAGTTAAGATGTTTTCTAAATGATACAGTAAGAAAGTTTCAGACTGGTATCCCTGGGTAAGAAGATATAAAAGACCATAGTATGACATAACACTTTAATGACTTAACAAGTGTAGCCCCTTTACCCCAACCCTAAGTGAGATTTGGTCTGCTACTAGTGTTTTGATGTAGAATGTGCATACCTGTGAGGTAACAGGAGGGCTGAGCACTCCGTGGTGGTGTGGGGAATCATCAGGACAGTATTTACAGGGTACCTTTGTTCATTGGTTGCAGCGCCTCCAGTGAACGTGGATCCTCTGGCTAGTAGGATGGCCCAGACTGACACCTTTCTTTAGCCCAAGACAGTGAATCACACTGGTATATGGTTCCATGGTATTTATTGCAGTGTTTAGGATCTTACACAGCAGGTACATTACTTTCCTTGCTTCCCCTAAGAAGGTCACTTCAAGGCTTGAGGCCCATCCAAGCTTCCTCCTGCATGGTGCTCCTCCTAATGCCCCTTTATGGGACCCAGGAAAGTTGTTGCTCACTCCACAGAGGGAGGAAAGAGGCACACCCACTTTTGGGAGAGATACAGTATTTATACCCTGGGGTTGGGCTTGTAACCCTGCCCCATAACAGAGCAGGTCTGATACTGACAGGTCATCACAATCCAGCATGACACCCAGCCAATACCTCCCCCAGGCTGACACTCTAGCTGTTGCTGGGCCTGCCCTTAGATACAGCTACTTCATCTAAGGCTGCAATAGCAAACAAGGCCTTATGGAGGAATTAACCCATCCACTGCCTATACCTAACGGGGCTTACACTGGTAGGGCCCAGGGAAGTAAGTAGCGGCCGGAGGCTAGGCTACACAAGTTAAATTAAAAATTATATACAATAGTGTTAAGACTTAACAGAGGTGTATATAGGACTAATGTAAGCCCCACAGACTATGATTGTATATAATTTTTTTGATCACTTCAGTGATGTGATTTATTTGAATTTTGATTTAATGTACCCATTTACCCCTGCTTCTTTTTCTATGTATCCCTGTTAAGTTAAAAAGTACTAGTACAACTACTAGAAATTGAAACTACACCACATTACCATCATTTATTATGGAATCCTCCACTGAATTTCTATCTTGTAAACATATTGCAGTAACATTATTATCAGTCGGACTCTTGTACCATCTTTTTAGGGATCAACAAGAAGCTTAATGTAGTAATTGTGAAAAGTAAAGAATAAAGCTGAAGTACTAACTGGATAGAGATACATGCATTTTTATACCAAACTTTATATATATAGTGGATTATTTTTTCTTTGCTTAGTGCGCTGGCGCCTTCTTCCCTACAAAACCCCCCTCCCCCCCCCCCCTTTTTTTAGTATTATTTTGTTCATGGCCTTTGTAGCCTAAATCACTAGGAGCAAATTCATAGCTCCTTATATTTGCAATACTGTAACAATAACATCTGTGTCCTAATAGATCATTTTTTAGAGGGTATTTCTTTATGCAAGGTAAAACGCCAAACAACCCCAAACACACTGACGTTAGAGATAAATTAAGCAGAAAAGATAGAGACTGAACTGCAAGTCCGTCAAAGAGAAAGTTAAAAGATAAAAAGCAAAAAGGTTTAATTTCCTCTCCAACAGGAAAACTACAGTGAGCTAATGTTAGCATAAAGATTATTTGCCGAAGATAAGAAAACAAAAAATCCAATTATCTCCAGCACTTTCAGAAGCCACCACCAGGAATTTGCAGTGTTTGTTGCTGTTAAGAGAACGGGAAGTACAGTATAAAGGAGGTCAAACTACAGTATGAACTCGTCGCTGTTTTGTGACACCAGATTTGTATAATTTAAAGCAGTGATTCATTCTGCTAGTTATACAGTATACAAGTATGTTCTGTGTAAAAAAAAACAGGGGTGAGAGCAATGAGAGCGGCTTTAGTAGGGGCTCGCCTACGCTTCCGCGCGCTTGCGGAAGCGTAGGTCTTAGGAAAATTTCAAATTTTCCCGCTTGCCGGAGCGCAGGGCCGGTCACGTGAGCGGTTCGCCCAATAAGGGCGAACCAGCTCCGTGACGTCACTGGCCCACCCGCCGACATGCCCCCGACACGCCCACGGACGGCGCGCTAAGGCCAGGGAAAGCATCCGCTTTCCCTCAGCCTCAGCGCGCCTCCGTCTGCAATCAGGAACCATGGCCGAGGCCTTAGACACAGTGTTGCAATCCCTGTCTCTGCATTATGCCAGTGAGATGCTACTGCAGCCTCTGAGATCCTTCTCAGAATGGGCTATTCTGCCCTCCCCTCTGTTTTGTTCACAGATAGTCTGTCCCAAGACTATTCCCTTTACCCACATTCCCCCTCACTTCCTTTTCCACCTTGGAGATCGTGAGTACAGCACCCATTTCTGTTGCACCCCTATGGCAAGGCCAATTCTTTTCACCTGCCCTTAACTACAAAGCATCCACAGAGATACACCTTTCCAACACAAACATCTTATCCACAAGTGCCTGTTTTTATTGTTGCTTTCTTAAATAAAGTGAATAAAATATACAGGACTTGGTGTGCTTTGGAAAGAGGGCTGAGTTGAAGCTATCTGGGTTCATTCATACCCTAGACAAGCGCCAAGAAGGGGTGGGGGTGTTTTGGCCCCCCCCCACCACCACCTGTCGGTGGCTCTTTGGTACTGTGAGTGTGTGTCAGAGTGTCAGTGTGAATCTGTATCTCTCACGCAGACACTCCTACCCCATCCCCCGGTTATAGTGTGCATTGAGAGTAGGGGCCGGCAGAGTATTGGAGAGCTCCGACTCGCTCCACCTTCCTCACTATTTACTAATCTGCGCAGCAGTGATTGACAGGTCAGTCATCGCTGCGCACAGCAAAAATACTAGGCAAACACAAACCCGGCAATCACATTATAGGTAATCATGATTGATATATATATAATATATATATATATATATATAATTATAATATATATATTATATATATTATATATATATATATATATATAATATATACTTAGTTACCCTGGCTGGCTTAAAGCTGTGACCATGCAGCAAGCTTAAGCCTATAGGAAACCATGGTTTTGAAGCAAAAGTGGCATTGTGTGCTCATTTTGCATGTCATTTCCCAGAATCCCTTGCGCAGTGGAAGTGGTGTGCTGGGCGATAATGGTCAAAGGGGGTTGAGACCTGCCTAAACATGCAATGAGCATACAGTTATATTCCCATTTGCTATATATATATATATATATATATATATATATATATATATATATATAGTGGTTGACAAATCACCAAAAAATCTACTCGCCACACAAAAAAATCTACTCGCCACCTAGTACCAAACGTGTGCTGCTTGGGCCAATATTTACTCGCCCGGGGGTTAAATCCACTCACCCGGGGCGAGCAAATGTATAGGTTTGTCGAACACTGTATATATATATAAACCTCACACTCTTTGTATATATGTGTACACATGTTACATCGCCTTTTTAGGGGCACGTCCAAAGGAACAGATGGAAAAAAGAGTCCAAGGTCAGAAAAGACCCATAGGTTCAGACGATGAACCAGAGACACAAAAGGAAGGGACAGGAAATATATGCAGAGCTGCCCACTAGTATTTTTTTATCTTTCTAGTATTGTCCTTGGTGCCTCTTTAGTTAAGTTGTCCATTAAACGGCTCTCTTTCTCCCCTACAAGTAGACCCAATTCCTTTGAGCTCTTTGTTGACTTGCACAAATATGGTATAGACGAACACTAACTTTGAACAGGCATTTTTCTAAAAAGTCGACACAAGCTGTTGATGATCCAATGGAGTCATTGAGTGAGGTAGACTTTGAATACATTAGAGAGCTTGCGAGTTTATTTGAGGAAGGATATACTGACGATTGTAGTATACTCCAAGATGGGGGCAATGGTTTAGAGCACCTTGTGAGTGACTCCAGACAGGTGGTCAAGCAAAGTGGTTTACATAAGAGTTCAACCAATAAAGAGGCTTGCATATAGAGACATTACATCAGGTTATGAATAGAGACCGTCAGAATTTATGCCAGAAAAAACTTAGACTCATAAATAACCTGACACCTTTGGAAATGAAATCTCTTGAACAGTTAATGGAGAATAGTGTCATTGTAATTAGACAAGCTGATAAGGGTGGAGGAAATGTTATCCAAGACAGAGAGGATTACATCAAAAAAGCGATGCGATTGTTGAGTGTGTGAACACTTATGATTTAACTCGCTATTATTCAAAACGTGCCAGCTGTCTATAACATTGCCAAGACTGAAACCTATGTCTCAATCGCGCTAGTGACGTGTTAGTAATATACGGCTACACACAGTACCTTCAGCTGTCTCGCTATACATACCTACATAAACTTATACTCCCCTTCCACAAACGAAGTCCCTCCCTGTCCTTTGTACATTAATCTCCCCAACCCCAGGAATTATGGGTAAGCAAATACTCCTGATCTGCGTCAAATGATGATTAGTTTTGACTGCTGCTCATTTTCAACCCCATTTTGCAGCCGAAAGCTGCTTAGGTCTCAAAAAATCCATCTCCCCCACTACCTAACAGCTAAAGCAACAGTTTTATTTAGAATCTCATATACTATACTACATAAAATGTATGACGAGTGATTGCAAGATCATTGGCTTCTGTATTTCTGACCAGCTATAATGAAATTCCTTGAGGTGACACAATCTATTATCAGAACTACACTCTGGTAGTAATGTCTCTGTTACCTGCAAGTATTAAATAAATGATGTCTGCATGTAGGAGCCGATTAAAGCTGATAAATACCAAGAGTATTACAATACTCCTCTTTAGCAGAATACCAGGAGCTGTTTAGTGACGTTTTGTGAAGGTTTTGTGAATATGTATGTAACCTTCTCACCTATCCCCCAGACTAATAAGATTAAACATTAGAACTCAGGCAGGAAAGAAGAGTGTTTTCCTTTCCAGTGTGACAAACTCAACGCATTGCCTTATTCATCCATATATTTTTGATTGTTGAAACTTAAAGCAGCTACCCCACCTCCAGCCCCCCAAAGCCTATATGGGTTCAGCTCATATTATGTTAGTATCTTAATATCTGTGCATGTCCTGCTCTTTAAAAAAAAAATGGTGGTAAAAATCTTTAATGTTCTTAATCTCTAGCGTCTGAGGTTACCATGGTAATGTTTAGACTGTGCTGGGTCTTGAGGAGAGCTTAATTTTCACCTCCCGGCCACTTTACATTTCAAACACATATCCTGAAAAGGAGCATTAGATTTAAAAATAAAAACTGTAGGAATGAGAAAGAAGATACAATATCTCGTACAGTAAAATAAAAAATAAATAAAAAAACTGCGTTCACAGTGGACTGCTACTTTAAAAGTAGAAGTTCAAACCGCAATATATTATGGGGTACGGATTACTACTGATTTTTATTATTAACAAACATACACACTTGAACCTCTCCGGCAGAGCATCTCCCTCCGGATGGTAAGGAGTAGTTTGGGACTTGGTGATGTTTAGTAATTTCAGCAAATCCCAGATAAACTTGCTTTCAAAGTCCCGACCTTGATCCGAGTGTAGGTGATTGAGTAGTTCGTAATGTATGAAGTACCGTTCCTACAGAATCTTAGCCACCGTGATGGCCTTCTGGTCTTTGGTGGGGAAGGCTTAGGCATAGCAGGTGTAATGATCTGTGATCACGAGTACATTGCCGATGCCTCTGACATCTGGTTCCATACATAGAAAGTTCATGCATACAAGGTCCAGGAGACCCGAGTGCTTCAGATGAGCCTTTGGAGCGGCTCTGGTATGGAGTGTCTTCCGTTGGATGCACCGTGAGCATCGATGGCAATGGTGTTCTTCCGACTCTCAACCTAGGCCAGAAGAACCAATCTTGTATTAAGCCAAAGGTCTTGTCCACTCCAAGATGCCCTTGGTCATCGTGTAGCGATCGTAGGACCATATGCTGTAGGTTCCTGGCAGAACCTGCATTTGTCTAGGGACAACTTCAAGCCTTCCTTGCCCAGCCGATCTAGCACTTTCAGCAGGCGTTCCTTGGGCTTCTCCAGAGTCTTACCGAAGATGATATTGTCCAGGTAGACTAGGCACTCCTGTGGCTTCATATCTCTGATGGTCTTTTCCATCAATCGTTGGAATGTGGCCGGAGCACCACAAATGCCTAGAGGCATGCGGGTGAATTGATAAAAGCCAAGGGGACATACAAATGCCGCCTTCTCTTCGGCACTCATAGGTACCTGGTAGTACCCAGATCCAGATCTTAGGTCCAGCCCGCTGAACCACTGGCTTCCCCACAGCACATTGAGAATTTCTTCGATCCACGGCAGAGTCTACTGGTCGGCTACAGTGAGGTTGTTCAGGGTCCGATAGTCTACATATCAGCGTACCGACCCATTTTTCTTTCAAACCACCATGATCGGGGATGCGTAGTGCCTATGGGATTCTGTCACTATGCCTGCTGTATACATTTCTTGTAGGACGTCCCTCGCGTCCTAACACCCCACGTCCATTTCGCTGGTGGAGAACACTTCCTGGCATTCTTCCAACTTAGCCGTTAGCTGATCCTTCCATTCAACAGACAGGGTTGATTCTCGGTAGTCGAATGACAGCCCGGCCAGCTGATCTTGCGCGGCAGCATTCCCTTGGGTCATCTTCTCAACGGGGGTAACTGGGTATATCCGACACAATCTATGACCCTGGTCAAGGGACATGGTGTAAAGGAGAGATATTTTGAATGAACTACTTTCCTGGAAGTGAGGACTTCCATTCTCATACCTCTGGCACAAGCTTCTAGCCTCGGTTGGCGTCTTCCTCTGGCGTAATCTCTAGAGAGAAGAAATGGTCGGCCTGGTCTCAGCATGGATAGCAGCACTCTGCGTACATGATCTTCACTCCCCCTTCACTCCCCCTGGTGGAATCTCGGTCAACCCCTTGGTGTGATTGAATAGGTCACCGTATCCTTCCTGGGCCGAAACCTTACAGCACTCTTCCTTCAGAACTGAATGGATCCGTAGAGAAGACAGGGGTTGTTCGCCGCTGTCATGTAGGTAAGCCCAGATCACCGCCCACACCACATCGGCGTTGATCCCCAAGATGATTGGAGAGCTTGGATGTTCGCGGGGCTCAGGGCATATCAGAGCCTCCACATCCATGGTGTGAAACTTGCCTGTGATCAACTGTGGTATATCTAGCCGCACTTTTATCATGCCATCGATGGGATAATCCTCATTGCCGAGTACCCACAACTTCATCTTGTCCGCCATCTGCAAGGGCATGTGTTTAAGATGTAGATCGTGGGGGCGGTATACAATAGTCACCGGTGTCCAGCAAAGCCAATGCGTAGATATCTTCCACCAGAATCCTTGTGATAACTGCCGTCCCACATGACTGCAGGTGTCCAATTGGAATGTTTCCTTGGGGCTTGCTGCTGGGGCGCTCTCTGAGAACATGGAGGGTGTTTGTATCGACTGTACCTCACAGGTCATGGACTTGGCTCCAGGTCATGGAATGTCCGTGCTTTTCTGGGCTCTGGGCAATTCCGAGAGAAGTGGCCCTTCTGGCCACAGTTGTAGCAGATGATGTCACTCTGGTCCGCCTCGGCCCTTGAGGTAGGAGATCCTCTCTGTGACATTGTGACAGGGTGAAGTCAGGTACTGCTAGTTATGAATGGGAAACCTATATATGAGTCCTTCATCCAGCACTCAGAAGGTTAACCCAGGAAGAATAGCTGGCAATCAGGAACTAAACAGACACACCTGACAACCAGCTGGAGATATAAGGAAGCCATTGCTTACAATCAGGTGGCTGCCTCATACTACAGAGCTATCCTAGACAAGCTGCTATGCAGATGGATTCACAAACACAGTAAGAACTGTTACTATTGTTTTTCCTAACTGTTAAAGGTTTGGTAACTGGATATAGCCAGCCAGGCTGTTAGAAAGGGTTTATATTGTGAGCAAGTTCTCCCAATGTTGAGTATATGTTATTTTGCTCTTATATTGTTTGTGTTGCCTTAAAGGGACAGTGTGCCCCAATGTTACGTTCTACTGTGGAGAAATAAAACCACTTAATATTTGCTTTAACCTAAAACTACATGTGTGGACTATTGACTGACCTCGCCTACAGGCTGTCCCCTTGACACAGTCTTTTGAGACGAAACACGTAGGGCTATGGTAGTTTTGTCCCTTGGATTTTATTTACTTGCTGGAATATATGCCTTATTCAAGGCAATTGGAACTTTGCAACCGCTATTAGCGACATCTGTGGCTGATTTCACCCAAGGAGGAGCTTCTGTTTACTCAGAAGCGAAATCGGAGCATCATCACGCAAACATCGCAAGATTTCCAGCCGAGGAGCAGGAGATCCACATGTACTGACGTCGGAAACAGACGGCGTCCTTTGGAGTGAATCCTGCGGCTAACAGTTCCTGTACTATAGTTCTTATCCTGACATGCACATTTTACTCTGTGATTTCGTAAAAAGGATCTGTGCTTACGTTGTGTGTCAATAATACATACATACTTCGCCATATTTGGTTATCTTCTAATTTATAGATCCCACTCAATCCAGGATTCTACAGATTGGACTTTCATTGCATCATTATTTTATTGTCATTGTTTAGTAACTTAAGCATTGTGGTTAGTGGTTTGCGCCTTCTGTTTTTTCTCACACAACACACACACACACAGCACAACACACCACACACACACACCACACCCACACACACACCACCACATATAAAAGAAAAAAAAAGCGCCATATCCATCATAATACTGTATATATACAGTATAATATAAATTTATTTAAGAACAAAAGTGGCCGACAGGACATGCACTCACTTCAATATTAAAAAGCATTCATGGAGACAATGTGTAAAACCGTCAGGAGCTGTGGAAGGATAATACAGCGACACAATATAGCATAGGTGTATGTGGGTGGTGAGTAGCAGATACTTATCCGTAGGTGGATGGATGGTACATCAGAGAGTCCCCTCTGTAAGGCTGAGGCCCCAGTACCTCCGCTGCACGCGCGCCCGCGAGACTGCCGGCGCGTGCAGCCGATTCCCCGGTCTGCAGGGAGCTGCAGACCAAAAGACCGGGGGGGGGAGCGTGGCAGGGGAGAGACGGGGGCGTGGCCATGACGTAACCCAGCAGGTTCGCCCTCATTGGCTGAACCGCCGGGGGGCGTGGCTTAGCGCTTCGTAGCGAGTCCTGCTCTCAATTCTATTGAGAGCAGGAGCAACTCGCGCTGCGGCCCCCCCTCGCAGCGGGCCTGGCGCCATTGAGGGGAGGGCTCTCTTTCCTGCAGCGTCCGCCACAGCGGGCGCTGCAGTAGCCAGCGGGGTCCAGCCCTAACAGCACTGAAGATAGTGATGCCCACAGATGATCTGTGCTCCATCCTGCACTGCAGGGAAAGTGTCCAAGTATTTCATATGCAGACCTCCACTGCGGTCCCAGTAACAGCCTGTGCGCACGGCGTGGCGTGCACTGTGCGTGTAAGCACCGCCCCTCAATGGGGCTGGGCCCAGTACGCACCGTCACGCAGAAGGTGCAGCCGCACCGTGCTGCAAGTTTTTTCCCAACTCAATCAAATTGAGGGCGAGCCAGCCGCGTGACGTAATGGCCCACGCCCCCGCAAATCCCCGACCACGCCCCCTCCTGTCGCTAGATTCTCCTCTCCCTCACAGACCGCAGATCGCGGTTAGCGCTGTGCACGTGCCGCCCCCTCCGCCGGGCGCGCGTGTCACAGACATTACTGGGACCGCAGCCTTAATGTATCTGGTGCAAGAACACTGCCACAGCAGCCCGTCAGGAGCGCCTCACATAGCTCTGCTCCACCCAAAAGTTTCCACTGCTCCAACCACTTCGTGTAAAACACAGGCTAGCAACCTCCAAACAGCGTAGGGAGAAAGAAATACATAGGGGGAAGGGAAAGGTTGAGAGGGAAGTGTGAGAAGGGAAGAGAAGAGGGGGCGAGAGAGTGAGGTGGCGTGTGAGACCAAGAGGAAGGGGAGTCTCACAAGACCCCGACACGAGGCCCCAGCTAGAAACTGGGCCCAAGGATAAATAATCATAATTTTTAAATACTGAGCCTGTATCTAAACATCAGCCTTTAATAGTAATGGAAACCCCACAGACTGAAGAGAAGGGGGTTACCTAAACTGTATTTCAAAAGGCTTCATGGACCACAATGAAAATCTTCTACAGTCCTGCTACATAGAAGCTATAGATCAATACAATGCATGATGTGTACAGTAGATAATCTCCCACTACTCAACATACAGATGCAGCAGATTTCATGTTCCTTGATATAAACAAACATATTTAATTATAATACAGCATATTACAGAGTTTCATAGGAATTAATGACAGTGTTGGTGATGAATATCACAATATATCCCACCAACAGGGAACAATAAAGTCTGCTACATCTGATAAACAGGGCATGCATAGTTAACAATGCCTCAACTACAATTGTACAGAAACAAATGTGTTGTACAGATGGATCCTCACCCTGCTTCTCAATGAGAAAGATTCATGAAACGTACTGAAGACTCCAGCTGCATTTTGCCCTTTACGTCTCCACAGATGGGTAATTTAGTCGCAATAATAATAACAATGATTTGAAGTTTGACACTACATTCAAACCCCACAAAATGTGCATTGGAACTGTTAATCAATCAGAAGTACTCCCTCAGCGCTTCACTACAGTAGTCATTTTCTGTCTGCCCACTTCAGAAAGGAGATCATTCTGGTGTGAATCTAACAAAGGAGAAATGTGTCATTATCACATTTATCAACTTGCTGTTTATAGCATGATAAAAAGAAAGAAACCATTGTAGCACATTTAGTTAAACCTTTACAGTGGCAGAGGTCCAGCAGCAGAGCTCCTGGAGCGATCTCGTGACACGACTGGTGCCCAGATGCCAGAAAGAGAACTAATCATGTTGGCCAGTCCGTCGGAACGGTCAGCTGGATCTGCCTCTAGAAAACCAGCAAGTGTCCATGATGTACCTAGAATGTTCTAAAGGCCCTTGACATGCCATGGTACATGCCGTACGAGGTACATCATAAAGGTACTCTAAAGGTTAATGAGCTGGCAAAGGAATGGGGGGGGGGCAGGGGAAGTAAGCCCCCCCGCTCCAACTTTTAGGGATCCTCCTATAGCCCATGAGAGAGAATGGAGGGGAGAGAATGGAGGAAAGAGAATGGAGGGGGATATGAGAGGAATAGATAGGGATATGAGAGAAAATGGAGGGGGAAGACAGACAGGAAGGGGAGGAGAGAGAAAAGGGGGGGAGGAGAGAGAAAAGGGGGGGAGGAGAGAGAATTAAGGGGAAGGAAAGTGAATGGAGGTGAAGGAGAGAAAATGGAAGGGGGAGAGACAATGGAGGGGGGAGATAAAATAGAAGAGGAGGAGATAAAATGGAAGGGAGAGGAGAGAGAATGGAGGGAAAGGAGAGAGAATGGAGGGAAAGGAGAGAGAATGGAAGGAATGTAGAGAGAGGAGAGAGAATGGAGGAGAGGAATGAAGAGAGAATGGAGGAGTCGAATGAAGAGAGAATGGAAGGGGGAAGAGAATGGAAGGGGAGGAGAGAGAATGGCGGGGGGAGGAGAGAAAATGGAAGGGAGAGGAGAGACACTGGAGGAATTGGAGAGAGACTGGAGGGATAGGAGTGAGAATGGGAGGGGAGAGAATGTATGGAGAGGAGAGAGAATGGAGGGATATGAGAGAGAATGGAAGGAAAAGGACAGAGAATGGAAGGGAGGGGAGAGAGAATGGAGGGAAGGACAGAGAATGGAAGGGGGAGGAAATACAATGAAGGGGGAGGAGAGAGATGGAAGGGGGAGGAGAGAGAATGAGGGGGAAGGAGAGAGAATACAAGGAAGGGGAGAGAGAGTGGGAGGGATGGGAGAGAATGGAGGGGGAAGATAGAGAATTGGGGGAGAGGAGAGAGAGTGGAGGCGGGGTTAGAGATAATGGAGGAGAGGGGAAGTAAGGAGAGAGAATGGAGGAGGGGGATGGGGGAAGGGAGACAGAATGGAAGGGGAGAAGGAGGAGAGAGAATGGAAGGGAAGAGTAAATGGAAGGGGGAGGGTAGAGAATGGAAGGGGAGGGGAGAGAATGTAAGAGGGAGGAGAGAGAATGAAAGGGGGAGGGGAGAGAATGGAGGCGGAGGAGAGAGAATAGAAGGGGAGGAGAGAAAATGAAAGGGGGAAGAGAGAGACTGAAAGGGGGAGGGGAGAGAATGGAGCCGGAGGAGAGAGAATAGAAGGGGAGGAGAGAAAATTAAAGGGGGAAGAGAGAAAATGGAAGGGGGAGGAGAGAGAATGGAAGGGGTAGGAGAATGGAGGCGGAGGAGAGAGAAAAGAGGGGGAAGAGAGAAAATGAAAGGGGGAGGGGAGAGAATGGAAGGGGAGGGGAGAGAATGGAAGGGGTATATCTCCCATTTGGACTCTAAGGCGCCGGTCTGTATTGTTTTTCTCATTGACAGAATATGCCTAGGACGTCGGGGTCCAGATTTACCAGTTCAACAATAAATGTACCAGGAATCATGCCCGATTCTCGGATACATGTAGGCACATTGTCCAAGCAAAACTTCCCCTCGAAAAAGTAAGCACGACTCACCACTAGGGTACCCTTCTTCAGCACAGCTCAGGAAGGAGATTGAGGCACAGGGATAAATATGTATTCCTGTAGCTGAGGGAATCCCTAGGCTAAGGGGGGTACCCCAGCTAGTGCCAAGGTGACCCACAACCAGTATATGGTTTGTGGGTGCCCAACCGTATATAAGGTTGGGGGGGACTCTGAGAGTCCAAACTGAGTCAGAGGGAAAGTGTGTGGGGAATAAGGCAGGCAGAAATAAAATGACAACATTTTTCCTTTTCTGTTCCCTGTACCCCAAGACCCTCACCTAAAGTCTCACAGAGCTGAAGGGGTTCCCCGAGACTCAGTGTTTATTAAAATGTATTTCAGTGTATTTGACATTCGGAACTGATGTCCAAACAGGCAGCCCGTGAAAACCCACAGGCGCCGGTATGTATGCTGGACATCGGTGTTCATAGCAGCCAGAGGATGCCCAGAGGTGTGAACAGCATTTGGTTAGCGGGGAAATGTGGAGTACCAGGTCCGGAGATCAATGGCAGTCATCAGGGATGCCACTTGTTCTGCCAGACCTGGGGGCACCTGCCCAGCGGGTGGCATTGGGATAGCTGGGGGGAGATGTGGCAGGCTCGCGCATGTCCCTTGGCTATGTCAAATTACCTGCTAACTCGGCTTTTCTACCTGGCTTGGCTCGGATTAGCTGCTTGAGAAAGTTCCCACGTGCTGATTGGCTGTCCAGTCTGCTTCTATTTTATGAATGAATATAAGAAGCCGAGAGCCCATAAGATGGGGTGTCCCCCTTGAGTCTGAGCTCAAAGAGTGCGGGAGGGCTTTTCAAAGATGCTTTGTTTGTAATAGCAAAGCAACCGGCTTTGAGCTCAAGCCTGAAAAGCCTTACCGCCAGAGACTAAGTCCAGCATTTTGCGCCCAAGTTCTCAGAATCGAACATAGCGGTCGTGGCTGGGATTTTATGCCGATTTGAGTTCCAGGAGATTTGGAGTAACTCGTTGTCAGGAGGGACCAAGTTCTCCGTAGAGAACAGTGGTGGCAAATGGAATTTTATGCTGATTTGGGTTCCAGGAGATTCCGGGCTAAGTCCCGGTCAGGGTAAAACTCTCCCCAAAGAGCTCCCTGCACATAGCAAAGTCTAGATTTCAACCCCAGCCCTAAAGTAAGTGTGTCTTTTTGTCTGTATTTTGTGTTTCTTTGTGTGAAAGCGAATTTATGCCGAATAAATTACAATTTATTTCTCTACCTTCTTTTGCTCAATGAATGATCCTGTTAAAAAAAGTGTAAATAACCTGGTATCCCGTGACAAGTACCCTCACACTAGCCACCTTTAAGACCCACCTTAAAACACACCTGCTTAAGGAAGCATATGACTAGCTCCATGGCTGATACTTTACACCTCATACATAAACCTTGGCCCCTTGCAGAAGCACTTACCAGAATGCCCTCCTACTGTCTGTTCGTTCTTCCAACCTACCAATTAGATTGTAAGCTCTTTGGGACAGGGACTCCTTTTCCTAAGTGTCACTTTTATGTCTGAAGCACTTCTTCCCATTATGTGTTATTTGTATTATTTGTTATTTATATGATTGTCACATGTAATACTGCTGTGAAGCGCTATGTACATTAATGGCGCTATATAAATAAAGATATATACATACATACATAAAAGAGAATGAGGGTGAGAAGGGGAAGAGAGATTGGAAGGGGTATGGGGAGAGAGAATGGGGGTTAGGAGGGGGAGAAAAAATGGGGGGAGAAAGAGAAGTGGAGTTTGTGTGGTTTTATACAAATAAAAATGGGGGGGGGGGGCACAGTTAGTAAAAATTTGCCTAGAGCTCAAAAATACCTAGTTCCTCCTCTTGGTAGAAGCTTTATCCTATTCTTGTATTATCCTTACTGTTTATTGTCACTCAAAGGACAATGATATCACCAGACTATAGATTTGTCTGACTTTTCGATGCTGTTTTATCACAGGCAGTGATTTTTATAGGGGAAGCCTACCTATGAAAATGTGGAAAGATGCACGTTTAGGCGGGGTACCATTTAAAAAATGCAATCGCTACCCTGGACCCTTGGACCCATTTTTCTCTCACTTTTTATTTATTTTAATCTTTTCTCTTTTTCTTTGTATTTGCAATGAATGCATTTTTTATCAAAGAAACGCACCACATACAGCATATATGTAATTCACCAACTCATATTGACAAGGTCCATAAACCCGTAAGAAGCACAACAACGGGACTTACATTATTGGTGCCACTAACAAGTTAGGTGGGCGGGAAAAACTTCTGCTGCTGTGCCAAGATAGGAAGTACTGCCCCCAATGCATCATGTATTATAGCCACGGGGCTGCACCTCTCCCCTGGCACAAACCCCTGCTGAATGACCACAGCAAGAATTGGGGATCAGGGGAGGGGAGGCACCACTGATCATGGCTACCTATCACCTAGGACTCATGGCTACTTGATTTTGTAGCATTGAAGTGGCAATGCATTTCATGCCTCTCTGTCGACAACAAAGCTATGTACTGTATATATGGAGTGGTTCACAGAGCAAATGCTTCTGGGAGAAATGTGATCATGTGACAGACATGCCACTATTTCACTGTTGGCTTATATTTAACATCCTTCATCCTTATACAGTATTTTAGTTTATTTGTTTCTTACAAGCAAAATACTTGACATTTATCTTACTGATGTGTATAATAAAACTATTGCAGCTAATTTTAAAAAAAAGACCTTTCATTTAATTAGCAATTAAACCTTGTCAGGGGGGCCAACTAGTCAGCTATGCTCTTTGAAGGGAAAGGTGCAGTCCCACCATTGTAACATCAAATTAAATAAATGGCAGCGATGTGTTTAATTGGATAATACTAGACTGTAAGAATATAATGTAGCTCTTCATTACAATAAAAGAGCGAAAGTAAATGTCACTTTCTACTAGAAAACTAATAATAGGCAATGAACGGCACTCCTGGGGACTTGCACACAAATAAAAAATTACATTTAATTATAAAAGTTTCAGTCCTATCTTGGACCTTCATTCAAGATACCACAGAAATGTTGATCTTATAATTAAACTTCAGTTTGAATTTTGCACAAGTCCTCTGGAGTGCTGTTCTTTGCCTCGTTTTGGTTTGTCTGCAATAGTACTCCATCTACCAGTGGAAAATGGAGCACCCGTGGCAGCTAAACTGTGAGTATTTGTAAGTGCACCTTATACAGTAACACTATTGGACTTTTGCACTAGAAAGCATATATTGTGGACAGCCTAGGTATTGATATGTTAAAAGGTCCCTAGCGCATCCTGTGTGCATCCATCCAGCACTAAGCCATATGTCAAATTCCATTCACAAAAAGACAGAATCTCTTACTCTCTGATCCTTGTGTGCAGGAATAATGCAATCTATGTAATTAAGCTCTGGGCTTCTCTCTTACAGAAAAGGTGCTGCTATCTGCTCAGACACAGATGCCCAATTACTCTGTATTGTCTGGGTGTAATGTAACCACAGTACTTATTCTGCAAAGTTTCTTAGCCACCAAACAAAATACATGAATAATAGCACGGACAAGATTCAAATACAGTGTTAAAAAGTGCAATTAACGTTTGAGATTTTGTAGAGGTCTGACTGAAAAACAAAAGCTACTTTCTCAATTTACATTAACCCCTTTGCTGTCGGTGTTCGGTCTGGCAGTGAAAGGGTTAAGGGACACAATCAATTTAAAAAAAAAAAAAAAAAGTGTTGTATAATTCAGTGCCGAGTATCACGTCTCTTCCTATAAAAAGCATTTACTGACCCAAAACACAATATTGCAATTTTTTACTTTTTAATACAATAGTAATGCTACCCTCTTATGGCACTGATAGTGTATCCAGCACTATACACATAATGGTGCAAGCATTACCAGTCTCTGTCCTGAAGAACTTCACAATCTCACTTTTAGTCCACTGAGATATTCAGCATCAATGGGTATTGTTAATTACATTGTGGTAGTTCCCCGTTCAGCACTATGAATGTGCAATCAATCAACCTCAATGGCCGGGAGTCATCAAAGGGCCATCCTGGCTATCATGCCGAATCTGCAATATCTGCCATTGACTGTAACACACATGCTATGACATTAGGTGATACTGAAAATCATTTGAAAGCCTAACACTGAGAAATACTAAGTAATAAGCGGCTAAGAAGATCTAATGCCAATATCAGCCGACAATATTCCTACATTTATAGGAGAGAAGTTTTTTTTAACACAAGACTTACCATGCAGTGTATGTTTTCCTTGCCTCTTGAATTCTCGGTCCTCAGTCTTTTCTGCAAACAAGTAACCGAGACAGCAATGTGTCTGCTCGTTTCCATGGAGTTCGCCAATGTCTTTGACTATGTATGAGGGGAGTGCAGCTGCAGTGGGAGATGCTCACAAGTGACTCAAAGTCCCCCACAATCTAATCACAAGCTGACTGCAATGACAATGGATCGCAGTAGAGTAGTGGTGAGAATTTCAATACAACTTCCAGCCCCTCTTCTTGCCAGAGAACTGTAGAGGTGATTGTAGATTTGTATGGTGTCAGGAGAACTTGACGTAATAAAGCCTTTGACATCTTTGTGTCTTATCGCAGCTCCTAATAAACCTTTCCCCCGCCAGTGGAAACCACAACACAGACCCCTTTGGCAGTGAAAGGGTTAAATCTATTAATTGGGTGATTGTTGGGTACCATTCACTATTGATTTTAATATATTTCCTTCTAAACCACTTGATTTGAGAGGATCAGTGACAATTACAGATGTAGCAAACCTAACTGTCACAACTGCAACTTACAACCGCGTTCAAGCCCCTGCAGTGGTCATAGCACAGGAGGATTGACGCTGTTGCGTAGGTCCCATTTGGAAACATGAAACCTCCACAGCGCAAATTGCGGCAGACACGGTCTCAGGTGTCGTGGACCTTTTCTTCTTCTACCGTGTCCCCAGAGACAGTAAGTCTTGCTACATCTGTATGTGGCAACTTTTACTGATGCAGCAACCGTTATTCGAACACATCTCGGCGCCGATTTTGAGTTCTCTGCTGTTTCCCACGCAGCATGAACGCGGCCAATCGCCCCAGGCACCCGCGCTTATCGCGGATGTTTTGTTTGAATTTCACAGATTCTGTTTCTTCGTTTTGCAATAAAATGGATGAATTGTAATGTGTACAGTACTGTGCTACTGTGTCAATTTCGTGTTTTTAAAAGCCAGAACACTAAAATTCGTTTTTCTGCACTCGCCGCGCTCGCATCTTAATGCGGGAAGGCTGGAATTCATCCCGCGGTTTCAAATCGGGATTCCGATGTACATGACGCGTGAAGTGTTCGAATAACGGCCGCTGCATCAGTAGGTAAAGGTGTAATCCCTCCTAGGACCAAGGTGAACCAAAGGCAGTGACTTTTCAGATGTTATTGATTGACACCAGTATTTTTTTATTGTTTTGAAAGTTACTTTGTGAGCTGAGACTTGGGAAGGGTTTGATTTTCCCGGGCTGCTCCTTTGGGTGGGTAAAGTTTGAGTCAACACTTGATTGACAAATACCATCCTTCCCATCCTATTCAAAGTCCAAGCTATTGATATGTTTCATTCAGAAGGTGAGTTTTTAAGTTTCACTTAAAAGTTATGGAAAGCAATTGCAACATTTAACAACATTGGGGAGCAAAACTGGAGCACTTTAACCCTGCCCGTGAAGCTAAGCATTTTGCTCCAATTTCCCCCCTTCTCTAGCACATTGGGGAGTGTCAGTAAGAGTTGAGGAGGAGTTACATGGTGCACAGATTCTAATTAGATGTATCACATTCTGCGTCTCTCTGCACCATTCTTTTTGCCCCCCCACAATCCCCCATATCTGAAGTGGTGTAAGTCTAACATTCTGCATCAGATGCAGGAAACTGTTCTTACATATGCCGCAGCTATTTTTCTCTACATCAATACATAGTCCCCATTGTGTTATTCAGTGGTTTATTGTCATTGATATGCCGTGCAAAGACGCTTTCACCACTTAAAAAAACCCATATATATTTTTTTTTACTAATTCCCCCCTAAGTCACCGGAGCTTAACCGCCTTAATTTCCTATCCGGGGACCCCCTGCTCCCCAAGATACAGACCTCTAAAGGTGCTGCCGGTATCTCTATCCTGGTCACGCGGATCAATAGGAATCCACAAGGGATGACGTTGCCCCTTCATTGTGGGACTTTTAATTTACCATATTGTGTGCCCAGCCGGAACTGCTACCGGCAGCCCCTTCAGATGTAGGTATCTCAGGAAGCGGGGGCTCCCTGGGTCGGAGAGATCAACGTGGTTCAGCTCCAGATACCCCTAACATAAATGTCGCTTTAATAAGTTTGTGCGACGGTAACCGCATCTTTAAAAAAAAAAGTAGTGGTACTGTGCCAGATTTCAAGGCTTTCCAAACCTGTCACATACCTCATTTTAGAGAGTTTATACAATATTAAAATATTGTATTTATTATTTATGCAGACCTGTCAATTCTCACTGATGTTCTGCAAGTCTAACTGATTGTGAGTCAGTCTCACAATTTTTTTTTAGTATCAGTAGTCTCAAACTCACTGATAGAAGTAAATATTTATTTAAAAAAAAAATTTAATTCAATTTTAGGCTTCAGAACACCCCTATCACAGTGGTCCTTAGATGTAAATAGCTCTGATTTATGCGGAGAAATACTTTTTTTTTTTTTTAAATAAATCCAAAACCTATAAATAAAGCAATGGTACTCCAGGCTTCCAAAATGAAAATACCGGTAGTGGTACTTTATTGCCTAGAGGATGATCACACATCGACCCCAGTGTTTTTATTTTAATATATTCCTGCATTACAACTGACTGCTATTCACTCACATTAACAGCTGTGCTTCTGACGGTACATAGCTGTGTAGCTCTTTTTCTGTTAACATATGCAGTATTATTATACATGAGGGTGCCTTCAGGAACCAGGACTTAACATTAAAAGCATACATTAACTGACTGCTGGATATTTATGGTGGCATAAATGTATATTTTCTGTGCTGAGCTAGGATCCCCAAAGAACTTGTCTTTTAATAATGAATATTTTACTAGAAGAGTATTTGTGATTGAGCTCTGAAATATTAGCTCACATCAATGCTGAGGCAATACGGCGCTATGGTGAAGTCATTAAGATCACACAAGTGAATTCAAAGCACCCTACAATTATTCAGACTGTTTCCAATTTAGCAGTAATGCCCTTTGGTTGGGCAGGAAGATAAGTCAAAGTGACCTCTTCAGATCAGACTCACTAAAGAAGTGTAAGGGCATGGCGGATGCGTGGCGAACGCGTCACGAAGCTGGTTCGCCCCCATTGGCTAAACCAGCTCACACGACTGCAGCCTGAAAAGAGAATTTTACTAGTCTCGCCAAACTGCAGCAGCTTGTTGCCCTTTTCACCCACCATAACTTAAAATGTGATGGTAAACCCTACAGTCTTGAAAATGCAAAGCCAGCAGTACAACCAACTTCACACTGATGATACCCATTAAGGTTGAAACATGTCTGTGAATGGTTTCTCTGGCTTTGCATCTGATTCCCATGCTGTGCTTTAAAGCTGTATTAACAGCGAGCATCAGCTTATATGGGCTCCATGTAACAATGGTTTTTCAAACAAAAAGGTGACACATTGTGTGCTCATTTGCATGTCATTTCCCAAAATCTCTTGCTGCAGTGGAAGCACTGTATGCTGGGGATAATGGTGAAAGGCAGGGTTGCAGACCTGCCTAGGACATGTGAATGTGCTCACAAGTGATTATATATATATCTAGTTATATACCATATATCTATATATACCACACAACACATCCACACACACACACACACACACACACACACACCACACACCACCCACACACACACACACACACACACACACCACACACACACCACACACACACACACACACACAACAAACACAACCCATATATATACAAGCCCCCCCAATACATATAGAAAGACCCCCACCCCCCCCCAATACATATTAAAAAGACCCCCCACAGTACATAAACAAAAAGAAGACTTACCTTGTGGATGATCAGGCCAGGTCCAGTGGATGTGGGGGCCCAGCGGCCGGCACTGCAAGTTGGGCTCGACCTCTGGCAAGGCCCAGCTGTCGGTGATCTTGCGGCCGGACCCCGACTCTCCCCTCAACAGCAGCCTACATGCCTCTGTCCCACGCCGAGCTTCCAACACGCCTCACTCTCATGCCGTCGCGTGCTGGAAGCAGAGAGCGCTGACGGCAGAACTCTTACGGCGCACTGACATCAGAGAGGCCTGTCGGCGTGGGACACAGGGATAGAGTCATGCTGGCTGCTGCTATGGGAGAGCCGGGACATGACCGCGAGAGGACCGGCATACGGGCCTGGCAAGAGCCCGGGCCCAAGTTGCTGTGCCGGCCGGCCGGGCCCCCCCGACTCACCGAGCTCGAGACGCCAACCCCGACAGACCCACCCTGTGTCAGCCGTGTGTGTGTGTGTAGGGGGGAGAATTGTATATGTGTGTGTGGGGGAATTGTGTGTGTGTGTGGGGTGGGGGTCATTGTGTTTGTAGGAGGGAGGGATGTGAGTAGGGTTAGAATGGAGAGTGTGTGCGGGGGGGCTGGAATTGGGCTGTGTGAGGGAGAGAGGAGGGGGGTGAATGAGAGAGGGTGGAAGAGTCAGAAAAGGGGTGAGACATGTGGAGAGAGAGTGGGACAGTAAGGGTGGGGAGAGTGTGAGGATGAGGGGGGGGGGATTATGATGGCGTGAAAGGAAGGTGTGAGAGAGGAGGGGTGTTCGCAAAGCTACTCAAATAGAAACCCCAGTGGAAACTAAGTTTATTTAGGTTTTTGTTTAGGGGGCCCAATTTTTTTTAGTCACGCCACTGTATGTACAGTATGTATGTATGCATATAAAGCAGAAGAGCATGCCCCATAGTGTATTCCAGTTTAATACGTGTATTAGGTTGATAAAAACCTTAAAAATGCACACTCAAAAAGTGGTAAAAATCGCATAGTAGAAAACCCTGATAACAGGTAGGAATCTCTGCTCTGCTGTGGCTGTAGGAACACACTGGATGAATCACCTCCCTGCTGCATCCTCCAATCCGGACGGCCTCCAAAAGGCTCAGTTGTGATGTTATGCAGTGTCCCAGGCGAGCAGGGGAAGGGCTCCAGTGGCGCCGTTAAAAGGAACGCACTCTGCGTTCAGCAGCTGATGTGTACGCTGACACACAGCTGAGCAGTGGATTCCCAGGCTGTCTGCGATCGGGGGGCGGGGCTAGATGCAGCGTGTCAAATGACATCACTACAGGAACCACCAATCAGAACAGCTCTACGTATTTCGGCGCTGGCAAGCAACTTCCTCAGGAAGTACACATGTACACATACACACACTTGTGTTGGTCTCTTCTGTACACATCGCTCAGAACAATAGATACATAGAGATAGATCGATAGTTATAGTTAGATACTAGATAGACAGCATACATATCTCTCTCTATAGAAAGATGTATAGATAGGTAAACAGTTTGTGTGTGAAAGCATTAAAAGTTAAATTAATGTTTTAAAATACTTAATTGGTCTGACTCTCAATAGCCTACATTTAACTTATGAAACCCATCCCTGGCTGCCATTATTTAGCTCTGGTCAGAGTAGGGAGGGCCCTACAGAGGAATTAATTTCTGGAATGCTTCTGAAATCAGACAGATGCATTTACAAAGCAGATTTACGGTACTGGCAGCTGCTCCTCGGCTAGATCTCATTAAAAGGCTGCAATTTCAGAATGTTCTGCTTATTAATAAAGGAGAAGTGACATCACACAGCTCTGCTTCATCCATTCAATACCAGATAGAGGCCCCTCCAGCAGCAAATGGGTTAAAACAACCACAAAATCCAGTGAAGAGATGGGCACAACGGACTTTCTTCAAAAACATTTTTATTCAGAGATAAACCAAAATAGCCACAAGCCAGACAAAGAGAAATATCAGTTGTTGTCACTTGCACCGATTCACTGATTTATACAGTAGTTAGGTCACACTGATTTTGTGTATCAAAATCTCATAGGACTTCAATTTAGTCTTATTGATAAAGTCAGTACCTACTCTACGTGGAGTTTTTGGGTCTAAAACTCCCAAATCGCACTCATTTGAGGTAAACATCTATGCTTTATGCTTCTGTTCCGCAAGGAACCCAAATGAGATTGGCCACTCCGCAAGCATTTGCGCACCTGGAAAGGTACACAGTGCTGTGCACACTGAACTGCTATATATCAAATAGATACAGTGTGTGTATATTATTAATTCCCTTTGATATTTGGGTGAACTGTAGCTATTAATGTAAATATGTATACACACACAGTAGTTGACTTGGGGAGGATATGTAGTGTTACTCTTTTCCATGTAGATTTCCACAGCACCGTTGCTTTTTTATGTACAGGGCTGCAGTTCCACTACTTTATGTGTTACAGGGCTGCTGAAGGAGCGGCTTGGTGAGTAAAGACACCAACTCTGATAATATTTACAGTTTTGAAGCAGGGGAGCCTGGTTACAATCCCAGTGACAGCTCCTTGAGCAATTCACTTTATCTCCCTGTGCCTCAGGCACCAACATTAGATTGTAAGCTCTACAGGGCAGGGACTTTATGGCTGCAAAACTATATGTACTGTACAGATCTGAATACACTTTCAGTGCTATAGAATGATATGCTTTAGGATATTTCTCTTCCAATCTGCTTTCTAAGTATAAATATTGTTTACATCTTAATAATATATGTTTTTTTTTTTTGTTTTTTTTTTTTGTTTTTTTTTTACAATGTTCAAATTCAGATTTTTTTGGTCAGGCACAGTCCCACTATTTTTACGCCCCTTGATCTCCTATATGTACAGTATACATATAATACTAACATCCTAAACACAGCTGAACTCCCCAAAGATTTGGCTTCATGAGATTTAAATACAGAGTTGACAGCGTTTCCTACAGCTATGAGAATCTCTCACTTGTTCTTCTATGTTCAAGAAATGCTTTGGGAACCGTAAGCTAAACGGTGTACGACAATGCATCTCAATGCTAAAACATGATGTTTTACTCTGCGCAACAAGCCCAAATATTCAGTGCAGGATGTAAATGTGATCTCCGCTGGATTTGTAAAGGATTATTCATTGTTAAGCTCTTAGGGAAAAAAAATACTACTAGGACAGTGAAATTTGGACAGCTTATCGCTGGCACCTCTGGCAGCAAAAGGGTTAAAGATGCAGTTCCCTTAAAAAATTGATTATTTCCTGAGAGTGAGCTCAATGGGGTATATCCGTGTAATATTTTAAATCTACGTTACCGCCATTGATCGTCTCGATCCCGTAACGCATATCCACAAAGGTGATTTGCGTTGCGATGCCCTGGCGTTGACGCAAAAAATATCGCATCGATAAATTTTAACGGACGTCTGGCTTACTCATATGCAAATCGTATGCTGATGAGCAGTTAATCTAACACCGCATATCCACAAACCTCTGTTAATGTTAGCACATAGAAATCACGCAATGATAATAATTAGGTCAAACCAAAACATGGCGTTACTCATCATAGCGTTATTTCTGGGAATGGCCTACAAGCGATGTACTGAGTGAGTACGTAACCCTTTCATTACAAACAGTAACACGTGTCATACAAAATATATATTAGGGATCATATACTGTAAATGTCTGAAACACCATAAAATATAGTATGGTTTTTAGTGATTAAAGTGAATGTAGGATGTTTGTGTGACCTAATATGGTATATACTGTAGTCATGGCTGTATGAAGTATGGGTGTACAATGTTTATCCATAAATACTTCTAAAATAATAATACAGAATTAGCTTGTAATAATGTACACTTAAAATAAATGAAGGAGGGACACTAAAAATAATGAAAAAAGTTAAATAGAAAGTGTATTTTTTTAATTATCCATATAATAACAATAATTGCATTAGCTTTAGGTAACGTACATAAGAAATGCGTCTTTAACGCATGCATTAATAACGCGAGTTAAAGTTTGAACAATCCGCATGTGCAGGGTACTGGTTAACACGTCTCTGCGCAAAGCAATCACCATTATAAGCGCTGCTACTTTTACTAACAGACATTATTTTTGCATATCATTAGCTTTGAGGATACCTGTTAAACGGAAGAAACATAGCGTTCGTTACCGATTTCGGCAACGGACGCTATTAGCTCGAATTTAACGGACTTCTGAGGATCTATCCCAATCCCAAATGTGATTAACAATCTTATTTTTTTTCTGCAAGCTGTTTTACATCTTAGTAAAAATTTTCTTTAAAAAGCCCAAATTGTGTCCGCATGGCAACCTCTTCTTCCTATTCATTCCACCAGGCAACACAAAGTGGTGTTTCACCCAGACTTCACACAGCCTTATCAGAATAGCTCTTAGCACTGGCGTGTGGGATTGAGGGATCTGGGCTTCCAGTGATGTTAGCATATAAAAGTGCAGTGGACACAAGGGGGCCCTATCTACTAAGCGCTGCAAATGTTATTTTAGCACAAAATTGGCACATGTCAACCTCAATTTCACTTGTGTACTAACCTCAATTTTTACATCAGTGCCAAATATGAATGCTATATAATAAAATATTTTTTATATGTACCAAAAAAAAAAAAAAGGAGACAATGCATTAAAATCTTAAATAGTGCAGAATTAAGTTGCTATTATAATAACATGTATTATTTTCACAGTATGGCTATTATACATAATATTACATTAATAATTGATATTTACTAGCACTAATTAGAAATTTAAAAAAATACAATTAAAATTAAAACAGAATTGTGTATCAATCAGGTATTCAACAAGAGGGATGCATCCCAAATCATTTCAAACAACATATGCTTCATATGTATTTAAGTCTTCATAAACATAAATATTAATTTGGCCTCTTATTGAAAACTACTATCATTTCTTCATACTGTACATTTTATGAAGATTTGTATTACGTTTAATAACTGACATTTTTGACGCAACACAACAAAATGAAAAATATATGTACGTACATACAGTAGGCCCACTGCGTATTCAGATACTGAACATTTCAGTTAAGCAAAAGAACATCTAATAATGGCATGTATCCAATTATGCAGCTGAAATCTGAATCATCATTTTCTTTTTCTGTGCCAGGTCTAAAGTTTTCCAGGCTGAACCACAACTGTCAACTCTGACTCATTTTCTTTGCGTCGCACTAATGTTTGTGCGTCAATGACCCATAGACTTCAATAGCGTCTCACTGGTAAAAGCCACCATTTTTGCTTTATCAGCAAAACCATTAAATCTCACTTATCTCAATCCTTAGAGGTTGACTTCTCTGCTCAATATCTGCATCAAATATAGGGAACTTGCTATCAGCATTGCGCACATATAAAAATGTAAATAAGAAAAAAAACATTGTTTTCCTTCATACAAAGACGGGATGCACCACTGCACAGAAACGTTGTCTGTGCAGCTGCAGCTAATAATAATAGCATGTTCTTGTATAGCGCTGCTAGTTGTACGCAGCGCTTTACAGAGACATTTTGCAGGCACAGGTCCCTGCCCCGTGGAGCTTACAATCTATGTTTTTAGTGCCCGAGGCACAGGGAGATAAAGTGAGAGTCACAAGGAGCTGACACCGGGAATTGAACCAGGCTCCCCTGCTTCAAACTCAGTGCCAGTCAGTGTCTTTACTCACTGAGCCCCCCCTTCTCCCTAATGTTTCTCCCAAGCTTGTTAATTGGAGATGTTGATGATAGTAAAAGAGGAAGAAATAACGTGAAGAGACACCAAATTCAATTTCTTCTATTACAACCGTGTAGCTCTCCAAGTCCTCCTCTTGTTACCCCCCAAATCTTAAGCTGATGTGCACGATAAGTACATTGATGCTTTGAGCCCCAGAATGAAAATGCCTCTTTTAGCGTCCCTTTAAATGCTTTTCAAGGTAATCAATTATTTTAACAGATACCAATAGTCTAACTTTTCCTAGATAAACATAGCACTGAGTAGTACTAACGACATCTAATTTCAGAGACAACACAAGCAATAACAAGCATTTGAGGGGAGCTGCACATTTTGTATTCTGAAACAAATTAAAGCATACACTGGTTTGTAAATGATGCACGTTACATAATGCGCATCAATACTAGATTATATTACATCATCTTAAAAAAAAAAGACAGAAAATTGCAAACATTATCCAGCTCTCACTTGCAAAATGGGGAGTGTATACATTACTGGCATTATTTTGCACATGAGATCTGACTTGTCCTGCATGTGCCAATTGCTTTTGCATGAATTCAGCCAGCATTAATAGCTTCTATGCAACAAGCGCCTGCAACAGAGGGGTTAATCTGCGCTCAGTTGCAAAATGAGGCCAAAAAGCCAACGTTTTGACCCCCACTCCATAACAAAATGCCACTTTGCATATCTGCTCACTTACCCTCCATAAGGAAGCCAAATCATATTTCCATCTCCAGCGTCGGGAAACAAGAAAAGCCGTTCAACAGCCAGTAACAAAAACCTTCTGAGAGAGTTAAATCTGCTACAGTAAGCTTAAATAAAGCAGAGCACGTGGCCCTAGAGTTTACTGCCTGCATTCATACTGTAGGCAGATGCTTCTGTTAAGTCAATGGCGTTGGGCTACTTCACTGAAAACCTTAATGCATTTGGCCACTGCTACTGAGTCCGTGCCAGTGAGGGGTTTTATTTAGCCTTTTAAGAATTGCGGAACCCTTCTAAATTATATTTAGACTCAACGGTTGTAGTGGCTTAAAAAAAAGTAGCTGTATTGAGCATTACTTCAAAAAGATTCTAAATATTTTTTACATTGAGGACAAAAGCTATGTTGACTATATTTTAAAAATGATGATACAATATTTATACTTAGGAAGCAGAAAAGGGGGGGACTTCCTAATCCAAATCCCATTTTCTATCAATAGAAAAGGGAGCCATTGGTCTGTCAATAAAATTTGTAGTGGTACTCTGGGGTTTGATTGAAAAGTAGTGGTCCTCCCATCCGCACCTACTACCATCCCACTTGGACCACTGATTGCAACTTATGAGACCACTGGTTAGGATCGCTCTAATATCTTTCCAGGTACAAAGAAGTATGGAGAGATGTATGCTGGGCATTAGCCAAAGAGACAGGAAAAAGAATGAATGGGTTTGAAACCAAACAAAAGTCTGTGACATCATCACAAGAGTCAAGAAATGAAAATGGCAGTAGGCCGGAGAGATCACAAAAAGAAATGACCATCGTTGGACAATGATGGTGCTCCACTTGATTTCATGAGTGATTAAAAGACCAAGAAGATGCCCAAAAGTAAGAGGGGTACATGAAATCAGAAAATTTGTTGGAGCAACATGCAGAAGAAAGTCCGCAGTACCTGGAAAATCATTGGGGAGGCCTTCATCCAGCAGTGGATAGACAACAGCTGAAGATGATGAGAGATATAGATAGTGATATATTATATATATATATGAACCCAAAATGCCACAAAATATGATGTCATCAATTACAGTACGTCACCGAAAGTCATTGCACCAATGCAGAGACCTGATGTGTGTCAATAAAGTGTGTTCACAAAAAAAAAAAAAGGGGGAAAAACGGATGGGATAAGGAAAGTGCCAAACAAAGGGAGAACCAATAAACCAAACGATGCTAGGGTTTGTGACATGGATAAATATCAAACTGAAATAGTACTCAATAAAGAAGACATAGTAGTGCAATAATATTTTGAAAAGGTCAAAACAGTGTATCCACAGGTTACAAATAAATACATCTCATGTGACACAATGTATCTTGAAACAAGATAGAACATACTATGCTATTTTGGTCATGCATTTACTCTAATTGTGCAGAATGAAAACTCGGGTGCATTGGGACTCCCTTAATTTCACTCCGGCAGCAGAACTAATTTGTCATTATCTCCATCATAGATCCTATTTTAGGGTCAGGTATAAGTCCTAATGTAATATTTCACACGAGATTCATATTTATTCACATCACAAATCAAATATTGATACTGCACGTTAGCGCCTCAGCTTTTTTCCTTTTTCATTTGACTCTAAATGTATCTGTTATATAGGATGGAGGCTACTGCAGTATAACCAGCTGTTGAGGCAGATCATTTCACATCAAAGTGAAGCTGTACTTAATAAAGAAGGAATAATAATGCAACGATGTTTTGAAACGCTTAAAACAATGGGCTCTATGTATCAAGGGCCAAATTCCAGTACAAAGTTCTTATTTTGTTGTAAATCTTGCTGAAATATACTTGCGCCTGGCAGCATCCATGTATTAATCTTAATAGCGCCATTTTCGAGTATGTCCGAGTCTGCTTGCGATAGAATGAGGGATATATGGAACAAGAGGGCGGAGTGACATTAGCATATGGGTGCAGGTCCAAGTATTAAAATAGGTGCAGTTTGTGTTAATTTTCTTGATGTTTTTCTGCGCTAGTTTTCACCGTCACTTTAAAGGTGACGTAACTCTTTTTTTAGAGCAGAATACTAGCGCAGTATCCGCCAAATTCTAAAACAGTAGAAGAATACTTCACACAGACAAAAATGCACATTTTTCGAGGCACTACTGCGCACATGTATTTCTACAAGTTACATATAGAAAAATCTCATGTAACAAAATTCAACCTGATACGAAAATGAAACATACTACTAGAGCCACCAATAGGGGGGGAGCGCCGAGCCGGGGAGCAAAGGGGGGACGCCCTGGTGGTCCGATCACCTGGAGTCTGTCCCAACTTCATTTATCGGCTGCCTGGGTGGGCCCCACTCCAGCTCCGTGTAGGGCCTAGACAGACCAACACTCCCGCTCCATAGGTAGGGCCCGGGGGGGGGGGGAGGTGTGGCAGGATGAGAAACGGGGTGAGAGAGAGGGGATGAGAGAGAGAGAGAGATTAGGGGGAGAGAAAGGAGAGAGTGGGGGAGAGTCCGAGGGTGAGAGGGCAAGAGTAGGGGGAGAGTGAGAGAAGATAGTGAGTGAGTGAGGGTTTGGGAGGGGGAGAGAGTAGGGGATTGAGGGGAGAGAGTAGGGGATTGAGGGGAGAGAAAGAGTGTAGGGAGTAAGGGAGGAGGAGGATTGAGAGAGATTAGGGGGACAGTGAAAGAAAGGGGGAATAAAGAAAGAGAGGGGATATTGACAGAGAGAGGAGGGATAGTAAGAGAGAGGGAATAGAGAGAGAGGGGGAATAGCAAGAGAGGGGGAATAGCAAGAGAGGGGGAATAGAGAGAGAGGGGGAATAGAGAGAGAGAGGGGGGAGAGAGAGGGAGAGAGAGAAAGGAGCAATAGTGAGCGAGAGAAGAGGAAAGAGTGGGAGAGAAGGGGGCCCTGTTCTGCGCTCAACAACCCAGAGCCCGGTGCAGGCTCTAGTTCAGGTGCCCAAGAAAGTTGCCGGGTGCCCTGCATACATATATGTCACGAAACCATGATAAAATGTATCAGGGTCACATGGGATGCAGCAGACTGAGGCGGTATACGCTGGAGCTTCACTGCGCGGAAGAGCCAGAACTCATACAAACAGACAACACAATGTTATAAAGTTTTCATTCATGTGCAAGTATCTGGTCTTTAGACTAAAACTTATGCTATGGATGATGAAGTACAGGCTTCTTCCCTAAAGTGTTTTTGTTGAGTGATTTAAGAGCATACATTACTTTGTATCCTCGGCTACAACTCACAGAGATTGTTTTTTCACAGATGAACCTTGTAGATCTGGATGTGGTATATCCTCTAAAGAAGCTGCCTTACATCTTCAGTAATTAACTATTTGATCTGTTTCTGAAGAATCCCCTAACAACTCCATCTTTTGGGAAATTACTTTTATGTCCATTGGACTCTTATTTCCATACATCTGTATTCAGCTGGTATAATTTTTTACATTTATATTTATGTATTTATACACAACACTTATAATTGCGTGTCACACGGTACATTAATATTTCACTTAAGTTGCATTTTTCCATTTGGAAGATATAATTATATCACTATTATTTTATATCTAGTGAGTGCTTCTTTTTAGCTAGTTAGAGCACTTTTTACCAAAAAGTACACTTAGGTTTAGCTTTATAATCATTCGCAGAGTTATCTGATACACACACTTAATTTTATATTGTTATAAAGAATAGCTAGCGCTGATTATTTTCATGTATGTGTGTGTGTGTGTGTGTGTGTATGTGTATATATATATATATATATACACTGTATAAAGAAAAAGAAGAAAGCGTCCGGCCCATAGCGTGATACTGTTTCATTTTTATTATTAAAAATTAAAGGGAATTAGGCTCACTCACAAAGATCATAGATTTAAGAGCATATAGTGATAAATATCACCGTCGCTGGCAGAGGTCCAGATGGATTGACCAGATACAGTCCACGGTATAGATGCCACACCAGACTCACTCAATCTTGGCTGCACCGATGGAGGGACTCCCTGTTAGATGAGAGCCCCAGAGACAGGCAGGATACAATGTGCTCCACGCACTGCCAGCCAGAAACAGCGGGAATCAGGACAGGCCAGCTTCCGGTCCACCAGTGATGACGTAATGTCACTGTGTTGTCGTCCTAACGCGTTTCGTCTCTGCGTGAGACTTTCTCAAAGGCCAATAGTGGCTTGCAATTTATAGCAGTGCATCCATTACTAACTACCACCACCCACAGGTAAATGAGCATGCTATCCTTGCTAAACCCTGCATCACTCACTGAATCATATCAGACATAATATCAATACATTACATATTAGTATAAATAATATTATACAAATTATAATTATATAACCTTATAAACTTCAAACAAAATTATTCAAACACTTAATAGAGATGTACTATTTTTAGAGGACTACATTTAACTATTGAAAAAATCCATAATAAAATATATTACAATTAAAATTAAATAAAATAAAGTTTAAACACATTAACCAAGATAAATTGTAGGAGTTTTAAACCGAGGTGAGGCTGTGTGGAGAGATATTAGATATCTGCTTATATGACATAATTAAATATGCCTAAACTATCATATATCTAGAATGTGGACATTCCTAGACTAATCAGTATGTCCAGTGATCCTCCTCCCTAAAGGCTGACTGATGGACGGAGGGGGAGAATATGGATAAGGCCGAGGATCCAGAGCAAAACCAGGACCATCTTAACCTACTGAAAGATGGAAAAAGGACGAAAAAGAAAGGAGAAGGGTATATGTCATACAACTGAACTCATATCTAGGGTCTCATTGAACCCACCGAGGGCCAATGTAGCCAACCGGTAGATCCAATGAGTCTCCTGTCTGCAAAGCACCTTAAAACGGTCCCCTCCCAATGTTAATGGGGAAATATATTCTAAACCCATGACCTTTAAGGTCTTGGGATCCTGATTATGGACCGTCTTAAAGTGCCTATTGTGACGGTTCAGGGGATTCCTTCCCCTCCATGTGTCCCTGGCGCTGTGCTTCCTCCTGCCTCTCATGTCCCTTCCTTGCCTCCCCGTTCTGTTCTCCCTTCCTCTTCCCGCATCCGTCCCTCTGCGGCAGTCCCTGATGCTCTCCCAGCGTCTGCGCGGGTTCCCCGCAGGGCACGTGCGCCTTCTCAGTCTCCCGTTTCCCTTTAAAATACTCCCCGCTCACGGTCCCCTTACCTTCTGCATGCTCCCCTTCGTTTCTTCCCCCGCCCTTGGCGGGTGCCCCTGTGGCGCTCTGCGCGCGCACTCTAACCTTACAGAGGGCGCGCGCACACGCTCCTCTTGTAGGCCTTCCCAGACCTCTGGCTCCTCCTCTCAGGCTGTTTAAGCTATCTCCCTCTCTGACTCACCTGTCTCCTCCTCCTCTCCTTCTCACCTATCCCTGCTGCCTCTCACTTCACCCTCTGCTCCTCCTCTCTCTCCCATTGGTGTTCCCTCCTTTAAAACCCCTGCCTGTCCTCTAACTCATTGCTCTGCATAGTTCTTTGTAACCTCTGTGTGTGCAGTCCTATGCTTGGTTCTCCTGTGTTTTCCAGCTTCTGTTCCTGCTCCTGCTTACCCCTGGATTTCCCTGGCTTGACCTCTGCTAGTACTGGATTACCCTGCTCTCTACTGCCCTTGAACCCTGCTTACGGACACGACCTTGCTGACTTCTGTTATCCCTGGACTCTGGCTTACGAACATTACGATACTGCTCTCTGTACCCCTGAACTCTGGCACACGGACATCACTATACTTACTCTGAATCCCAAGGCGTTGCAAGTATAACTAACCATCTTTCCACAGGCCCGGCAACGCCATACCACACTCCAGGCCCACCCTCACTGCTGTGGGTGCGTGGTAAAACCCTTCCCACCTCAGTACTGGGGACTGGCCAAGTCTGCGGGCATACAGGCGTTACACCTATATATACTATGGGTCATTATTCCATTTAATATGTTCCTCCTATGTTCAAGGAATAGGGCACTAAGTGGGCGGATTATGCGGCCAACATATTGCTGACCGCACCCTCACGAAAGCACATAAATGACAAACAAACAGACAATTTATTTGACCTTTGACTTTAAAAATGTTGCCATTAGAATGTGAAACAGTCTTATTTGATACCGTCAAATACTTGCAGGTGGTAGAACGTGATCTGCCACACCTAGTATTGCCCGAAGCCTTGATACCGTTGTTGATTTTTACAGAGGGATCCCTAAGCCTAGTGGGAGCTAGAATGCGCATTATATTACGAGCTTTCCGAAACTTAACTGTTGCCCTATCAGGTAAAATTTAACCTAAATGGGGGTCACACTTAAGGATCCCCCAATGTTTGTTCAATATATTACCTATGGCTCTCGAAGAGTTGTTATAACCCGTAATAAATCTTGGTGCCATAGTCTTTGCGGCATCGCTCCGAATGTTTGAGAAAATAGAGACGACCTCTCTAAGGATTTAACTTTGTCTAGTGATTCCTGGATCAGCTCCGAAGAGTAACCTTTTTCCTTGAACCTGCCTTCCAAAATATTTGATTGATTTAGAAAGTCACTTTCTCTGGAGCAGTTTCTCTTCATGCGGTGAAACTGCCCCCGAGGAATGTTGCTCAACCATCCCTTTGAGTGGCTGCTAGACGAGTGTACGTAATTGTTCACCGCCACAGATTTGAAATAAGTCTTAGTAACAATATTGAAATCAGAATCCGATCCCAATACCAAACCTAAAAATGTAATTGATGTTGGACTAATGTCGAAAGTGAACTTTAGTCCCAGGTCATTACAATCAAACGACTTGAGAATATCTTCAAGCTCACTTTCAAGTCCGTCCCAAATTATAACCAAACCATCAATGAAACGGCCATAGTACACGAAACCCGCCCCAAGCCTAGCGCACCGCCACACGGCACTCTCCTCCCAAAAGCCCCATGTACAAGTTTGCAAAGGTTACTCTTCGGAGCTGATCCAGGAATCACTAGACAAAGTTAAAATCCTTAGAGTGGTCGTCTCTACTGGCTCAATCAAGAGAGAAATTTAATAGCAAGACTGGCTCAAACATTCGAACTGATGCCAGAAAGACTATGGCACCAAGATTTATTATGGGTTATAACAACTCTTCGAGAGCCATAGGTAATATATTGAACAAACATTGGGGGATCCTTAAGTGTGACCCCCATTTAGGTTCAATTTGACCTGATAGGGCAACAGTTACGTTTCGGAAAGCTCGTAATATAAAGAGCATTGATTATATATATATACCCATACATACATACATACATACACAGTGCACGGTGTTACTAAAGGGGTTAATAGAAACCCCTTCCCTCCCATGACGTTCAGTGTAACACAATCTAGTCCTATAGTAGAACTAACTGATTTGATAAACGCTTCAGTCCTATCAGTGCTCAGGTTGAATGAAGCCTGAATAATCACAGTTCAATTGTCACTAGCGATATCTGGAAATGAACATTACTTACAACAGCAGCTATAGTAAAAGAAGCTACAGCCTGAATATGATCTAGTGTTTCCCTCTAGTGTCAACTCTGAAGCTGCCTGAGTCTCTCAGTGTGGTACTGCTGCGGCCGAGTTTATTCGAGCATTTGCCCGTTCTCGGCCGCAGCAGTAACCTGGCGCGCGCCGGAGGGTGCCGGGCGCGCGCCGAAGCAGCGGAGGAGCGCCCTCCGATCGGGGCTTTCTCCCTCCCGCTGCCGGGTCCGCCGGGTCCCCCGGAACCCCCTGCCGCCGTCCCCCACATCGCGGGACACCAGGGCTCCCTCGGGGAGCCCTGGACGCGCGTACAGGGGGCGCAGGCACCCGATGACGCGTGACCGCGCATCGGTGATGCGCGGCACGCTGAGGGAGTGCGGCTAGCACGCCGGGGCATCCCCCGGCTTGCGGTGCTAGCCGTGCTTCAATAAAACGTGTCGCCAGTGTATATCATGGGGTTTTTTGAGTACATTTATTATATCTATTATAAAACTATATTACTAAGATTGTAAGCTCTCTGGGGAAGGGATTCTCTTTCCTATTATCTGCTTTTATATTTGTTGCATTTATAGGGCTATTATCCCCTGTATTCAAGTAATATCTATGTAGTAAAGAACTGCATACATTGTTGCCGCTACATAAATCAGGATATAAATACATAAAGATGATTCATTTTTGGCAATGGAGTACCAATTTCAACACGGGTACTGAGCTCCCCTCAATGAGTTTCAATCCCCTTTTTATTTATAAAAATGTTTTACCAGGAAGTAATACATTGAGAGTTACCTCTCGTTTTCAAGTATGTCCTGGGCACAGAGTTATACAAAATACATGGTTACATTAAAAGAACAGTGTTATACAGTCAATTCACAGACATTTCATGGACAGATAGAGTTGGAAAATTGGGTACAAGGGATAAAGGACTTTGAGTTTCTGATTGAAATAGAGCAGCTTTAACATCACTTTAACATCACCAAACGTTAGAGAACGGCTCACACCCTTTGGTTGCGCCAAAGGCTGTCTGCCTTTGGGGCAACGCAGGTGTACACTGAGGTGGTTGAGATTCAATGCAGCTGTGAACAAACAGTTCTTTGTGTCCTCTTGGCTCATTAATATTCCAGTGGGTGGGGTTGACGTTCCACAAAGTACAAGCAAATGCTAACCCTTAGTACGCTGTTCCTGTGCAGAGGGGAGCAGCTCTTGGGGAGCCCCATCATGCTGTTCGCATTTGGGGCAACGCAGATGTACACTTTTGTTAACAAAGGGGTTAAGAGGGCTTTCATTTAATGTGCCTTTCTCTAAAAGCGCTTAGAACTTAAGACTTCTTCAATGTGCCAAATTTTAGCCATATTGGGCTATTATTTTACGTTAAAAAAAGTAAAAATCCAGACACTGTTTTCGGCATCAGGACAGGCTGCATGAACGGAACTGTAACTGCCTCACCGCTGGAGGATTATCGCTGTGGGGGTCCAATACAGAAGCACAGACACCCTGCAGTGTGACCGCAACAGAACTATCTCCGGAGCTGCGACTTTAAGCTTTTTCAGCTGCGGCTCTGGAGACAGTAACTCTTGCGACATCTGTACGTAGTATATGATGCCTTAAATTGGACCAACAATAGTTTATGGTGTACAAGCTTTCAAACCTCACAGGGTCCTTCTTCAAGCATTTCACATCAATATGCTGTGAGACTACAAGATATGCGTACTATTCATCGTAAAGGAACCGATCTCTTCTCCAGCACAGGAAAGCAGTTTCACGGCATATTGAATAAGTCATGGATATTAATATCTGCTCACAGAGACATTAGCGGGACCTTTTTTCCCACTCTTGTGGTATTTGCCATTCTGTAACACAGTTATTACTAACAATGAAAGAAACTTCTTTAAACGTTTTGCATGAACACTAAGGAAAAACTGATCTAAATCCCTAATTATAAAGGAACAGCTCCCTGTATGCCCCGTCCCCCACATTGTTTTAATGTATTTTTTTAATGGATGGGAAGCTGAACCGCATTCATTTCAGCTCCGGTGACCCCTTCGTTCCCAAGGTATTTAACCGGGAAAGATATGACTGACACCTCCTTGTACTTAAATCCCCTGCGTCACACGGGCCAATACAAAGCAAGTTGATGTTGCGGCTTTAGGCTGGGGCCATAGAGGGGGGAGCAGTGCTGAGGCGCGCTGACGCGGAGCCAGCGGGCGAGATCGGGAGGCGGGGGGAGGTGGTGGGAGGCGGGGCAGTGACGTCGCTGGGCCAATCGCCTGCGACGCACTGATGTCAACTTCACGGCGCCGTGACGTTGACGCTGCTTCGCGCTGATTGGATGTTTTCAGCCGACAGCACGCTGAAAAACAGCTTGGCTGTCGGCTGAAAAATCCAACTCCTCAGCATGCTTGCGGACGCTCGTGCGAGCCCCCTCTAAAGACATCCTCATTGAGGATGCAGGGGCTCAGCGCGGAGCGTCCGCACGGCTCAGCACGGCTTGTCCTTCTATAGACGCAGCCTTATATTGGTGGGAGATTTTGCGTTACCTGCATTGGTAAGTATCTTGCTAAGTAGAGCTGAAAATAGTACGTCAGCTCTGGTGTCTCCTGCTTCACAGACGTAAAATAAGGGGGAGAGGGGGTAAAAAAATACCTCTTTTTGCTTCTTTGCTTAATGCCCTGATTCCTATTTTTGACTTGATTTTGTTTTTGCACATTTGAATATACTGTCCCGGCCAAGCTCAGTCTAAAGCTTGCCGGGAGCTGACCGGGATCGTAGCGGGCTAGCCGCGGGTCCGCTCTCCGTTTAAAAACGGAGTTTCCCGCGCGGCGGCCGCTTCAATAGATAAGCGCTAATGGCGCTTACTATTGAAAGCGCCCGAGGCGCGGGAAAACCGCCCGCGCGCCGCCCGCGCTATTTTTCAAACTGCCGTGGCGGCCGCATTAGAGTCAGCTCGGCCGCCACTGTACACGTGTAAATCTGTGCATATTTTTGTATATATATCTCAACATAAGTGCCTACAGAAGTTAGTTTTGATGCATTACTCCATTTTCTTCGTGCTACGGTGTCACGTGTAAGAGTGTAGACTTTACAGACTTTTTGGTGAAATATAGAAATATGTGTCATGTAACTCCTCCCTAACTCCATCTACTGACATCCCTAAATCCCAAAGACCTTGATACATTGACGGTAAAAAGGTGCAAACGTTGAAAATTACGTGATTTGTGCTGTTTTCGGTCCAACTTGCCAGGATACATCACCCCTAAGTGCATCAGTGCCTTTGTGTGTGCATCAGTGTATTAATGCATCTAGTGTGTGTGCAATCGGTGTATGTGTACAGATCTATCAATGGCCCCCTGCTCCTGACCTCGGGAGCAGGGGATTCAGAGTCTGCCAGGGGAGCTAAAACTCAAGCGGACATGGTTTAGGCTGCGTTCACGCTGCTGCTGACCAAGCTTTGGCGGTCAGCACAATCAATTAAAATGTTTCCGGCCACGCTCACGCATCACGCGCGTGCCCGTGCATGTACGCTCACGGGCGCTAGGCGCTTGCTGAGACAGATAAAATTGAGTTTGATGCACGCTCAAGGGTCACATGACCTCCTCAGCCAATCAGTGCCGGTCACTGTTAGGCCACGCCCCCTCATTTACCAAAAAAGTTGCCAGACAGCCAAACGCTCATGCTTGGAGAGTTAGTGATGTCATCAGTCAAGCATGAGCGCGGTCAGCGGCACGGGGACGCAGCCTTAGGTCTCAGGGTCTCCCATTAGTGCGAGATTTATCTTATTCTGAGTGAGACCATGAGACAGAGCCCTAACGTGTGCGAAGCAAATTGCGTGAGTACTGTATTGATTTGCTGTGAGTACTGTATTGAGAGGGCTGTATGAATCAGTGTGTATACTGTGTATCAGTGTGCATAGTCTGTGGTCGGTGTGTATATCAGTATGTCTGTACATGTATGAGTGCATCTCTGTGTGTTTGGGAATTTGTGCAGTGGTTAAACAGCATCAAGTGCTGACATTTAGGGGCACCATTAACCCTTCCCATCCAAGTGTCAGAAGCCCATTCCTGGCAGCCAAGGAGTAAAAATCTGAGTTTACAGACAATTTTTTTCCAATACTGCAACCAGATCAAACGTTATATGTCTCTGAAAATGGAAAAACTCAATGCTATACATAAAATTTCATAATCATAATTATTGCATGCCTTCCAAAGGTGCTAATACATAGCAGACATATATGGCAGGAAAGGGTTAAGGGGCAGTTCCACTGATCAGACATAGGACAATCTAAGCAATTTACTATTCCACCTGACTATATAAAAAAAATTAAAGCTTCATTGATTTTTTTTTACTGAAACACCTGTTCTATTTGATTATCATTTATTGTCCTAAATGTATGGCTGTTTGGTTAAAAATTACATACCACAAACATTCAGGGTTAAACTCTATATACTCTGAAGCAGACGTTGATGTCAATGAAAATGATTTTGCTGAAAGCAGCCTGCTTTGGAGTATATACAATTTACCCATTAAAAGGTGTACAACTTCTCAGTGTAGGAGGAGGTGATGTGAGCAGTTTTAGAAAAAAATAAATGCCACATAAGAGCGTAAAAAGCTTCCAAAATACACATTTTTTGTAAAAATAAAAAGTATTAATAAAATGTAAATGAATAAATTAAATTAGATTAAATTCCATTTAGTTCTACATGGGATTGATCCTTTAACACCAAAGTCCTAATTAGCACCAAATTGAACTGTTGGCAGTGATATGTTTAAAAGCCTTCACTTAAATTATAGACTCCTTAAAAAATACTAAATGAGACTTAGTATACAAGTATTACTAAATCATTTTCTCTTTATCCTGGAAGTATTATAACTCTGGCAAGTGTGATGGGTTTACTGCCCTTATCTCTTGCATATTATGCCCTTGTCTTTACAGTTGATTACTTGACATGCAGGGAGAGTGCATAAATCTAAGTATTTTATCAATAATGAGGACTAACTGTTGACCAACATCTTGAAATTTAAAACAGCTAATAATCATTTTCTTGTATAGTGCTAACAATGTACAGCATTTTGTAGAGCCTGGTGGCATAGGGAGATAAAGCAACTTGCCCATCGTCCCACTGAGACTGGGATTCAAAACAGGGTCCTCCACTTCGTATACAGTGACATTACTGTCGCACTCAGGATTTCTGAGACAATATTGAGGATTGAACTGGGTCTACCATGGAAAGTGGGGGTGTATTGAGATCCCCCATACTTGGTCCCCTAGCTAAAAACGAATAATCCTTTTGCTACTAAGGAGGCAGCAGCAACAGGGTTTTAAACACATCACTGTCACTACTGTAGTTCAATGTGGTCCTGTATGGGACTGTACCTTTAGATAGACAGATGCATAGGGGAAGCAGGTTTTTCTTTACCTGTCTCGGTTATGTGCAGCTTCTGGTCTGACGGCAGCAGCAGCAGAAACTCTCTGCAAGTTTCCAGCTCCAACCCGGGTGCTCTCTGCTTGCAAAGGTCTTTGACGATGTGAACCGCCTTGTGACACAAGTTTGCATCTTCTCCCGTTGCCGTACTCATTTCACACCCAGCATCTCTCCTCTGGCTTCTCCTCTCTCTGTCCTTCCACCCCACCAGGAAGGAGATCAATAATAAAAAATAAAAAAATCAACAATTCATATTTTTAAAAACACACTTCTGACATAGGATTTAAATGACCCAGTTATAAGCCTGCGCAATTCTCTTCTGTGAAATCCATACGGAATCCAGGTATTAAACCTTCCTTGGAGTTCAGAGAGAGTCTGATTGTCTTATTGCCTGAGATCAGATATCTCATTTGCTGCCGAGGCGGTTCCCAGACTGAGATCCTCCTACTAAATTGTTTGATTCTGTAATGCTACAATGTTTTCTCTGAAGCAGCAGAGCTAAAGGCTGTTAACCCATTCAAAGTGCAGCTGTGTTGCTGCTGGCTTCAAGTGGACGCTCAGCAGCTCTATATAAATAGCCATCAATCATTCACCAAGGCATCTTTTGAATTGTTTGGTTCTGTAGGATAATATAACAATATTGCAATGTGAAAGGCAACAGATATTGGTGTAGGACATTTGGTCACAACTGTTTCACCGCAACTCCCCACCACCGGCCACTTCGCCGCTAAGGTAAGTACCTAAACCCCCTACCGTAAACCCGCCTACCCTAATTAAGCCCTTATCCTAAGCACTAAAACCCCTTAAATTAACCCCCGACGCTAAACTGTAATACAACTTACCGTAGAAGCGGCCGGCGGCAGATCGGCTGCGGCTAACGGTCCGTCTGTGGCTGAAGCCGGCAGTATTAAGCCTAATTACAGCTCAGAAGTGCTGTGTTAAGGCACAGTTGGTCTCTGCAACTGTTATCCCTGCACTAGGAATTGAAGGCTGTGAGTAATCTTAAAAAGACAATGTCTATTCGAATCAAAGTGTACTTATGGCAGCGACATGTTTAAGGGGTCGCATCTGGATGATTGATGTCTTTCTTACCCAAATCTGACATCTACAAGAATTTTACAATATTTTTTAAAGTTAGTTTGTAAACATGTTGAGCTGAGACTTGTGAGAGGTTTACTTTCCTCTGGCTGATGATCTGTTTTGTCTGATGTCACTGTGTAATCAACACGTGTTTGTATAGGTAAAACCTGTAATTAATTCCCCAAACAATGAAAGCATCAAAATCCTTGCTATTACCACGGTTAGATTTTCTTAGAGAAACCAATTATACTGTTAAATTCTTTACAAAAGGATGTTTTCTGTTCAGTTATGTGGGATTTCACCTTTAATAGAATGGCAAAGCAATAATGTTTATATGTACTGTACAGAGAGAGAAGGATAATGTCCTCAATTGCCCATTTGACTTGTGTCCATCTCCCCCTCCCCCTCCCCCCACATACCTTCCAGCCTTTCATTCCTACACATAAAACATTAAGACACAATTGTGGGTGAAAATGGTCAGCGTTTTATTAATAATTATACATAAATTAATAGGACTGTGACAGTAGGGGGTAACCAGGTTCTCAAATAAAGGTTAAGCCCATTTTTGGTTACCCCTGATCCGAGTATAAGGGTTCAAGAAGACAGATAGCTCTTGAGCCCAGTAACAACGTATGCTTCAACTGTACTTTGCACAATTTAAGTATTTTTGGTGTTTTTACCGTTCCAGGCACGCCAGCGAGCAGGGATTGCTGAGGGATGAGTTTCAAGGGAGATTTTGCGGAGGAATTGTTGTCCGAATGTGCCTAGGTAGTCGGGGTCTGGAGTTGTCAGTTCCCCATAAAATGTACCCGTGAATCATGTCTGATTCTCGGATACATGTAGGCACATTGTCCCGGCAATATCTCCCCTTTTAAACACAAGCGCGACTCACCACTAGGGTACCCTGCTTCAGCAAAGCCCAGAAAGGGGGGGTTGCCCCAACCATAGATAAGGTTGTGGGGGGACTCTCGGAGTCCAAACTAAGTCCCAAAAGATACAGTAGTGTAAGGGTGTAGGAGATGTGTGCAGAGGTATGCAAGGGAGACCATTTTTAAAGTGAAACTAAAATAAGGCTTTATTGCGCCTGTTCCTTTAACACAGCGAAACATTCAAACTAAACAAAATAAAGGCCTACCCGCTTTGGAGAATATCTTATACCTTTACTCCAGCCCCTCTCTAACGGGTGGGTGGACTAACTAAGTTTTATATAATATATATATATATATATATATAGATAGATAGATATATATTATATTATATAATATATATATATATATTATAATATAATTATATATATTATGATATATATATATGCAAATATAGCTGGTGCTCATCTGCAGTCTTAGGCAGGTCTGCACCCCGCTTTCCCCATATTCACAGAAAAAGCACTTCCACGCAGCAAGGGATCTCGGGAAAAATGAAATGCACAAATGAGCACACAGTGTCACTTTTTGCCTCATAACCATTTTTAACATGGTTCTCCTATAGGCTTAAGCTTGCATATTTGCTTTCTGTTGGAGATTTTGTCACTTTTTTTACTCACCAAACTTAACTCAGTATAAGTATAGTAAATATAATTAGTATATATATATATATATATATATATATATATATAACGAAAAAAACGAGCAGTAGTAGCCGCCTCTAATATGCCTGAACAAAAACTGATGTAGGTAGCCTAAATGTGAATGATCAGTGGGGGTGGCAAGTGTAGGCAAAATAAACTAGAAACCAGTGTTACCAAGGATAAAAAATAACTATATAAAAATATATGTGATATGTATAAGATGCTATATATAATGCATACCACTAGCCTATTACTTTAATATAGCAAGTAAAAAACATATAAACATATCAAAAAAGTATATAAAAAATATATAAAAAACTGAAAAAAACCTCAGAAAACACAAAGTCCTGTTCCAAAAAATAGCATCCAGGTATTAGGCAGCCCGTTTCAAGGGGTCACTACTCCCTGATGATACCTATGAAAAAAGAAAAGAGAAAAGAAACAGGCGCACAACTCAGTGCATTAACGTATAACAAAAAGTTTATAGAACATTAAAATCAGTCAAATGCCCATCACAAAGGTACAAAGTATAAAAGCAGGTATGAGATAGGCTTTACATAAGCCAGTAACTGCCGTCCGAGTCAGCAATGGCGTCACTCTCCTGTCTGTCCATCCGTGGTAATCCAAGTAACCGGAAGTGAGCGTCCCTCTGGTTGGGCGCCTGCACAGGAATCCCTCCGGAAACCAGCACCTCCGATTCTTTACTGCTGGCCAATGAACCACCGGGGGAATAGGATCCAGCGTCTCTCTCACAGCCTCACACAGCCTGCAGCGTCTCTCAACCAACAGTAGTGATGTTCGTGGGAAAGTGACAGCCTCAATCTAGCCACGCCCTACGCGTTTCGTCATCTATGATGACTTCATCAGGGGTTAGGACATCCTGACATGTCTCAGGCACAGACAGGACTGAGGAACGTCATTGTGAATCGGACGGACAGTACTGGAATATGAGGCTATATCATACCTGCTTTTATACTTTGTACCTTTGTGAGTGGGCATTGCACTGATTTTAATGTTCTATAAACTTTTGTATACGTTAATGCACAGGTGTGGCGCTATGTTTCTTTTCTTTAGAGTATAATAATGTAATATAGAAAGACATGCAGATGAGCTACACTATCTTTGCATAGATAGATATATATATATATAATATATAACTAATATATATCTATATATATATTATATATTATATATATATATTATATATATATAATATATAATCTAATCAATGCACAGCCGGCAACACCATTGCAAGTAAAATAAGTTTTGGTGCTAATCCCATAAACGCAATAACAGACCATACGATACCGGTTGCAACACGACATCAAGGGACAGCACGCAGGTAAGTAAATCATAAATTTTCTATATTTGATAGAAGAAACAAAAACCGACCGTTTCGGTCCCCCAGTGGGACCTTCTCCAGGTCGGTGCACCGTTGGTTTTTGTGTCTTCATCAAATATAGAAAATGTATGATTTACTTACCTGCGTGCGTCCCTTGATGTTGGTTGCACCGGATGTATGGTCTATATATATATATATATATACAGTGGTCGACAAATCACCAAAAAATCTACTCGCCGAACAAAAAAATCTACTCGCCACCTAGTACCACACGTGTGCTACTTGGGCCAACAGGAGCTCGCCACGATGTTAAATCCACTCGCCCGGGGCGTGCCAATGTATAGGTTTGTCGAACACTGTACACACACACACACACACACACACACCACAGTTGTGTGAAAAAGAAAGTACACCCTCTTTGAATTCTATGGTTTTACATATCAGGACATAATAACAATCATCAGTTCCTTAGCAGGTCTTAAAATTAGGTAAATACAACCTCAGAGGAACAACAACACATGACATATTACACCGTGTCAAAATGGAGAAGCCATGTGTGAAAAACCAAGTACACCTTATGATTCAATAGCCTGTAGAACCACCTTTAGCAGCAATAATTTGAAGTAATCGTTTTCTGTATGACTATCAGTCTCTCACATCGTTGTGGAGGAATTTTGGCCCACTCTTCTTTACAAGGTTGCTTCAGTTCATTGAGGTTTGTGGGCATTTGTTTATGCACAGCTCTCTTAAGATCCTGCCACAGCATTTCAATCGGGTTGAGGTCTGGACTTTGACTTAGCCAACTCCGCTACCAGATAATTGATGGTGTTGAAAGGAGTCGCAGAGGTGGTAATATGAAGAAATTATTGCAACAGAAAGAAAGCAAATGGAGAAGGAATAAGGAGTTATACCTGGGGTGTTCCTAAACGTGATATTCTCGATACAGTAGCTCCTAGTCCCTACCCTTTGTGCTTGTCTCTTTGTGTGCGGTATTATGCCTTGCATCTAATTCGCTTGGTACCATACATGCATGCATATGTTCAATAATCATGCTGACGTCACAGGCACTATCAGAGCGGGAGCGGCATCTGTTCGGACGGGGGTGTGATTGTTTCCCCGATCATCAGGGAAGCTGACGGCTCCTCATTCAGGCGCACATCATTTTAGAAGTGACGTCATGAACTCCGCCCACCAATCCATTCCAGCATTATGATTGGACAAGGGCTTTTCTCCCCTTCGTTCTAAGCATCAGCTGGGACTTCTCCTGCACTCCGCATAACAGCGCCATGATTGGACAGCAGACTCCCTTTCCCACAAACTTGCGATCAGCTGAGACCTTTAAATACCGGCGGTTTTTACTGCATTTACGCAGGAACCCTCGTGGAGAGCACAGGACGTTGTACTGACGAGCAGCACAATTTGGAGGGTTTGTATTGCCTTTCCTTCCTGACCCACCTCAGTTTAGGCTTCTCTGTATGGTGTTTCTTTGTGCAATATTGTGCTTTAATATGAGAGAATAATCTCTTAAACTAATAGAATATTAGTGTCAGTTTCCTCTAGGTTGCACTTGGGTATCTGTGCACTCTCCTGAAATTTGTCTCACTTGATCACTTAACTCTAAGGCTGCGAACCCGCTGCGGCCGGCGGCGCGTGCGGCCACTGACCACCAGACCCTTGCCCGAATTGTCCCTGCCCCCGCTGCCTCCTTCCGGCAGGGCTGACTACGTACTGTGATGCGTCAGCCGGCCGATGCTGCAAGATCCTAGTGATTTTCGGCGCTGAAGCGTCACGTGGTACGCGAGTCAGCCAATGGGGAGGAGGGGAGGGAAGGAGCTAGATGGGAGGCGCCTTGGGCGGGGAGCAGGGAAGGAGCTGCGGGTTAAAGTGTGTGTGTGTGTATATGTGTGTGTGTATGTGTGTGTGTATGTATGTGTGTGGGGGGGTGGACGGCACCACGATCAGATCCCACCCCCCTCCCTCCCACTCCCACCCCCCTCCCGGCTCCCTACAGACCGCATATCGCGGTCTGTGCCTGTCAGCGCGCCGCCTATCTGCAGTGCGGGCGCGCTGACTGAGGGAGCGGGGCCTTAGCCTCAGGTGTAGTTGTTATAGTTTTTTTTTATACGTTTACTGTTTGAGAGGTGTGTTTGGGTGGAGGTACATTATTTAGGGAAATACCACAGACTATTCTAGTCTGTGGGAACGGACCTGAAGAAGGGGTGCTGTAGTCCCCGAAACGTTGCCCCCCCTATACTTTATTACCTTGACCTGAACGTGTAATATACGTTGTCCTTGTTTTCCCCTCACCCATTCCTTTCCCCCCCCCCCCCCGCGGTTATTTTTCCCTTTGTATTTCCTCCCTCCCTCTCCCTCTAGACCTGTGATTTATTGTCTAGCCCTTGTTTTCATGTAAAGTTCCTACCTAGCCCCGAATACGGTTGGCTTATGTAGTGCAATATTCTTGAATATATCGTTATTTTTCTATTGACGCTTTTGTCTGGTTTTTCATGAGTGCTGGAACCCCTATATTAATTTGTTCTAAAGTGAGGTTTATCAAAAGCAAGCAGAAGAGCTGAGTGAGAGATTCCTGATTAGAAAGTAGAAAAAAAGTAATATCGAGACGGCGTTTAAGAAGGTTGAGGCAATAAAAAGGGAGGATTTGATTGTAACTAAGAGAGTGCGAGCAGTTAATGATAAGGGAAATTTTAATATGAAAATCCCCTTTATTACTGATTACAATGCTATGACACCAGATGTCAAAAGAATTGTGAATAAATATTGGGGAATACTCCTGAGGGAAGAAAAATTAAATACCATCATTCCCATTCATCCACAAGTAATTTTCAGGAGGGCCAAAATATTAAAACAAGCACTGGCGCCTAGTTGTTTGAAGAAATCTCTTACCGGCAATAGCTGGTTGACAGAATCTACTTGGCAGAGGGGATGTAAGGGCTACTTTACTTGTACTAATTGTAGTGCATGTAAATTTAGTGTTAGCTGAAGTAGATTATTGTAAAAAATAACCGGTAAAGAATATGAAGTTAACTCCTTCATTAACTGTAGTAGCACCCATGTAGTGTACCTACTGGAGTGCCCATGTGGACTCCAGTACGTCAGAAGAACATGTAGACCACTTAAAAGGAGACTGTGGGAACACATTAATAATATCAAAAAAGGTTTGCAAACCCATAGTGTCTCCAATCATTTTAGACTGGTCCATGAACAGGACCCCGTTGGCTTAAAATGTATGGGGACTGAATGTCCTAAACCGAATTGGAGAGGAGGGATTAGAATTATTCAGATATCCAGAAGGGAAACTTTCTTGATATATCAATGAAAGACTTTGTCACCTCAGGGGTTAAACCTGGATTTTGATCTGGGTTAATTCCTGAGGGACTAGAAAAACGTTGGTGCTATACTCTCCTTCAATATGTTACCCTGTATTAACATTCAAATTGGTCTTCTATTCTTGATTGATTGGTTGATGAAACCAAATGTGTAATTAAACTAAGATCTGCTCATTTTTAACCCCAAGATGTGGTACTATGGTCTACATCACTCTGTGGAAATATATATTTGAATCTTTTAAATGTTTGAATTGACGGTATATATATCTTGTATGCATTTTATCCATTTTATATATTTCTTTAATTTGTGCAGGAGTTACTTTAATGTCCATATAGCCCTAGTGTCTAGTATTGATTACAGTACATCTAATCATATACAAATGATTTAGGTTATATTTATGATTGTTTATTGGTTGAGATGGCCTGTTAACCATTAGGTAATTGGGTATTTCAGGATGGTATCACCTACTCCCAATTGAATCAGTATACCAATCATATGTTTATAGGCTGGACAAGCAATTGAAGGCATTACTATATTTTCATCTGTCATGATTGGATAGCTACAACTATTGAGTAGAGGGAGTTTCCTCCTATTAACTAGTACATCCCTGAGGAAGTGAGACGTGTCTCACGAAACGCGTATGGTTAATTTGATTATCCTCACGTTTGCTTCTTAACCGCCTGCAGTACCTAGCTGCCTGTGGGCTTATTTTTGGGGGACATATTTTTTATCATTGCGGACTGGTGTGTGCTGTTTGCTGCCAGAGAACTGGTAGTGTGCTGCCTTATCGCCGCGTCACTGAATGTGACGTCATCAAGACGGGACGGACAGCGCCAACTAGGAAGCTGCACCAAGAGATTCCCTGCACGTGGGCTTCCAAACATAGAATCAGAGCAGATTGCACTCTCAGCCAGAGCGTGGATGTCGGCAGTTCCAGAGAGAGTATACCCCAAAGGGCCCCACAACCAGGCTTAAAAGGGGGAAAGGCGTTGCAAGAAAGGAATTATTCGTGAGTTTTATTCCATGTGTTTGTTATGTGTATTATTAAATCTAGTATTTAGCAGTTCTGTGCTATGTTTTCATTTATTTTCCTTACATATCACTGCTGGGAGATTTTTATTTGCTTAGGGGTTTTAACAACATCGTTCAGCTACAGTTGTGTAAGTGGTTTTCCGTCTTGTACCATCCACAGTGTATATTTTAAGTACTGTTTGATAAAGATTTAACTATCCATTGGGATTCACTCAGTGTGTATAGGTTCATATGTTGGTAGTGGTGTGTTTCTTAATCAATGCTAGTCACCAATTAAATAGATTTGGGGTATTAATAATATGTCCTAAGTTAACTGCACAGAGGTGTTTTTTGTGCTTATAATAGCAGTATACCTCATATTCTTCTCTACACTATTTTTTCATGAACTGCATTGTGCAAGAGTAACAAGTACCAGCGCCAAGGAGGACTATTTCGCAAAGACTGTATATGGGATTTGGATAATCCCAGAGGATTTATGGCCACAGGACTTTTTGTAGCATGTAAATACTCTACACTTGCAATTACAGTTGCATATATTAATGTTTGACTGTTCACAGTTCATTGGGTTGTTTTGTGAACAGTATTTATATATTTGGTATATCTGATTGTTAAAGTGTATACAGGCATACCCCGCAATAACGTACGCAATGGGACCGGAGCATGTATGTAAAGTGAAAATGTACTTAAAGTGTATTATATAGTATATGCAAGTGATCCAATGCTAGGTAAAAACCATCTCTAAATCCTCATGAAGCCTTTGCTGTGTGTATTATATAGTATATGCAAGTGATCCAATGCTAGGTAAAAACCATCTCTAAATCCTCATTGAAGCCTTTGCTATGTGTATTATATAGTATATGCAAGTGATCCAATGCTAGGTAAAAACCATATTTGAATGCTGTTTTCTGTCTACCCCTAATCAAATTAAGTGTTGCCACCTAGGCAGGGAACACCCTGTGTAGAAAACCATTTGTTTGAATGTGCCTCAGATGTGCTAATTAAGCAGACAGAACCACACTGTCAGGTGACTTTTTAGGCCTATATAAACCCAGTCAGAACAGCTAGTCTGCCTGCAGCCCATATCCAAGTGGCCCATTATAAGTGGGATGACTACTGAACAACTGAAGTTTAAAAGGAAGGTCAAAATAAGTGAGGAAGAAGTGGACACCCCAACAGGCCCTGATTCCTGCATTTGAACTACGCTGGAAAGGAGGAAATCATCTATACCAGACTGCATCATTACTGCTGTGATGCTGCCTTTACCATTTATATTTGCTGTGACTTCACTTCTTCTCAAATTCTGCACTTCTTTTTACCAGCCTCAGTATGTCTCTAACTCTATTCATATATCTCCATCTCTCCTTCCTTCACCACTTCTCTGTTCACATGAACTCCTTTCTTACCTGCGTCCTCTGACACCACACAGCTATATCCCCTGCACTAAAAAACACCCCTACAAATCATTCTCACACATTCTCTTTCTATCCATGCTTCTCTCCTTGCTTCTGGGGATATCTCTCCCAATCCTGGTCCCTGTCTTATTCCTACATGCGCTCGTCCTCGCCTGCCAAATGCAACCTCTACTCCTGGTGTCAACCTCTCCAACCTCATACCCATCCCCTGCCACCCTCCCTCCTCTCTCCCTTTCTCCTGTGCCCTTTGGAATGCTCGCTCCCTTTCTAACAAGTTCCTCTCTGTGCATGACTTTTTTCTCTCTCACTCTCTGCTCCTATTTGCTATAACTGAGACCTCGCTCACTCAGTCTGACTCTGCTCTGGAAGCTGCCCTCTCCTATGGTGGCCTTTCCTTCTCCCACACTCCGCGCACTGATGGCAGGGGTGGAGGCGTGGGGCTCCTGCTCTCCTCTCTCTGCCATTTCCAAACCCTTCCTATTCCTCCCTCTCTTACTTTTCCCTCCTTTGAGGCTCACACTGTCCAGATTTTCTCTCCTCTCCCTGTTCATGTGCGGTCATCTATCGCCCACCTACCTCTACTCATCCCCCTTCTGCCTTTCTCTCTCACTTTGAATCCTGGCTCTCTTTCTTCCTCTCCTCAGACTCCCCTGTTCTTCTCCTTGGGGACTTCAATTGCCACATTGATGACCTCTCTCTCCGAGAGAGAGCGGATGAGGAGGAGAGAGAGGAGAGAGAGAGATAGCGAGCGAGAGAGAGGAGAGTAGAGACGGAGAACGAGAGGAGAGAGAAGCAGAGCGGCGATGATGAGGCGTCCGTCAGATTACTCGCTGTCTCGAGCAGCGTCCTCTCTCTCTGCCGCTCTGCGATGATCGGAGCTGCGAAGCGACGTCGTCTTATCGATCTCGCTCTCTCGCTTTCTCGCTCTCCTCTCTCTCTCTCTAATAGATCTATATAGATATATAATTATATATATTATAATATTAGTACCAAAACAGGTGAATACAAGTAGTATAATTGAATAGGTAATTAGTGTTAGATGTATTTAAGGATTGGTAAACAATTAAATATCCAAAAAGTGAATGAAAAATGATGATAATAATAAGTGATTTCTACAGAGTGCAAGTGATGTGTAAATCAATGTGTACTAATAGCTACAACAAACAAAACACCCAATACAATAAACATGCAATAAGACCCCCTTCCATGAATAATGTCCAAATGTAATGTCCAAATAAACAAATCTTTCAAGAATGGGAGTCCAGGCGTAATGCAGCCTAGATTCTGCTACAGGCTGCTTGCTTAAACTCCACGAGGAAAGTAAAGTTACAAATGAGGGGGTTTGCCTTCCTTGAATATGGCTGTCAAGACAACTTCCTGGAGACCCACCAACATTTTGCACATACAAATAGGTACCACAGTCGTTTCTCTATTTGTACTTGATTTAGGTACTTCCAAGCAATTCCTATGGATGTCCCCTAACCTATGCAGCACACGTTCCATTTAAAAGAAGATGTACCTGCTACAGTACAGTTGGTGGGTATGCTTCCAATCATCAATAATCAAAACAACAATCGGCCGCCATTGCTGATTTGTTCACTGAAAATGTCTTTCCAATGGCCATCTTTGTTCATCCTAGGTTGGAAAATAGCACCCTGGGTCAAATCCTCCCCCTCAATTTTAAATATAAATTGAAAGGTAATTCTCTTAGGAAACCGGAGTGCGTTTCAGTTCCTTGACACCACCCATATCTAATTATGAAGAAAAAATATCAAAAATTGGAAGGGGTATCAGACTTCAATCTAGTCTACAGGACTAGTTTACATGGCATACCTGTCCTATGTGCAGGGCTATGTAATCATTATACCAGGAGTAACTTTTACTATAAATATATGGGGGGAGAGTAGAATAATCATAGAAGCAGTGCCTTTGAAATAGGTTGAATCCCAGTACTATCTTTTATTATAGATGTATCTTTTGATAAAATATTTTAAGAAATAAAATCAAATAATTGCACTATTAAACAAAAATCGCGTATCTTTCTTTACCTTAAGAATAAGATGTAAGCTCTGTGGGCAGTGTATGAATATATATATATGATAGGGTAATAACTACTGTAGACTACCTACAGTGTAGTCCCATATCCACAAAGGGTGCTAAGCTTTATACACATTTACTTCAATTCAAATGAATAGGAGTAAAGGGTGCTAAAGCTAGCACCCTTTGGTGGATTGGGCTTAGACAGATACAGTAGGTACCAAAATCAGTCAGATTTAGGGGTTTTAATGAAAAAGTGTATACTATTAGCAGTGAAATCCTAGTTTAGATGATGACTTCTTTTCTAACACTTCCCTTTTCTGAAATGTGCTTCCTTTCTGAACGGTCTTGAAACCCTTTATTATATATACGGTATATTATGGGGGTTTCTTTTCTATCATGTTCCCCTTCTCACCTACAAACTGTACATAATATAATTTAAAAAAAAAACAATTAGACAAGTATAAGTATTTTTAATTTTATTTTAAGTTTCCATAGTAGCCAAATGTTTTGGGGGTATGTAAAATCTTTACCTAAACTTTTTGTGATAGTTATAAACTATTAATAATCAGAAACATTTTCCATTTGTTGCTTTGTGCAAATTAGTAATGCTGCCTTAGTCAAAAGAGATGAGGAAGGGGGAAGAACAATTATTACCAAATTGCATCATGAATTAGCAGAGATCAAATAAAATAGAAAAATATAATTTTTACACAAAGATCAAAAAAGTTGAACATTTTGGGGGGTATCAATCATCTTTTATTAAAATGCTGATTTACATCGAAAAGTTGGGTATATTGTAATGAGGGGAAATCTTCTGTTGTCTTAATGTCTCATGGCGATTGCGAACATAAGCAATAATCTTCTCTACAAAGATGCATGAACATATTGCTTCACAATGGGGTTAATATGCACCTTACATATAGTCTTGAAAGCAGATGTGCACGGCTTGCGGTCTCCAGTTTAAAAAAGCTGAAAGAGGAGGGGAGAAATCCTTTCCCTGCGCCCAACCGCCTCCAACACACACAGCTCAGCACGGCACCGGAAATACAGTAAGTGCATTTGTCAAGACTAACAAGTGGGTCGTATCAGAGGAAAGTGATCGCTGGGAGCTACATCAAATTATAAAATGTCTCAGATCAAGGGACCTTTGCCTAGCTACAGCACAGTGCATTTACACATAGTGTAGATTATTGTAGCAGCTGTACTGGTTCATTCCCATGATGTGACACTTTCTCAAGAAGGAAACATTACAGTATGTAGGCAAAATTAAGCCAAAGTAAAAAAAAAAACAGCATCAATCAAGTATTCATAGTTAATACTGTACCATACATAGTTACATACATGTACGTTCAGTACATGTTACATAGTTACATAGTTTACTATGTTTGAAAAAAGACATACATTCAATAGTTCAACCTACAGATGCAGCGGCCGTTATTCGAAAACTTCACAGTGTGTTATACTCGGAGGACCCATGTCATGGCGGGTGATTTCTTCCCACGTACCGCCTTAAGACGCAAGTGCAGAAAATGGCATTTTAGTGTTCTGGTTTTTAACACACTGAAATGAACACAGTAGCACAGTGCTGTACACATTACAATTCTTTCATTTCATTTAATTGCACACAATCCATGAAATTAAACAAAGCAACCGCGATAAACACGTGTGCCTGGGGCGATTGTCGGCATTATGCCGCGTGGAGTACAGCAGAGCACACGAAAACGACTCTGTGATTTGTGGAATAACGGCCGCTGCATCTGTATGCTAAATTTAGACAACAGATACTCTTATCCTATATGTACTACAGTATATTGATCCAGAGGAAGGCAAACAAAAAACCCCAGGTGACACATTCATCTAATGATTTCTCATAAGGGGAAAAAATAAAACTCCTTCCTGACTCCAAATATTGGCAGCCGGATTACTTCCTGGATCAACATCTTCCCATGTTACTTATTAGGTATATCCCTGTATACTTTAATTTCTTAAAAGATGTCCAAAATTTAGGGCCTCATGCAGTAAGTCTGATAGAAAAAATCGCCAGGGTTTTTAAATGGCCATTTTTTGACAGCATTGCTATCACAATATGCAAAAACCCCGAATACTGCTGCGGCCAAGTTTATTCGAGCATTTTGCCGTTCTTGCGGAAGCAGTTAGCCTGGCGCGCGCACCGAGAGTGGAGGGGGCGCCGAAGCAGGGGAAGAGCGCCCTCCGATCGGGGCGCTCTCCTACCGCTTGCCGGGGCCGCCGGTCCCCCGGAAACCCCCTGCCGCTGTCCCGCGATCGCGGGACACCAGGGCTCCTCGGGGAGCCCCTGGACGCGCGTGTCAGGGGGCGCACGCTCCCGAAGAACGCGTGACCGCGGTTATGACGGGGCACGCGAGGGGGCGGCACTAGCAAGCCGGGAAATCTCCCGGCTGCGTTGCGGTACCGGCCACACTTTAATAAAGTGTGTCGGTAGTGTACCAGTGATAGCACATTCCAACAAATGGCGAAAGCCGGCGCCGAGATGATTTACCCTCCAAAAAGGGCTCACCAGAGAGTTGATTCTTGCTGCAGAAAGAGAGACACTCTCTCTCTGCGCAAATTTTGCCGAAATAAAAATATTTTTATTTAAAATGATGAGCAGGGGGCTCCGGAGCAAAACCGCATTGATTTAGGTCTGGGGACCCCTGCTTCCCGAGATACAGGTTCCGGTATGCAGTGCAATGGAGTGCCGGTATCTCCTATGCATTGAAATGTCCCGGTCACATGAAAGGTAATTCTCTTAGGAAACCGGAGTGCGTTTCAGTTCCTTGACACCCCACCCATATCTAATTATGAAAGAAAAAATATCAAAATTTGGAAGGGGTATCAGCTTTCAATCTAGTCTACAGGACTAGTTTACCATGGCATACCTGTCACTATGATGCAGGGCTATGTATCATTATACCAGGAGAACTTTTACTATAAATATATATCTGTGTTAGTATTCACTAGCATTGGGCGACTGACAGGCGTGAAATACTCTGGTTTAATTACTTTTTGAATAAAGATAATGAGAGATACTGTATGAAGCTCTGTGTGTCCAAGCCCTAGCTAGATTTATTTCCATGCCCTCTAAACCCTGACTGCCGCTATCCATCAAGGAAATATGAAAATAGAAATGAGAGCTAAGAAGCAAAAGATATGCAACATACAACGGTTTGACATATTGTACCAGAGGCCAATGTAATGGAAGAGCAACAAGACAACAGAGGCTTAATCATGCAATGTACACAGCTTGTAAAGCAATACTGAGTACAGCTGAGTACAGCTTTGCTCCTGCCCCCAGCTGTTTTAAAGATACAATCCCTGTAAGTTTAGCACATACATACACACATAGATACATACATATGTGCACTCACCCATGTAGACATGCACAAATTCAGGCATGCAACCAAAGAGGCAGACACACAAATAAATCAGCACAAACATGCAGGCAGACAACTATACAACCACATGCAGTACAGATGTAAAAATACAGAAACATTCATTTGTACAGATAAATTATTAAAGGAGCAACTAAAAAACAACCTTTTGTAAAGAATTCAACAGTCTAATTGGTTTTCTTATATTAATCATTTCCCATAGATAGAACATGAGCCATTAATTGTCAGTTTCAACAAGCCTTTAAAACGGCATTCCAGTCCCTGAAATATGGCTTTTGCTGGTGAGTAGAGGAGGCTGAGGAAAGGAGAGCAAACAAAGAGAGAAAATATGAAATGGGGAGAGCGGGGGAAGGGGGGAAGAAGGGAGGAGAGGGGGGGAGAGTAGAATAATCATAGAAGCAGTGCCTTTGAAATAGGTTTGAATCCCAGTACCATCTTTTATTATTAGATGTATCTTTCCTGATAAAATATTTTAAGAAATAAAATACAAATAATTGCACTATTAAACAAAATCGCTGTATCTTTCTTTACCTTAAGAATAAGATTGTAAGCTCTGTGGGGCAGTGTATGAATATATATATATATGTATAGGGTAATAACTACTGTAGACTACCTACAGTGTAGTCCCATATCCACAAAGGGGTGCTAAGCTTTAATACACCTTTACTTCAATTCAAATGAATAGGAGTAAAGGTGTGCTAAAGCTTAGCACCCTTTGGTGGATCTGGGCCTTAGACAGATACAGTAGGTACCAAAATCAGTTAGATTTAGGGGTTTTAATGAAAAAGTGTATACTATTAGCAGTGAAATCCTAGTTTCAGATGATGACTTCTTTTCTAACACTTCCCTTTCTCTGAAATGTGCTTCCCTTCTGAACGGTCTTGAAACCCTTTATATACGGTATATTATGGGGGTTTCTTTTCTATCATGTTCCCCTTCTCACCTACAAACTGTACATAATAATAATTAAAAAAAAAAACAATTAGACAAGTACAGGTATAAGTATTTTTAATTTTATTTTAAGTTCTCCATAGTAGCCAAATGTTTTGGGGGTATGTAAAATCTTTACCTAAACTTTTTTGTGATAGTTTATAAACTATTAATAATCAGAACATTTTTCCATTTGTTGCTTTGTGCAAATTAGTAATGCTGCCTTAGTCAAAGAGATGAAGGGGGAAGAACAATTATTACCAAATTGCATCAGAATTAGCAGAGATCAGAATAAAATAGAAAAATATTAATTTTTACACAAGATGCAAAAAAGTGAACATTTTGGGGGGATCAAATCTTTATACAAATGCTGATTACATCGATACATTGTGGGTATATATTGTAATGAGTGTGGAAATCTTCTGTTGTCTTAATGTCTCACTGGCGATTGCGAACATAGCAATAATTCTTCTCTACAAAGATGCCTGCAACATATTGCTTCACAATGGGGTTAATATGCACCTTACATATAGGGGCCTATGCAGAGAGCAGCGAATTTTAAAATTGGCGAATTTATTAAAAAGTAGCTTTTTTGGAGAGTTTTAATCTCCATATGCAGAAAAGTGCGAATTCTGCTATGTTTAACATGGATGCGTGTGGCGAGTTTAAATTGGCGAGATGCGCGCTTCAGAAATGTGTTAAAACAAATTCGCGCCTTTTTTTTCCCCTTTGCAATGGCCGCGAGCGGCAGTTTTTTTTGGCGAGGCAAAACGGAGACAATCGCGCAATTTTATTGGCGCGAACAGCCGCTAGATGCCGTTCGCGCCTCTCTGCATACGGATATTTTTAAAACTGGCGAGATTGAGGTTCTCGCCAGCCGCGAGGCGAGTTTTACAAATAGAAAAGAAAAATTGGCGCGTTTTTCGGAACTCGCCATTTTCTGCTGCTTTCTGCGCGATTTTCTCCAAAAAATGGCGAATTTCGAAATAGCGCTGCTCTCTGCATAGGCCCCATAGTCTTTGAAATGCAGATGTGCACGGCTTGCGGTCTCCAGTTTAAAAAAAGCTGAAAGAGAGGGGAGAAATCCTTTCCCCTGCCGCCAACCGCCTCCAACACACACAGCTCAGCACGGCACCGGAAATACAGTAAGTGCATTTGTCAAGACTAATCACTGTGGGTCGTATCAGAGGAAAGTGATCGCTGGGAGCTACATCAAATTATAAAATGTCTCAGATCAAGGGACCCTTTTGCCTAGCTACAGCACAGTGCATTTACACATAGTGTAGATTATTGTAGCAGCTGTACTGGTTCATTCCCATGATGTGACACTTTCTCAAGAAGGAAACATTACAGTATGTAGGCAAAATTAAGCCAAAGTAAAAAAAAAAACAGCATCAATCAAGTTATCATAGTTACATACTGTACCATACATAGTTACATACATAGTTACGTTCAGTACATAGTTACATAGTTACATAGTTACTATGTTTGAAAAAAGACATACATTCAATAAGTTCAACCTACAGATGCAGCGGCCGTTATTCGAAAACTTCACGTGTTGTATACCTCGGAGTACCCATGTCATGGCGCGTGATTTCTTCCCACCGTACCGCCTTAAGACGCAAGTGCAGAAAATGGCATTTTAGTGTTCTGGTTTTTAAACACCTGAAATGAACACAGTAGCACAGTGCTGTACACATTACAATTCTTTCATTTCATTTAATTGCACACAATCCATGAAATTCAAACAAAGCAACCGCGATAAACACGTGTGCCTGGGGCGATTGTCGGCATTAATGCCGCGTGGAGTACAGCAGAGCACACGAAAACGACTCTGTGATTTGTGCGAATAACGGCCGCTGCATCTGTATGCTAAATTTAGACAACAGATACTTTATCCTATATTTGTACTTACAGTATATTGATCCAGAGGAAGGCAAACAAAAAACCCCAGTGAAATATCATCTAATGATTTCTCATAAGGGGAAAAATAAACTCCTTCCTGACTCCAAATATTGGCAGCCGGATTACTTCCTGGATCAACATCCTTCCCATGTTTACTTATTAGGTATATCCCTGTATACCTTTAATTTCTTAAAAGATGTCCAAAATTTAGGGCCTCATGCAGTAAAGTCTGATAGAAAAAATCGCCAGGGTTTTTAAATGGCCATTTTTTGACAGCATTGCTATCACAATATGCATAAAACCCCGAATACTGCTGCGGCCAAGTTTATTCGAGCATTTGCCCGTTCTTGGCCGCAGCAGTAGCCTGGCGCGCGCCCGAGAGTGACGGGCGCGCGCCGAAGCAGCGGAAGAGCGCCCTCCGATCGGGGCGCTCTCCCTACCGCTGCCGGGTCCGCCGGGTCCCCCGGAACCCCCTGCCGCTGTCCCGCGATCGCGGGACACCAGGGCTCCCTCGGGGAGCCCCTGGACGCGCGTGCAGGGGGCGCACGCTCCCGAAGACGCGTGACCGCGCGTCTATGACGCGCGGCACGCCGAGGGGCGGCCACTAGCAAGCCGGGAAATCTCCCGGCTTGCGGTACCGGCCACACTTTAATAAAGTGTGTCGGTAGTGTACCAGTGATAGCAACATTTCAACAAATGGCGAATAGCCGGCGCCGAGATGATATACCCTCCAAAAAGGGCTCACCCAGAGAGTTGATTCTGCTGCAGAAAGAGAGACACCTCTCTCTCTGCGCAAATTTTGCCCGAAATAAAAATATTTTTATTTAAAATTGATGAGCAGGGGGTCTCCGGAGCAAAACCGCATTGATTTAGGTCTGGGGACCCCCTGCTTCCCGAGATACAGGTCCCGTTATGGAGTGCCGGTATCTCCTATGCATTGAAATGTCCCGGTCACATGACGCGGGACATTTATATGCATAGGAGACACTGGTACTCTATAACTGGGCCTGTATCTTGGGAAGCAGGTGGTCCCTGGACCTGAAATCAACGCAGTTCTGCCCCAGAGACCACCTGCTCATCTACACTAGTAAGAAAAATTAAATTAAAATATGTAGTAAAAACCAATACACAACCCCACCCCGTGCCCCCACATAAAACCATTATTTATTTTTTTACACACAGGATTAATACCACCGGCTGGCGGGGTTCCCCGGGTGGTCCCCATGGGTGTCTGCAGGCCCCCAAAAAGGGCACCATGGGGGGTTCCCATGGGTATTTGAGGGCCCTCAGGTGGTCCCCGATAGGCTCCGTAGGCCTCCAGGTGGTCCTTGTGGGTGTCCGTGGCCCCCAATAGGGTCTACGGGTGGTCCCCGTGGGTGTCTGGGGATGCTGGGGTGGTTTCCACAGATGTCTGTGGGCCCTCAGATGGTCCCTGCGGGTGTCTAGGGGTCCTCAGGTGGTCCCCGCGTGCGTCTGGGGGTCCTCGGGTGGTCCCTGTGGGTCCCCGCTGGCCTACGGTAGCATTCCTGTATTTAAAAAAACAAAAACATGCATACATTTCAATAAATACACCTCCTCCCTCCCCCCACCAAACACATACAGTACAGTAATGTGCAAAATAACTATTATCCAGATATGGATAATAGATTATTTGCCCATTATTAAAGACAACATTAGCCAGCCAGCATAAATGAAGCAAATAAAAACCGTTCTACTTACCCCTGCCAACATGTAGGGTGTCCTCGTCAGCATTATGCAGGGCCATCTCCTCCGATGCCATCAACAATACATAAAAAAATACAATCTAATGGCCCCTAAAGCCTTAATCTCATTAAGGGTTAATAACCGCTATAGTATTAAAGGGGTTAACCCACCAAACCCCACTACCCACCCAGGAGGCCTATCCACCCACCCCGCACCCACTATACCCATCCTGTACCCATTGAGTGGTATAGTAGTACATCACACCCATATAATATTGGCATGATAAGCTACTATAGCAGTCAATGGTCACACTAATACAAAAGCATGAATGTCAAAAATGCACAAGAATAAAACAGATACAAGCACTGGCCAACCAAGCTATTAACTAAATAAAACCACTAGCAAATCAATTAAAGAAATTAAACCACTAGACAATCAATAAAATAATTAAAACCACTATGAAATCAATTACATAAATCATACCACTAGCCAAAAAATACATTTAATACCTAAAATCAGTAGCCAACACAACAATTGATTCATACAACCACTAGGCAACACATTAATTAAAACCAGTAGCCACCAAAATACATCATTAAATAAAATCGCTAACCAATCTGTAAAAAGAAGAAAACAAGGCATCACAATTCAAATCAATTTAATCTAAACAATAAAAAAGAAAATAAAACAGTCTATAGAAGAAATGCATTTGCCAAGAAATGCATTGGCTCACAATGTATTCATCTGTACCTGTAAACAGGCACAGATTAATACATTAGCAGTCAATGGGCAATGAAAAACATGAAAAAGAAAAATCCAATCAAAAAACCTGTAAAAATAAAAGTACATACAAGCGGGGGGCGGAGACAGACTCTGCGACGTCTAAAAGGCTTCTGCGGGAGCGCGCGCGCTATAAGGACAGTGGGGTTACACGAGACGTCAGGTAAGGACGGAGTGCGCCACAGTACCCCCCCTTTTGAGTAGCGGCCTCAGTACGACTCCAATATGGCTTGAGGGGGTACTTTGCGTGAAACCGCTTAGTGAGGTTGGAAGCATGTATTTGGTGATGAGGTATCCAAGATCTTTCTTCTGGACCAAATCCTTTCCAATGTACCAAATACTGTACCACTCCTTTAGACATTCTTCAATCAATAATAGATTTTACTTCGTATTCTTCTTGTCCTTGTATGATAACTGGAGCAGGAGTAGAAGAGGTATCTGGGAAGAGAGAACTTCGGAAAACAGGCTTCAACAGAGAGATATGGAAGACGGATGGTATCCTCATAGAAGAGAGAAGTTGAAGGTGCTATGCCACCGGATTAATCTTCAGGACGGTCTATGGACCCAAAAACCTTGGGGCCAATTTGAGAGTGGGTGTCTTGAGCCTAATGTTCCTCGAGGAAAGCCACACCCTGTCTCCTGGTTTGAACTCCGGTACCTTGTGCCGATGACGATCCGCCTGAGATTTTTGCCTGTGAGTGGCCTCCCAAGAGTCTTTTGTATTCTCCTCCAGTTTCTTGTAGAGAATTGATTCTGTTGTCGGTTGCTGGGACCCCTGAAGAAGAGGAAGAGATGGGAAGGCGTGCAGGATGAAATCGTAGTTAACGAAAAATGGGGATTCCTGAGTTGACTCATTCCTTAGGGAGTTGTGGGTGAATTCATCCCAGGGAAGAAGATTCACATAGTCGTCTTGGGCATCGGAAATAAAACATCTCAAGTATTGCTCCAGAGTTTGATTTGTCCTCTCGGTCTGACTGTCTGAGGGTGGTACCCGGATGAAAAATTTAGAGATGTCCATCCTCTGGGAAAAAGATTACCAAAATTTGGAAACAAATTGTGAACCTTGATCAGAGACTATGTTCGAGAGCACTCCATGGATGCGAAAAATTTCCTTGGTAAAAATATCCGCCAGGGTGGCCGAGTTGGGAAGAACTACTTGAAGGTTTAATATGGGATAATATTCAGGAATACCTAATGAAAAACAAAATTATTAGTAATAGTCAGCATGGATTTATGAAGGATAGATCATGTCAAACTAACCTTATGTGTTTCTTTGGGGAGGTAAGTAGGAATTTAGACTAGGGTAATGCAGTTGATGTGGTCTACTTAGATTTTGCAAAGGCTTTTGATACGGTTCCACACAAGAGGTTGGTGTACAAAATAAAGCAAATTGGACTCAGTAAAAATATATGCACCTGGATTGAAAACTGGTTGAAGGATAGACAACAGAGGGTTGTCATAAATGGGATATTTTCAGGTTGGGCTAAGGTTGTGAGTGGAGTACCTCAGGGATCGGTACTGGGACCACTGCTTTTTAACTTATTAGTGACCTTGAGGTTGGCATCGAGAGCAAAGTCTCCATCTTTGCTGATGATACTAAATTGTGTAAGGTAGTAGAATCAGAGCAGGATGTAATTATCTCCAGAAGGACTTGGAGAGACTGGAAACTTGGGCAGGTAAATGGCAGATGAGCTTTAATACAGATAAATGTAAGGTTATGCATTTGGGAAGCAAGAATAAACAGGCGACTTACAAATTAAATGGGGATAAATTGGGGGAATCCTTGATGGAGAAGGATTTATGAGTGCTTGTAGACAGCAGGCTTAGCAATAGTTCCCAAAGTCAAACAGTAGCTGCAAAGGCAAACAAGATCTTATCTTGCATTAAACGGGCAATGGATGGAAGGGAAGTTGACATCATTTTGACCCTTTACAAAGCATTAGTAAGACCACACCTTGAATATGGAGTACAATTTTGAGCACCACTCCTTAGAAAAGACATTATAGAACTAGAGAGAGTGCAGAGAAGTGCCATCAAATTAATAAAGGGGATGGACAGTCTAACTTATGAGGAGAGGCTAGCTAAATTAGATTTATTAACATTAGAAAAGAGGCATCTAAAAGGGGATATGATAACTATGTACAAATATATTCGGGGACAGTACAGGGAGCTTTCAAAAGAACTATTCATCCCAAGGGCAGTACAAAGGACTCGGGGGCATCCCTTAAGGTTGGAGGAAAGGAGATTTCACCAGCAACAAAGGAAAGGATTCTTTACAGTAAGGGCAGTTAAAATGTGGAATTTGTTACCCATGGAGACTGTGATGGCAGATACAATAGATTTGTTAAAAAAAAAAAAAGTTGGACATCATTTTAGAAAGGAAAGGTATACAGGGATATACCAAATAATGGGAAGAATGTTGATCCAGGTATTAATCCGATTGCCAATTCTTGGAGTCTGGAAGGAATTTATTTTTCCCCTTATGAGATATCATTGGATGATATGACACTGGTGTTTTTTGTTTGCCTTTCTCTGGATCAATAAGGAAGTATAGATATAGGATAAAGCATATGTTGTCTAAATTTAGCATAGGTTGAACTTGATGGACGTATGTCTTTTTTCAACCTCATCTACTATGTAACTGTATAACTTTACTCCATAGATATTTAGTTTTTGGATATTGTCACCACATAAGGATTATGGAGTTTAACTAACCCCAACCACAAAAAAAAAAAATATGGGAAGTTGTCTTTATGGGTTTTGTATCAGTTTTTCTGATGTGAGGTACCACTAATAGAGAAGTTTATAGCCATTTTCTTTAATTATAGCTTTATAGATGCTGATGAAATGGAGTCCCAAATATCACCCCATGTCTGGTCCTCTAAAGAGTCCCCTAGATCTCTTTCCAATTTTCTGATGTGGTTTGAGTACCTTTCCTGTCTAGCATTCAGGATGTCAGTGGGGCAGACATATCAGAAGAAGAAATTACCATCGTTGGATATAGATGGTACTCAACTGGATTTCAAAAGAGATTAAACGACCAAGATGACAACCAAAAGTACAGTAAGAGGGGCGAATGAAATCATAAACACACACATATACACATATATATGTGTGTGTGTATGTATATGTGTGTGTGTGTGTGTGTGTGTGTGTGTATGAACCAATAAGAACACAGATATGACCTGTTTAGTATATATGGCGTCTATTGCACATTTCTGATGAAGTATCATTTGTAGGAGTGATAAAACATGTAGGGCTTTCGTGTGTAAAATGTCATCACGTCGAAACACTGAGACGCGACAGTCCATCCCATTGTGACGTCACCGGGGAGTGCTGACTTTCTAACTCTTGTTACACCCCTGAATCAAGTAAGGGCAAGTGTTCCTCTGCTATGAACTACTGTATTCATTAAACAGGTAGCCCTATTTAGTATGCATGGACTCTATTGCACATTTCTTGGGATTTAAAAATACATTTTGGATACCATTCACAGTTTTAAATATTAATTGCAGGTTCTAAATAGTCACATCAAATTCCTTACATTTTTATTTAAAAAAAAAAACGCTTTAAGGGAGTGGCCATAAACCATACTTCATCACTGGAAGATATAAAGAGATGGTGTAATTGAGATAGTGTACAGTATGTCAGACCTCTGAGAATGAGAAGAGATTAAAGTACATATGAGGATATGTCTTATATACAGTAACTGATGTGACTTTAGTTAGAAACATACTTTAAGACCTATCAACCTTGTGCCGATAGAAAAGGAAACCCCTGATGTAGTCCAATATACCTGGGAGAGCAGCTAAGATGGATAATAATGGGCTATTACATTAACTTGGTTTGACTCATCCATGATCATCATGCCGCCTGAATTTCAAGTCATGATGCAGAATAAGGCATTTGATGATGAATGGAATGACATAATGGCCTTAGCATCCCAGAATCCTTTGCACAGCCGTGAGCTGAATCAACCCATGCTACGAAGAGCAAGAAAGGTGTAAAATTATTATGTAGCCAAAAGGGCAGCATGTTGACTGGACTGGATGTTACATGATAAGAAATGATAGCTGCTACAGGCCAGATGACATGTTAATCATATAGATGGACTTAAATATAGACTTTTGCTTGCTTTGGCTTTTACTGTGTAATCTGTGCCTTCAAAAAGTATTGGTACCATGCTTGATTTTAAGACATATTAGAACAGGATAGACACTGGGATAAAGTTATTTACAACTGATTACAAAAAATTATAATATATACAGTATGTATACCCATGCTGTGCTTTAAAGCTGTGTTAACAGTGGGCATTAGCTTATATGGGCTCCATGTAACAATGGTTTTTCAGACAAAAGGTGACACATTGTGTGCACATTTGCATGTCATTTCCCAGAATCCCTTGCTGCAGTGGAAGCACTATATGCTGGGGATAATGGTGAAAGGCAGGGTTGCAGACCTGCCTAAGACATGTGAATGTGCTCACAAGTGATCTTTCATTTGATATATTATATATATATATATATATATATATATATATATATATATATATAAACACAGAAAAAACAGGCGCACTCATAGCGTAAAAAGGTATAACAATATTTATGGAGTCAAGGATTTAAAAATGCACACTCACAAACATAGCTTAATAAAAAGCAATTTTGAGTATAACTCAGCCAGCCAGACGCAGGAACCCGGTAACGGATAACTTCAGTGTCCGGTGTAGATACACTGCAGCAGCCTCTGTGGACGCCTCCGCAGCCCGGGGAACACGAGGGACGCCACCTTCCTCTCAATCCGGCGTCACACAGTGAGTTCTCAGCTCCAGGTACCGCGAGAACTCAGTGATTTCAATGGATTCAACCGGAAAAAGTTCACATGAGTATAACTGGTGGAGGCTGAGATAAATGTTTCCAAAGAAACAATAAAATGCTGTAGCAAGCTAGTGAGTGAAAATATAATAAAACTGGGCAGTACACCTCCACATAACACACTCTACGCGTTTCGTCTCAAAGAGACTTTATCAGGAGAATTTTTAAATCCTTGACTCCATAAATATTGTTATACCTTTTTACGCTATGAGTGCGCCTGTTTATTCTGTGTTTCTATAGATATCTTCAAGGAAGTGGTGTTCCCTTCATTCGGGCTGCAGAGACTCTTTTGGATAGCAATTGGAGCATTTTTTAGGATTTGTATTTTTTATATATATATCTTTTTCTGGACTTTTCATCTGATATTTTTATTTTTGTGTATTGTTTATGTATTATTATCTTTCCCCATTTTGTATAGTATAGGTTTTTTTTTCATCATTTTTATGTGGTCATTCATATAGTGGTTTAGGTTATCGCCATTTTTTCTTTCTGTTGTGTTATATATATATATATATATATATATATATATATATCATTAAAAACTAATAGACGATATCATTCTGTGGCTAACAAAATCTTTTATTTGTGCGAGCATTCGAGATACGCTGATCTCTTCTTCTGGCGATGTTACAATGAATAAAGAATGTATGTAAATATAAATTTTTACAGCACCCACAGTGTATACAGCGCTCTACACAAGGTGTGTGTGGAGTGGGAGTGTATACCAATGATAGGTGTAGAAATGTAAGAGTGTGTTGCATTACTATTAGTGCGTGTAGATACTATGTGGTCCCTATTGGTATATTTGGATAACATTACATAGTGTATTAGTGTATTAGTAGGTGTAAGAGAGTTATGTGTCATTTCCAAATGTAAAGTAGTTATGGGTCAGAATAAATTTGAGGCATTTAGTCACTATCTCTGTGAGTGGCTCCTGCGGTCCCAGAAAGAATCTGCAGGCTGAAATCCCATCTTTGTGGGGGATGTTTGTGTAAAGTGATTCTACATCCATACCAAAAAATCCACTCACCACCTAGCCCTGCCCCTACTTAAAAAAAATGGAATAAATTCCTAATAAGAATTGATTGTGTGAGTGTGTGACTAGTCTTGACTGACATACTGGGTGACTAACTGGGTAGGTGGGTGTCTGACTGGATGGGTGACTGACTGGGTGGGTGACTGACCTTGACTGAGTGGGTGGCTTACCTCGACCGGGTGGGTGCTTCTTCCTGCTTCTCTACGCAGGGTGCTGCTTCCCTGTTCGCTGCCCGCCAGACGCTTCAGAGGAAGTTTCATCATTATTTACTCCATTTTATGTTGCCTCGCTTCCCCCTGCCCCCGATCCCCGTGGCTGCTGCCTGGGGTGAGAGGTAAGATCTGGAAGGGGAGGGGGGGGGGGGCGGCAGACTGGCAGGCTAATTCCCGCAGGAGCATTTAGTTCCCCGCCAGCCCCTGGTCCCCATAGCTGCTGCTCGGGGCAGGAGGCTGGTGTGGGGAGAGCCGGGTTGGCGACTGTGGGCTCGCCACAGCGCTTCCCCTCCATCCCACATTGAGAGCTGGGGGGAGCAATTCCACAGACAGCATTTGCGGTGCTCCACCCCCCCCCCCCCCACCCCCACCCCTGATCCCCAGTCCCGATGGCTGCTGCCCGGGGTGGCAGGTAGGCGCAGGGGGAACCAGGTTGGCATGCGCTCGACACGGCGCATCACCCTCCGACCCACGTTCCCCTCGGGTGCCCATTGGGGTGGGGAGACAGGACCAGGTGGAAGCAAAGAAGGGGTCTGGCAATTGGTGGGTGATTGGGGGGGAGCCGACCGCCTGATGCCACTCATCCCCCACCCCTGCAGGCCGGACACCCTGCTTCCCTGCGCACCGGATTCTCCGGCCGGAGTATTCTTTTGCGCATGCACCAAGCCTGAGGACCCGATCACACCCCGCCACTATATCCCGCACTGCAGCTTCACCTCGCCACCAGGTAAAATGCAGTCGCCATGGGCGTCCGGGCGAGGACTGCTTGGTACTATATATGTTTTGTCAATTGAATATAACATTTGGCTCCCCTGTCTTTTGTTGTTTGCCACGCTCAGTAGCACTTCTTTTGATATATATATATATATATATATATATGAATGATGTGGTGGGTGTTGGGGTTTGAGCTTGCTGGGAATGTGTGTTTTTAGAGTTCCATACATCCTGATACCAAAGATTCATCCAGGGCATTAGTGAACTATTTTTTTTTTAGCTTCATTGTCCCAATATACTCTTCTTCAGTAGTCAGTGTTTCTTCTCCCATTTAGGAAATCAAAAAGGCCATCAAACTGGATATGAGTCAGCAGGCCAATATGAAGCGACAACATCATTGATGTGAACTGGCAGCCATCTTTAAATATCCAAAAAGAATACCCAACGAAAAGTATACTGTAAGTATCTTGGAAATAGGGTGAACCCAAGTTTATTAATTAATTCCTGGTAAATCAATGACAAGAGAAGAAAGCAATTGTAAAGGACGCAATTCAAATTG
>CM071575.1:25114394-25153553 GCA_036426205.1 Ascaphus truei | reverse complement strand
TTATAAACTATATATATAGAGATCTATATATATATATATATAAATATATATATCATATATAATATATATATATATATATATATATCACTTTAAGTGACCCATAGAAAAAACATTTACAATACTATGTATCACACATCAAAAAGAAACACTTTTGTAAAGAATAAAATAAAGAAAATGTTCAAAAAGAATAATGCGCCGAGAACAGTGTTCCGTCTCACTCCTCTGTGTTTATTCTGCTGGCTGGAAACTGAGGGCAGTGCTTTCTCCTGGGGTGTCCTCCGGACTGCTCAGCTATTTGGGTTCTGTACTGGCAGATGTCCCGCTTGAAGACCCACTAACCCTCCGTTTTCTGGCGGGGCTATGATCCTCTCCACGGGTGTTCTTGGTGTTTATTTTTGAGCTGTCCTTCCACCGGTTCTCCCTCTATGACGTTCAGCAGGCAGGGAGTGGTCCTCCTCTGTATTCCAGCTGAGCTGCAGCTCACTGAGTCAATTAACTTGTTAACTCAGTAGTGGGATCGTAGAGACCTCAATGTAGGCTGTTGTCTATGCTTCTGTGCTGCTCCTCCTAGCGTTTCTCCACGTATTGTGGCTTCGTCAGGGATAGGTGGGATAGGTCTGCATCTCTCAATTCCCCAATACATAATTTCATTAATTACAATCTTGAAAAGAGCCTGTGTTAAATGTTCACTAAATTAAAACATTGGTAAAGCTTGTTACATATGACTTAATTGGTGTCTTGGTTGGGTGACTGGGTAGCTATCAGTGGTTATTCACATAACATTGAAACATCCTATATCTAAGTGCATAATTGCAACATAAAATTGAGTATTCAAAAATTCTATTGGTTCAGGGAACTTACAATATACATTCACTGTAGCATTTTATGTATCAATTAGCCATATTGAATAATATTCCATAATGTCACAGCTATATTCTTGCACCATGTGGAATAGTTTATGTTTAAAACTTAGCGCGCCCCAGATGCACTAGGTGGTGTACATTTGGTACACACTTCTTTAAAATCATGAACTTCTTTCCTTAAAGTACGAGACATGAATGTAAACCCTCCTGACTGCCAGAGGGCCTGCATGCACTGCTCTGGAATTGAAGTGGTTAACAGCTCATATTTTGAACAGCTACATTTTGTTTTATTTCTGAATCAACATAAACCTGATAAAATTCTACCGCCCTAAGTAAATGTGTAATTTACTTTCAGTGCATTGATCTTGTTATAATAAAAACAAGGGGGGGATTGCTGGTGCTTTGAATCTTCTGCATTATATTTTGTTCATAATGGTTTAGTAATGTACAAGGAAAAGTTTTTGTATTTTTTTTTTCTGACCCTGAAAACTGATGTAATCATACTGTAAATGTGCGCATAGGATCTATACAGGGACATATTAACAGCTCTTTTAGGACTCACTCTTTTGTGAGGCATGCTCACCCTATTAATAATCAGGGTCATACTGACATAAAGTCACATACAAGGGCTTAAGAGTATCTCTTATTAAAAGTGTCACCGCTATTTACATTCAGTGGATCCCTGTATCTGCCTCACAATTCACTGGATCAACAATCATCTTATCTATGTAACCTGGAACAAAAACAAATGAGTGCAACAACAACAAAAAGACTAAATCTTATATTACACTTAAAAACATAAATGTGAGAAAAATAACTCAACTTTAAAATGACAATACTATTAAATTCATCTTTGAAATGTAGTAATGATAATAATAGATCTCACACTCTTTTAGTTAGTTCTCCGAATCACATCTCCCCGAGGGTCCAACCCTCCTGGAGCAAGTTGAAGAAAGCTGAGTCCAATATTCCAAGCTACATAACAGACCTCCGACCAGCAAGCAGTGTCTGGGATCCATCTCCAGGAATGTCCGCTACCTCGGCGTCCGTCAAGCAAGCCGTTGTCCTTGTTGGTCGTGGTCCCTAGGGAGTGATGCTTCCCATTCTGGAAATCAATCTCAGTGTTATATTCGGGTACATGAAAAAATTGTATATATAGGACTCCAAAGACTTGCTCAGAACTCCGTTTGGCTACAATGCAAGAACAAAAAAGAACAAAACGTCACAAAGTCCAAGTAGTAGCTTGGAAGTTGGCCCCGCTTTTTAAACTTGCCTCCAGGTGGTTTGGATCTCTGTAGACGTGACTCGGGGACAACTACTGAGAGTGTGAATCTATTATTATTATCATTCTACAGTTTCCAATGATAATTTAATAGTATTGTAATTTAATGTGATTATTTTTCTCTGTTTATGTTTTTAAGTGTTCTCATTATAAAGATTTAGATTTTTTTCAGAGGTTAACCCATTTTAACATGGGAGGTGTATTTAAGGAAGTCGATTAGATTAAATTCTTTACAAAAGTTTTGTTTTGTGGCCGGTTAGCACTGTAGTACATTAATTGCTCAATTGCCTTTGACAGCATCATCCTATTAAACCTTAGGATCTCACCCTTTTCAGTAACATACTCGTTACTTCAATAGATTTTCTACTTTTGATGTCTTCACAAGGAGCGTCTTGAACAAGAAGCAGGTCCAGATGATTCTTCTTCTTCTCTTCTTCCACTTCCTCTTCTTCTTCCTGTCTTTTTGATGATGTCACATACTACCATCAACAATGACTCTCACATGGTTACATCACAACAATCAGATTGGGTACAACATCCCATTTGATTGGGTGAAGTAAACGTGAGTCAGCCATCTTGGTTTGGTGACGTCATCTTAAAGGAAGGAAGCACAGCCTTTTTGATTGGTAACCAGCACCCCATAAACGGGTCGTATCTTGGGAATAGGGGGTCCCCGAGGCTGAATCAATGTGTTCAGTCTCAGGAGGCCCCTGTTCCACACACTTATCAAAATATTTTTTTTTTTATGCATGATCGCCGTAAGAGCCGTGATGGAAGACCCAGCATCTCATACAGCTTTCTAGCTGCATGTTTTTATTAGTTATGCGCTATAGGATATAGCACGAAGCACTGATACAAAAACAGTCAGACAATAGTGCATTTTTTAATCATCCTTAAAAAAAAAGGCCTTCATATCTTAGTGAATACCATTTTTGCCTCATGGTGTGCGATAAATAAATGCATAGGGGATGAACTAAGCGCCAATAGCCCCATATCGGGCCTTTTCACAAGTGGTTCCTGTGGGTGTCAGGGGGCCCTCGGGTGGTCCCGTGGGTGTCTGTGGGTCCTCAGGTGGTCGCACAGGTGTTTGGGTGCTCGTGTGGTCCCCACAGTGGGCTCGTACAGGTGATCCCCATGGGGGTCCGGACGGTACTCAAGTGGTCCCTGTGGGTGTCCGGTGGTCTTCAGGGTGGTCCCTGTGGGTGTCCTTGGTGGTCCCACGGGTTGTCCGGGGGTCCCTGACGTGTGTCCGTGGCCTGCTGTACCAATTTGTTGCAAAAAAAAAAAGTGGAATACATTGCAATAAATACACCCCCCCCCCACCCCCCCCCCCCCCCCCCCGGCGATTCTGCAAGCTTTCGTACCGCAACATCATCAAAGTCAATCCAACGCGCCATCCACCTTGAAGTTCCGGAACATGTAACAAACATGTTTCTTTTTACTTCATTTACCGTCTTCTTTCTTACTTCATTATTTCTATCTTTTCTTTAATCTTCTATCTTCATCTTCAATCTAAACCTCAATGTTAATACAGAACAAAAGTTTCTTGTTCTCTTCTCCTGTTTAAAGAAGGCATCCAGGCCTTATATAGGGCCAGTGAACATCACATTTTCATGTCAGATGGACAGCTCCAATCTGATTGGACCCTGATCATCTGCCGTCTCCTTTTTTTTGTACCGCGGGGACCACCTGGAGGCCTACGGAGCCTAGTGGGGACCACCCGAGGGAGACCAGACACCCATGGAACCCCCGTGGCACTCACAGACACAAAGGGGATCACCGGGACACCCGGTGAGCCAAACCGGCCAACCGGCCGGTGTATTAATTCCATGTTAAAAAAAATAAATAATGTTGTTTATTGGGGGCAAGGGGTGGGTTGTGTATGGGTTTTTACATATTTGAATTTAATTTTCTTACTAGTGTTGATGAGCTGGGGGTCTCCGGCGCAGAACCGCAATGATTTCAGGTCCGGGGACCTCCTGCTTCCTGATATACGACCCCGTTATATACACGTGACGGGACATTTCAGGCATAGGAAGATACCGGACCCATAACGGGGCCTGCTGTATCTCGAGAAGAGGGGGTTTCCCGGACCTGAAATCAACGCGGGTTCTGCTCCGGAGACCCTGTCATTACAAGTAATAAATATAAATTTTTTATTCGGACGCGATTTGCGCAGAGAGAACGGCGTTCTCTCTCTCTCGGCAGCAGAACTCACTCGAGTGTGAGCCCTTTTCGGAGTGCAGATCATCTCGTCGCCGGCTACTTGCCATGTTTTGCAAAATTGCTATCACTGGTTTCGGGCCTTTCTGCATTACCGTAAAGCAACGCTGTAAAAAATGGCGATTTAAAACACTGGCGATTTTTTCTATGGACTTTACTGCATGAGCCCCAAGTGTTTCAATGTTCAAACAGTATCATCCTTTTACAAGTTAGAATCCCCCCCTCTACAAGTAATTCCAAACTCTAAAAAAATGATTGGCTTGCACCCGTAGTAGCACCCTCTAATAGTCAAGATCTCTGTCTCACTGTCTTACTTACACGATAACTCCTTAAACGTTGTGTAGTATAATCTTTCAAAAGTTGGAATTGCCTTAACATACACAGTTGCCTTTGTAGACTTCAATAGTATCCCTCTCTATATGCAGTAACCAGGAACCACCTTCCTACACACCAAACATGCCCATATAGACTTAAATAGTACCATCCTCTTTCAAGCACGCACCACCTTCTTACTCACTAATATAGTAAATATAGTAAAGTAAAAAACCTAGAAGTGGAACTAGTAGCAGACCGCTATACCTTTAAGCTTCCTTCTTGAAATAGGATTTTGTAAAATCGCCATCAATTTAGGACTAACTATGTTTATTTGCTCATATTTTAGCTTGCCAGGAGATGCCTCGAAGCTAAATTTTAGTGTTTTTAAGAATTACAAGTTGACAAATATTTGATAGGTAATGACTTCAGATGCTCAGCTACATATTACATGGTTTAAAATTCAGCTGGCATTAACTCTCTAATACCAGAATTGGCCTATATTTACAATGCATTGATTGCATATCTCAAAACACAACTATTAGTGCCTAGAAGTGAATACGCTGTAAGGTTTGGTCTTTGCAAAGGTCAACCAATCCAAAGAGATGAACGCACCGCCAAAGAGGGGGTCATAAAAGTAGTTTAAAAATAAAATCTTGGTCATAAAAAACTCCTGATAAGTGTATACGCATAGACAACAGTGTAGGAGGTTTACACTTCCGTTTTCTTAGGACGCAAAAGATTTATTTAAATACTTTTTGACCACCCTCTCTTTGGCGGTTGCTGTTAGCATTCTCTTTGGCATTTTGATTCTGGAGTTCTAGAGTGGCAGACACCCCAGGACAAGCCACCGGATGGGGGGAACACTCCAAGATGTGAGTATACCAGCTTCGAGATTAACCATTGTATTATCGTGGTTGTGCAATAGAGACACGGGGGATATCCCAATGAGGGGTGAGTAAGTAGCCGGGAGTATTCCACATTGCTTGCCCTTCTAGGGATATTCTTGTCCCTTTGAGGATGGTTACCATACAATTCGATATTTGCAAACTATTGGAAAACCCTGCACCGAGTGTGTGGTTTATATGGATATCTCATTATCGAGATATTGTCGGATTGGCATAGAGAGCGCTGATCCACACATCAAAGGTCTACCCAAATCGGCCCTGCTTAATAAATATGTCAAAGTATCTTGTATTGTACATAGGCCCAGATTACTTGAGGGTCAAGTTACTGACTACTGACGGAGAGTCATAAGATAACGCCTAGGTAACGTGACCACATTGTTTCTCCCCCAAACACTCATTTATACAACATGTGGAGAGAACTGTGCACAAACACACATGCGAAAACTGGGGAAAGCTAATTTAAAATAATTTGAAGATACATATTTTCAGGTATAACAGAAGATGATGAGCCCCATTTAAAGACGTATTTGGATCTGGGCCATAGCGCGAGAGTACTTTATGTATCAAGATGAGCAGTAGTTTTATCTATGACACAAAACAAAGGTTTAACATTTGGGTCAATTTGAGTCAACACCAATGTTAAATGGTAGATACCGGAAGGAGATAATTCATAGAATCTGTTTTCAAATTCAATCCCTTTTTGGGAGAAATCCGATATGCAAGTATTGCCAGAGTTTAGAAGTGATGACAAGATATATGGTTTAGCTGTACTAATTTTAGTTGTTTACAGGGATTTTATCTTATAATTTTTAATAAAATTGTTCTCTTTTTAAGTTTACATGTTCTGTCTTTGATGACGCCGGTATCAATTATCTTTCTCTTTTCTGGTCACAACCATCAGTCATGCCCAGAGATAGGATTCCCCTTATTTTCATTGTTTGGTATACCTCTATTTCTCTCCGGCTGCAAGAATTGATTGCCTGTGACTTAATACCTCACTTGCCGTAATGATCAAAGAGTATGCCACACAAAATTCATGTATATAAAGTGGCACTATAACAGTATCCGCCCTAATCACGTATTACAGAAATCTTAAATATTGTAATAGTTAGAGATCGGCGAATCCTGGATCATTTTCACAGCCGCAGCATGGGTCTAAAAAAGTGACATTCTACCTCCTTTGGGGTAGTGTATACCAATACCACCGGCTGCCAATAGACAAGTTCCAATTCCGAAGAGAGAGGGCACTACTTTTACTAGATTAACAAAGTGCTATATAAAGTCATATCCACTCAGACCAACCTTCACGCACCATGTGTAGAGAAAATTTCAGGGTCTCTGAAACTCAGGGCGATCAATGTATAAACATTAGAGAATCGAATGCTCTATCATTCAAAGGGCAAATTGTTACTTACATTCGCGTAAAAGGAAAATGACGAGGTTTTAGGAGCATTCACCCAATTTTGTACTGTCCCACCGTCTACAAATATTGTCTGCAAATCTAATTTGTTTAAAAAACCCTGCAAAGTATCGCAGCTAGAAATGTTAAACTATTTGATCATCTCTAATAAAGTAATTTAAATGACACAGCTTGTGCGGGAAGCCAAAACTCTATTGTGTGCATAAGGAAATGCAAATATTTTTGTGCCACAGTTGTCCCTGAAGGTTTTCTTACGCTGGACAAACCTGCTAATCACAAAGCAGAAACAAAATGTTTTGCTCCCACAGCTGTTTTCTAGTAATACAGATGCCTCAGTTTAAGGTTGTAACAAGTTTGTGCTGGACTGTAGTATATTGCTTCTTGGCCAAATTTCCATTGAAGAAAAGTTTGAAACTAATATTAGGAGGTGCCAGAGTCTCAGCACACAAGACTATTGGGATTTTCAATAAAGGGAAATTATTATAATTCTCTTATTATAGTTAATAACTATATGTTTAAAGGTTGTCAAATGAAAGCTAGAGGTTAACTTTGTAAAAAACAAGGAAAAGATAGTGGAAGGGACGGCATTAGCAATGTGTGGCTCTATGCGATTTCCATGCAGTCACCAGCCAATTGGAATAGGGACTCTCTATTATCGGTCCTGCACATGAAACAGGTGGGCAAGGGACAGATGACAGGGCAACAGTGCACCAATAAAGGGCCTATGACAGTAAGCGTTCATAAGCCAATTATCGAGCAAATATTGCCCAAATGGCCTAATGCTATCAAGAAAGCCTGATAAGTGGGTGAGAACGGCCTGAACGTCAAAAAAAAAATTGTTCAAAAACAAAATCGCAGAGGTGAGTGGTTTGATAAGGCATTATCGCCGCTTTTATGAATGTTCATAAACTCATTGCAATTTGTAGCCGCGAGTAGGGTTATCGAATGACTATCGCAGCTCTAGAATGGCGATTTTCTCCAAATCAAGACGCCAGGAAAAAGTTGGAGGGAGGGGGGATGGTGGGGAGAAGCGGGGCGATAAGCGGCGAGCTGCGGACTAGACAAGAAAAAATGCCATTTTCCTGCATGGATGATGCCAGTTTGTATCCAGAGCTGATAACCATTAAAATAGAACGGAGACCCCGGCATGAATCCGATGCTGAAAACTGCATTTACAGGCAAATTCCGTAACCTTAGCGGCTAACCGCAAGGAAAATGGAGGGGGGGTTAATCACCAACCGTGCCAGGCTTATTGTGGGTAGCGGGGGTGGTGAAGGTGGTATGTGGCACTGGGTGGGTGTTTTGGCTATGCAGGGGGTTGCAAATGGAGTTAAACCCGTCATATACATTGCGGTTAAAAACCACTAAGCAATGAAGGGGTTAACCCTCCAACCTACAAGCCCGCAAGGTCTAAACACCCATCCTTGGTGTACTACCCCCTTCACCCACCCCCGCTATCCCAATAAACACTAACACAAACACAACAGCATTACTACCCAAATACAGGCCACCAAAATAACAGGTACAATATCTAATACACAACCCACTACCTGTGACCCCCTAAATCATAATTTATTTTTGTACACACATAACTGAATACCCACAGGCGGCGGGCGGGTCCCGACGGGGTCCGTAGGCCCTACAGTGCACCACGTGGGGTACCAGGGTGTCGGGGGCCTACGGGAGGTCCCTGCTGGGCTCTGTGGCCTCAAGGTAGGTCCCACGGGCACAAATGGGGTCACGGGTGTCCCTTGGGTCCCTGGGTCATCCAGGATGGTTGTCTTAAGGCCCTCGGGTGGTTCCTATGGGATATGGGGGACCTAAGGGTGGTTTCCACGGGGTGTGGGGGTCACTTGGTTGTCCCTGCGGGTCCCCGGGGCCACCACAGCTGTGGGGCCCCTGATTTCTTCCCATTGCGAAACCGGTAGAGCTCGCGCAGTTCCCTTGGCTGGAACGAGATTCAGGAAGTGTCTGCAGAGAGGTGTTTAGCCGTGTGTGTTGCGTGTCACGAGAAAGCTTTTATAACACACGAGGCCCCGCTGCCACTGCTTGTGGCTAGTTTCGTTTCACTCAATTTGGTTTGTTCTTTCTAGATGATTAAGATACTAATTAGTCAGATGTATTTTAACTGATCTAGTGTTAGTTTGTGTACTTAAGGAAGTCAGGTATGTTGGTTTAGCATTCATAGGTTGTTGATTTACCATTAATAGTATAAGTATATGTGTTATTTCCTATGGGTTTTGTCTTGTACATTTTAGTTATTGATGTTTGTTGTGTGGTCACTGGGACATTATAATATTTGATATACATTTACTAATCGTGGTGCGCTTGTGGGTGTTTGGTTCGTTTAGTGTTGAACTCTTACATGAAATTGTATGCAAACAGAAAAAACCTAGATAAACACCACAGCATAAGACCGCAAGTGGACAAGTGATGAAAAAACCACCCATGTACAGCAAAAATGGCATCTTCACAATGAAGTGTTAAGCAATAACATCAATGAAGAACTTGTTGTTAAAAATCATCTAATTGTGGGATTGGGTTTTAGTACAATATAGATGTATGTTAATCAATAACCAGCTTGCCTAATTTGCCTGAATAATTTTTTTTTTTTCCGGAGTATCAATGCATTGGAGAGATTTAATAGCACGGTGAATGAGCAAAACTGACCGTTTCCATTCTTGCCACATATGGCAAACCATTGACAGTAGTTGCTTACTGGCCCCCAACAATGAGACTGTTCAAGGCACACAAGAACCATAAAGTGCTACAAGCAAATTAAAAGGCAACAAGTAATTCAAACATTCATAACCAAACACGTGTGAAAAAGAACCTTGTCATCAGGTTATGAAATGCGGAACTTAAGTTAAATCACTGATCTGGGGTCCGATTAATGGTGCTGTGGGTTGAGACATGGTGAGTCTGCTTTTGGACATCCCCTCCAAAGACACATTTAGGGGTATAAAGGAGCATTTTGAAACAGCATGAATCTGTTCATTTTGTTGCATTATTAATGTTGCAGGGTTAGAGACAGCTGACCCGTGGGGGTGTTTGATGCTCTGTCATTTAAACGTTTGTTGGAGTAATTCTTTTGAGGCTGTGAAGATACCTCAGGTAAGATTGTATGGCGACATCAATCTAGACTCAAAAGTGCAGTGTAAGCAATAAAGTGAATGAAAAAAAACAAGAGGTGGTACAGACATCCCTATCACCATAGGAGGAACATCAATTTTTAAACGAGGAATCTAGCAATGAACATGTTGGGGAAGAACAAAGATGTAAACCAGAACCATATTTATGAACAACAATACAAACATTTAGTAGCACCAAACATACATGTGTTACAGGACATGATAACTGATTTCAGTGAGTCTCATGATTTTGAGTCAGTCTAATAGATTTTTAGATCCTTTAATATATTCAGTGAGTCTCACTGGTAGAATTCAGTAATTCCAGTAAAATTGCTCTATCTTGTTTCTCCAACGGAACCAACAGGCCAATAAGTAATAAACGCACAATAGTGTAAATAGACACAGGGAAAAAGTCTGTTAGCATTGGTAGAATCCTAGCACTTATTACCAATCAAACCAGCATAGATACCAATTTATGTGAAACATTGATATAGTGGTCAGTGTGCAGGCAATAATTTGAAGCTCTGTTAAAAATTAACAAGGCGCTATATAAATAAAGACATACAATACAATACAATACAATACCTCTAGTTAAAGAGAATACCTCAAAAGAGAAGAAAAGAATTGTACAGGGCGCAATTCAAATTGTTTATCAATTTTGTATATCACCTTAAGTGACCATAGATAAAAACATTTACAATACTATGTACTCACACATCAAAAAGAAACACTTTTGTAAAGAATAAAATAAAGAAAATGTTCAAAAAAGAATAATTGCCTGAGAACAGTGTTCAGTCTCACTCCTCCTGTGTTTATTCTGCTGGCTGGAAACTGAGGGCAGTGCTTTCTCCTGGGGTGTCCTCCGGACTGCTCAGCTATTTGGGTGTACCTGGCAGATGTCCGCTTGAAGACCCACTAACCTCCGTTTCTTGGCGGGGGCTATTGATCCTCTCCACGGGTGTTCTCTTTGGTGTTTATTTTTTGAGCTTGTCCTTCCCCCGGTTCCTCCCTGCTATGACGTCAGCAGGCAGGGAGTCGTGTCCTCCTCTGTATTCCAGCTGATGCTGCAGCTCACTGAGTCAATTAACTTTGTTCAACTCAGTAGTGGGATCGTAGAGACCTCACTGTAGGCTGTTGTCTATGCTTCTGTGCTTGCTCCTCCTACGCGTTTCTCCACGTATTGTGGCTTCGTCAGGGATAGGTCTGGGATAGGTCTGCATCTCTCAATTCCCCAATACATAATTTCATTAATTACAATCTTGAAAAGAGCCTGTGTTAAATGTTCACTAATTAAAACATTGGTAAAAGCTTGTTACAATCTGACTCTAATTGGTGTCTTGGTTGGGTGACTGGGTAGCTATCAGTGGTTATTTCACATAACATTTGAAACATCCTATTATCTAAGTGCATAATTGGCAACATAAAATTGAGTATTCAAAAATTCTATTGGTTCAGGGAACTTACAATATACCATTCACTGTAGCATTTTATGTATTCAATTTAGACCATCATTGAATAATATTCCCATTAATGTCACAGATATATTCTTGCATCCATGTGGAATAGTTTATGTTAAAACTTAGCGCGCCCCAGATGCACTCAGGTGCGTGTACATTGGTACACACTTCTTTAAAATCAATGACTTCTTTCCTTAAAGTACGAGACATGCATGTAACCCTCCTGCTGCCAGAGGGCCTGCACTGCACTGCTCTGGAATTGAAGTGGTTAACAGCTCCATATTTTGAACAGCTACATTTTGTTTTATTTCTGAAATCAATAAACCTGATAAAAATTCTACAGCCTCTAAGTAAATGTGTAATTTATCCTTTCAGTGCATTGATCCTGTATAAATAAAACCCAGGGGGGGATTCTGTGTGCTTTGAATCTTCTGCATTATATTTTGTTCGATAACTGGTTTAGTAATGTTACAAGGAAAAGTTTTGTATTTTTTTTTCTCTGACCCTGAAAACTGATGTAATCATACTGTAAATGTGCAGCATAGGATCTATACAGGACATATTAACAGCTCTTTTAAGGCTCACTCTCTTTGTGAGCATGCTCACCCTATTACATACATCAGGAGTCATACTGAACATAAAGTCACATACAAAGGGCTTTAAGAGTATCTCTCTATTAAAAGTGTCACCGCCTATTTACATTCAGTGGATCCCTGTATGCTGCTCCAATTCACTGGATCAACAATCATCTTATCTATGTAAACCTGGGAACAAAAACAAATGAGTGCAACAACAACAAAAAGACATAAATCTTTATATTACACTTAAAAACATAAATGTGAGAAAAATAACTCACTTTAAAATGACAATACTATTAAATTATCCATTTGAAATTGTAGTAATGATAATAATAGATCTCACACTCTTATTAGTTAGTTCTCCGAATCACATCTCCCCGAGGGTCCAACCCTCCTGGAGCAAGTTGAAAAAGCTGAGTCAATCTTCCAAGCTACTAACAGACCTCCGACCGAGCAGGCAGTGTCTGGATCCACTCCAGGAATGTCCGCTACCTCGGCGTCGTCAAGCAAGCCGTTGTCCTTGTTGGTCGTGGTCCCTAGGGAGTGATGCGTCCAATCCGGAAATCAATCTCCGTGTTATATTCGGGTACATGAAAAATTGTAATATAGGACTCCAAAGACTGCTCAGAACTCCCGTTTGGCTACAATGCAAGAACATAAAAAGAACAAACGTCACAAAGTCCAAGTACTGTAGCTTGGAAGATTGGCCCCGCTTTTTTAAACTTGCTCCAGGTGGTTTGGACTCTCTGGTAGACGTGACTCGGGGACAAACTACTGAGAGTGTGAGATCTATTATTATTATCATTACTACAGTTTCCAACTGATAATTTAATAGTATTGTAATTTTAATGTGAGTTATTTTTCTCATGTTTATGTTTTTAAGTGTTACTCTATATAAAGATTTAGATTTTTTTCAGAGGTTAACACATTTTAGCATGGTAAGGTGTATTTAAGGAAGTCGATTAGATTATAAAATTCTTTACAAAAGTTTGTTTTTTGGCCGGTTAGCACCTGTAAGTACATTAATTGCTCCAATTGCCTTTGACAGCATCATCCTATTAAACCTTAGGATCTCCCTTTTCAGTAACATACTCGTATACTTCAATAGATTTTCTTACCTTTTGATGTCTTCACAAGGAAGCTCTTGAACAAAGAAGCCAGGTCCTCAGATGATTCTTCTTCTTCTCCTTCTTCCACTTCCTCTTCTTCTTCTGTCCTTTTTGATGATGTCACATACTTTCCAAAAATTGACTCTCACATGGTTTACATCCAAACAATCAGATTGGGTACATACATCTCCAATTTGATTGGTTGAAGTAACGTGATGTCAGCCATCTTGGTTTTGGTGACGTCATCTTAAAGGGAAAGGAAGCACAGCCTTTTTGATTGGCTAACCAGCACCCCATACCGGGGTCTGTATCTTGGGAAATAGGGGGTCCCCGAGGCTGAAATCAATGTGGTTCAGCTCAGGAGGCCCCCTGTTCCCACACACTTATCAAAATATTTTTTTTTTTATTGCATGATCGCCTGTAAGAGCCGTGCATGGAGACCCAGCATCTCCATACAGCTCTTCTAGGCTGCAAATGTTTCTATTAGTTATCGCGCTATAGGATTTATAGCACGATAGCACTGATACAAAAAACAGGTCAGACAATAGTGCATTTTTTTAATCATCCTTAAAAAAAAAGGCCTTCATTCTTAGTGAATACCATTTTTGCCTCATGGTGTGCGATAAATAAATGCATAGGGGCCTATGCACTAAGCGCCAATAAGCCCCATATCGAGGCCTTTTCACCAAGTGGTTCCTGTGGGTGTCAGGGGGCCCTCGGGTGGTCCCTGTGGGTGTCTGTGGGTCCTCAGGTGGTCGCTACAGGTGTTTGGGTGCTCGTGTGGTCCCCACATGTGGGCTCTCAGGTGATCCCCATGGGTGTCCGGAGGTACTCAAGTGGTCCCTGTGGGTGTCCGGTGGTCCTCAGGTGGTCCCTGTGGGTGTCCTTGGGTGGTCCCCACGGGTTTGTCCGGGGGTCCTGACGTGGTGATCCGCTGGCCTGCTGTACCAAATTGTTGCAAAAAAAAAAAGTGGAATACATTGCAATAAATACAACCCCCCCCCCCCCACCCCCCCCCCCCCCCCCCCGGCGATTCTGCAAGCTTTCGTACCGCAACATCATCAAAGTCAATCCAACGCCATCCACCTTGAAGTTCCGGAACAGGTAACAAACATGTTCTCTTTTAACTTCTATTACCGTCTTCTTTCTTCATCTGTCATTATTTCTATCTTTTCTTTAATCTTCTATCTTCATCTGTCAATCTAAAACTCAATGTTAAATACAGAACAGAAAGTTCTCTTGTTCTCTTCTTCCTGTTAAATGAGGCATCCAGGCCTTATATAGGGCCAGTGACATCACATTTTCATGTCAGATGGTACAGCTCCAATCTGATTGGACCCTGTATCATCTGCCCGTCTCCTTTTTTTTGTTACCGCGGGGACCACCTGGAGGCCTACGGAGCCTAGTGGGGACCACCCGAGGGAGCCCAGACACCCATGGGAACCCCCTGTGGCACTCACAGACACCAGAGGGGATCACCCGGGGACCACCCGGTGAGCCAAACCGGCCACCGGCCGGTGGTATTAATTCCATGTCTAAAAAAAATAAATAATGTTTTTATGTGGGGGCACAGGGGGTGGGTTGTGTATTGGTTTTTACTACATATTTGAATTTAATTTTTCTTACTAGTGTTGATGAGCTGGGGGTCTCCGGCGCAGAACCGCAATGATTTCAGGTCCGGGGACCTCCTGCTTCCTGATATACAGACCCCGTTATATATACACGTGACCGGGACATTTCAATGCATAGGAGATACCGGCACCCCATAACGGGGCCTGTATCTCGAGAAGCAGGGGGTTTCCCGGACCTGAAATCAACGCGGTTCTGCTCCGGAGACCCCCTGCTCATTTACACTAGTAATAAAATATAAATATTTTTATTTCGGACGAGATTTGCGCAGAGAGAAAGGCGTCTCTCTCTCTCGGCAGCAGAATCAACTCGCAGGGTGAGCCCTTTTCGGAGTGCAGATCATCTCGTCGCCGGCTACTTGCCATGTTTGCAAATGTTGCTATCACTGGTATTCGGGCCTTTCTGCATACCGTAAAGCAACGCTGTAAAAAATGGCGATTTAAAAACCCTGGCGATTTTTTCTATTGGACTTTACTGCATGAGCCCCAAGTGTTTCAATATTGTTCAACAGTATCATCCTTTTACAAGTTAGAATCCCCCTCTTACATATAATCCAAACAATCTAAAAAATGATTGGCACCCGTAGTAGCACCCTCCTAATAGTCAAGATCTCTGTCTCACTGTCTTACTTACATCGATAACTCCTTAAAACGTTGTAGTATAATCTTTCAAAAGTTTGGATTGCCCTCTTACACATAACAGTTGCCTTTGTAGACTTCAATAGTATCCCTCTCTTATATGCAGTACCAGGACCACCTTCCTACACACCAAACATTGCCCATATAGACTTAAATAGTACCATCCTCTTTCAAGCAAGGACCACCTTCTTACTCACTAATATAGTAAATATAGTAAAGTAAAATAACCACTTATAAGTGAACTAGTAGCATGACCGCTATACCTTTAAGCTTCCTTCTTGAAATAGGATTTTGTAAAATCGCATTCAATTTAGGACTGAACCTCTGTTTTCATTTGCTACATATTTTCATGCTGCCAGAAGATGCCTCAAGCAATATTTGTTTTTAAGAATTACAAGCTTGACAAATATTTGATAGGTAATTGACTTCAGATGCTAGATACATATTACATGCTGTTTAAAAATTCAGCTGCATTAACTTCTCTAATACCAGAATTGGCCTATATTTACAATGCAGTGCTATCTCACAACACAACTTATTGTCCATAGAAGTGAATACGCTGTAAGGTGTCTTGCCAAAAGGTCAAAATCCAAAGAGATGTAACGCACCGCCAAAGAGAGTGGGTCAAAAAGTAGTTTAAAAATAAATCTTTATTTGTCCATAAAAAACTCCTTGATAAAGTGCTATACGCAAGAAACATGTAGGAGGTTTACACTTCCGTTTTTTATGGACGAATAAAGATTTATTTTTAAACTACTTTTTGACCCACTCTCTTTGGCGGTGCGTTACATCTCTTTGGATTTTGATCTGGACTTTCTACTAGTGGCAGCACGCCTCAGGACAAGCACAGGATGGGGGCACTCCAGAGATGTGAGTACCAATCTTCATTTAACATTGTATTATCTGTGTGGTTCAATAGAGATCCAGGGATCATCCCAATGAGGGGTGGAGTAGCGGGATATTTCCCCTTGCTCTGCCCCTTCAGGGATTATTGGTCCCTTTGAGGATTCCATACCACTTGAGTATTATGCAAACTATGAAAACCCCTTGAACCAGTGCTGTGGATTTATATGGATAATCATTATCAGATATATTATGCGGATCTGGCACTAGAGCGCTGATACCACAATCAAATCGTCTTACCAAATGGCCCTGCTTAATAAATATGGTCCAACGTATCTTGTATTGATACATAGGCCCAGATTAACTGAGGTCAGTTACTGACTTAACGAGGTGCTAAGATAACGCCTCATTAAGTGTAACATGTTTCTCCCCAAACACTCATTTATACAACATGTGGAGAGATACCTGTGCACAAACACACATGAGAAACCTGGGGGAAATGCTAATTTAAATAATTTGAATATACATATTTTCCAGGTATAACAGCAGATTATGAGCCCTCATTTAAAGGACTTCTTTGGATCTGGGCCATAGAGAGATGTACTTTATGTATCAAGATTGAGCAGTTTTCTCTATGACACAAAACAAAGGTTTACATTTGGGTCAATTTGAGTCAACACCATATGTATCAATTGTAGATACCGGACAGGAGATTATAATTCAATATAATCTGTTTTTCAAATTCAATCCCTTTTTTGGAGAAATCCGAATATTCAAGTATTGCAGAATGTTTAGAAGTTGATGACCAGATATATGGTTTAGCTGTACTAATGTTCAGGTGTTTTACACGTGTATTTTATATTATAATTTTTAATAAATTGTTCTTTTTTAATTTAAATGTTCTGTCTTTGATGACGCCGGTATCAATTATATTTCTCTTATCTTGGTCACAACCATCAGTCCATGCGCCAGAGATTCCCCTTATTTTCCATTGTTTGGTACCCTCTATTTCTCTCCGGCTGCAGAATTGATTGCCTGTGACTAATACCTCATTGCTTAATGATCAAAGAGTATGCCACACAAATTCACTGTATATAAAGTGGCACTATAACATTAGCGCCCTAATCACGTATTACATTAAATCTCTACATTATTGTAATAGTTAGAGATCGGCGAATCCTTGACTCATTTTTCACAGCCGCAGCATGGGTCTAAAAAGTGACATTCTACCTACTTTTGTGTGTATACAATACCACCGGCTGCCAATAGACAAGTTCCAAATTCCGAAAGAGAGAGGGTCCTATTTTACTAGATTACAAAGTGCTATATACAGTATATCCACTCAGACCAACCTTCAAGCAACATGTGTAGAGAACATATTTCAGGGTCTGAAACTTCAGGGCGAATCGAATGTATAAACATTAGAGAATCGAATGTCTATACATTCACAGGGCAAATGTTACTACATTCGCGTAAAAGGAAAATGACGATTGTTTTAGGAGCATTCACCCAATTTTGTTTACTGTCCAAACCGTCTACAAATATTCGTCTGCAAATCTAATTTTGTTTTAAAAAAAACCTGCAAAGTATTCGCAGCTCGAATTGTTAAACATTTGCTCATCTCTACTAACAGTAATTTTAAATGACACAGCTTTGTACAGGGAAGCCAAATATATTGTGTGCATAAGAAATCCATATTTTTTGGGCCACAGTTTTCCCTGAAGGTTTTCTTCCGCTGTACAAACCTTGCTAATCACAAAGCAGAAACCAAATTTTTTTGCCTCCCACAGCTTTGTTTTCTAATTAAAATACAGTGCCTCAGTTTAATGTTTGTAACAAGTTTGCTGCTGGGACTTTAGTATATTGCTTCTGGCACATTTCCATTAGAAGAAAGTTTGAAACTATATTAGGAGGTGCAGTCTCAGCACACAAGACGTATTGGATTTTCAATAAAGGGAAATATATTATAATCTCTTTATTATAGTTAATTAAATATATGTTTAATAGGTTTTCAAATGAAACTCCTAGAGGTTAACTTTGTAAAACACAAGGAAAAGATAGTGGCAGGGCCGGCATTAGCAACTGTGTGGCTCTATGCGATATTCCATGCACGTCCCCCAGCCCATGGATAGGGACTCTCTATTATCGGTCCTGCCCATGAAACAGGTGGCAAGGGACAGATGACAGTGAACAGTGACACCAAATAAAGGGGCCTATGCAGTAAGCGTTCATAAGCCACTTATCGAGCACTTATTGCCCAAAATGCCTACTGCTATTCAGAAAGCCTCGATAAGTGGGTGATAAAGGCCTGAAACGTCAAAAAAAAATTGTTCAAAAACAAAATCGCAGAGTGAGTGGTGATAAGGCACTTATCGCCGCTTTTCTGAATGTTCATAAACTCATGCAATTCTAGTAGCCGCGAGTAGGTTATCGATGCCTATCGCAGCTCTAGAATGGCGATTTTCTCCCCAAATCCAAACGCCAGAAAAAGTTGGCGGGAGGTGGGGAGAAGCGGCGATAAGCGGCGAGATGGGACTTAGAAAATAAAATGCATTTCTCCTGCATCGGATTGATGCCAGTTGTCTCCAGAGCTGATACCCATTAAAATTAGCACCGGAGACCCCCGGCATGAATCCGATGCATGAAAAATGCATTTACAGGCAACTTCATTACCTTAGCGGCTAACCGCTAAGGCAATGGAGGGGTTAATCACCAGTGCCATGCTTATTGTGGGTAGCGGGGGTGGGTGAAGGTGGTATTTGGCACTTGGTGGGTGTTTTGGCTATGCAGGGGGTTGCAAATGGAGTTAACCCTTCATTATCATTGCGGTTAAAACCACTAAGGCAATGAAGGGGTTAACCCCTCCAACTACCCGCCCGCAAGGTCTAAACACCCATCCTTGGTGCTACTACCCCCTTCACCCACCCCCGCTATCCACAATAAACACTAACACACACACAACAGCCTTACTACCCACATCCTAGGCCACCAAAATAACATTACAATATCTAATACACAACCCACTCCCTGTGCCCCCCATAAAATCATAATTTATTTTTTTACACACATAATTAATACCACAGGCTGGCGGGGTCCCGACGGGTGTCCGTAGGCCCTACAGTGCACCCCGTGGGGTACCCAGGGGTGTCTGGGGGCCTACGGGAGGTCCCTGCTGGGCTCTGTGGCCTCCAGGTGGTCCCACGGGCACCAATGGGGTCCACGGGTGTTCCCTGTGGGTCCCTGGGTCATCCAGATGGTTGTCTTAAGGCCCTCGGGTGGTTCCTATGGGGATCTGGGGGCCCTCAGGTGGTTTCCACGGGGTGTCTGGGGGTCACTTGTGTTGTCCCTGCGGGTCCCCGGGGCCCCCACAGCTGTGGGGCCCCTGATTCTTCCCATTGCGAAACCGGTAGGCAGCTCTGCGCAGTCTCCCCTTGGCTGGAACGAGATTCCAGGAAGTGTTTGCAGAGAGGTTTTTCTGCCGTGTGTTTGCGTGTCCGGACAGCTTTATACCCACACTGAGCCCCTGCTGCCACTTCTTGTGGCTAGTTTCGTTCCCCTCAATTGGGTTTGTTCTTTCTAGAAGTTATTAGATATCCTTAGTAGATGTCATTTTAACTTATCTAGTTGTTAGTTTGTGTACTTCACGGAAGTCATGTATTGGTTTAGCATTCATAGGTTGTGATTTACCATACATAGTATATATTTTATATGTGTATTTATATGTGTTTTTGTCTTGTACATTTTAGTTATTGATTTTTGTTTTTGTGGTCACAGTGACCTTTATTAAATATTGTGATATACATTTTACTAATCTGTGGTGCGCTTGTGTGTGTTTTGTTCGTTTAGTGTTGAACTTCTACATGAAATTGTATGCAAACAGAAAACACCTAGATAACACACAGCATAAGCCAGCAGTGGACAAGTGAGAAAAAACCCACCAATGTACGCCAATGCATCTTTCCAAATGAAGTGTCAAAGCAATAACATCCATGAAGAACTTGTTGATAAAAATCATCTACTTGTGTTATTGGGTTTTTATTACAATATAGATGTATGTTAATCAATACCCCAGCTGCTCTAATTTGCTGAATAATCTGAGTATCAATGCATTGGAGAGATAATAGCACGGTGAATGAGCAAGACTGACCGTTTCATTCTTGCCACATATGGCAACCATTGACAGTAGTTGCAAAGTACTAGCCCCACAATGAGACTGTTCAAGGCACACAAAGAACCATAAAGTGTCCAGCAAATTAAAAGGCAACAAGTAATTCATAACATTCATCACCCAACCGTGTGAAAAAGAACTTTGTCATCAAGTGTTTATGAAATGCGGACACTTAAGTTAAATTGATCTGGGTCCGATAATGGCTGCTGTGGTTGGACATGTTGATGTCTGCTTTTGCATTCCCCTCCAAAGACACATTTAGGGGGATAAAGGAGCATTTTGAAACAGCATGCATCTTTCATTTTGTGCCATCTATTAATGTTACAGGGTTAGACAGACAGCTGACCCGGGTGGTTTGATGCTCTGCTCATTTAAACGTTTGTTGGAGTTAATTTCTTTTGAGGCTGTGAAGATACCTCAGGTAATATTTTATGGAGACATCAATCTAGACATCAAAAGTGCAGTGTAGCAATAAAGTGAATGCAAAACACACACTATGTGTGTACAGAAATCCCTATCACCATCGGAGGAACATCAATTTTTAAACGAGGAATCTAGCAATGAACATGTTGGGGAAGTAACACAGATTTTAAACCAGACACTATTTATAACAACAATACCAACATTTAGTAGCACCAAACAATACAGTGTTACAGACATGATAACTGATTTCAGTGAGTCTCACTGATTTTGAGTCAGTCTCATAGATTTTTAGCATCATTTTCATATACTTCAGTGTAGTCTCACTGGTAGAATTCAGTACTTTCCCATTAAAATGCTCTATATTGTTTCTCCAAAGGAACCAACAGGCAATAAGTAAAATAAACGCACAATAGTGTAATATAGCCTCACAGGGAAAAAGTACTGTTAGCATTGGTAGATAATCCTACTCACTTATTCCCAATCAAAACAAGCATAGATACCAATCTGTGGCAACATTGATATCAGTGGTCAGTGTAGCAGGCAATAATTTGAATGCTCTTTAAAACATTTAACAGTATATCTGAGCTCCCGTGTTATGATATCACCACTCTGGCTTGTATTGGGGTCCCATGTGATCGTCACGTCAGCATGTTCAATACGTATGGGAAATGCAGAATGAAACACTGCATCTCACTCTCTCCATGGACTCCCCAACTCACCTTCCTCAAGATTAAATCCAACATTACTTATTCCCGGTGTGTTTATTTTATTTTTCATTGCCTATTGGCTCCCTGGTCTATGGAGAAAAAATGATCACCTGGAAGAACTGGAGAAGCAGATCCTCTCCAATGTTTGAGCAGCCAGGACTCCAATTATATTTTTACTTTATTTTAGTGTCACTATTTTAACAAACTATCACATCACTTAACTTTATATTCACACATACAACAAAAGACAAAAATACCTAATGCTACATCCAATGTGACAGCAAATACATAGTAAAATACTTAAATGTTTGTATTCTAATAAGTAAGGGTCATTTAGTGAAACCCTTTGGCCAAAGCGTTATACTGTAAGCCTGCATCCTCATCACGGCATGTCCACTATGCAGGTCCTAACACTACCAGTGAGTATTCTCATTTACCTCTACAGTGGACGTATTAATGTGATGACGTCCTCCGTTGGATAATAGAACATAAGTCACATGTCCCTTATTTACTTATTGACATGTGACTTACTTTCCATTGGTCCAACGGAGGACGTCATCATGGAGGTACAACAGGCAACAATCAAGTAGGAGCGAGCTCAATACAGCACCACATTGAGCTACATGGAGCCTTTCAAGCACAGAATGACGATGTGTACCAACTATCTGTTCTGTGATTCCTTATGGTGAAATTGCGGTGAGCATATGGGTTCCCATACACCGCCCTGGAGTAACCTGTATAATAGCAAAGATCTCTGAAGGACCTAGCGCTTTAACATCTCAAGAGTTCGTGTTATTGCCACCCATATATCAATCGGTGAGGTGAATAATTAACTTATTGAGAGGTGTTTTCACTCTACCTGAACTAATATACTGAGGTTACTATTTAATGGGACTTTAACCAACATACTGCCTTTCTCCCCCTGCTTACAGTATATATCTGTGGGACTTTAATAGCGGATTCCATTCTATTAGCGGAGAAAGTTGGTAACTCAGTTGCTCATATTTCACAATACAAAGGTTACCCTTTAACTAATTTCATCACGTGGGACTGAACGTGTTGCTTTGGTAAAATTAATTGTGAATCAACTATTTTATGTCTAAATTAGTGAGCATTGTCTTTTTTTATATTGATTAAAGATCATGTTTTTTTTAGTAATACATGGACTGCACTTTTCATTTTTTTTAAATATATAATGTGAAGGGATTGGGGCACACAGTTACAGTAGTATAGACCAGACTCCTGAGTAGGGTGCTGCTATCAGAGTGCCTATAATGAACTGTACACAAATAACAAAGGAATTTGCACACCAAAAATATGCAAAAAAACCCTTTTATTGGCCCAATGTTTTTCGCTACACACTGAGACTTTATCTTGTGTTGATATATATATATATATAATATATATATATATATATTATATATATATATATATATATATAATATAGATATATATATATATATATATATATATATATATATATATAATATAATATATATAGTATGTAGACATAAGTATTTTTATTGACACATGACACAGTGAAAACGTAGGTCTGTATTTTTTTTACATACAGCTAATTTTTTTATATATATAATGTATATAAATTATGTTTGGACAGACAGATTATTATGTAACTTTACCTTATCGATAACTGTTTGTGCAGCTTGAATTTATGTTAAAACTTTAGTATACTTGACTGTGATACTCCTCTGGTACTCATCAATTCTAAACCCATTTAGCAGCTGTGAATTCAATAGTTATTTTCTTGCGCTTGTTCTTTTATGGGAATGGTATTATTACAGCAACATTTGACTGCTGCCTTTGAAACATGCAATTCCCTTAATTCTGCCACATTGTAAATCAATCAGATGTGAAATTGAAAATAAAAAATTGCACGTCTCCATGAACTCAGCATTGCAAGGAATATGAAATGCAAAACTATGTCTGTTCTCTTCTGCAGGAAGAAATTATGCTTTGTGTTTTGGTGTTCTGCAAGGCACAGGTTTAAATGCCTATAATTTTAGCTGGAAATGCTATATACCTGTAAGCAACAAAGAACATACTGTAGAAACATAGTTTGTCTGCAAATAAGAACCACTTGACCCACCTAGTTTGCCCATTTTCCCATCTATTGTAAAATATCAGATCTATTTGGCCCTTGGTTTATTTCATATTTAGGATAGCCTTGCGTCTATCGCAAGCATTTTTTTAATTCTGTTACTGTATTAGCCTCTACCACCTGCTGGGAGGTTATTCCAACGAATCCACCATCCTTTTAATGAAGTACTTCCTCACATTTCCCCTGAACCCCACACTTCCAGCTCCTCTTTCTCTAAAATATGTTTCATTCCTATACCTTGCTGAAACTAAGCACCAGATCCAAAAAGCTTTGTTAACTCTGTCAGGACTCATTATTTTCACGGTGGTGAACAAATAGCCACAAAGTTATTCACATGAAAAAATAACAGCCTTTGTTTAACTCATTAGCATAGGCTCAACGAAAGTGTCAAAGTTTAGCCCGCCAACTTTTCTATTTCTTCTCAAACCTGCAAAAGTTTGTTCAAATCTTTTGTTATTTAAAAACTGCGTGGATGCATGCAATTTCACCTAATTATCTAAGTTCATTGAAGCAAACTTTTTAAGTTTGCTTCAATTTTAAGCACATTTTCTCTTTAACTGTCAAACTTTTGCATAATTAAGTGATTTCTTGCATAATTAAACTAATTTTCTATGTCTTTAATCACAGTCGATTGTCCAACAAATATATAGATACGGCTTTTTACGAACTTAGACGAATTGGTGAAAGTCAAACTTGTGAAGGAGCTCTATAGTATGTTCGCAGCGGATTTGCAATTTGGGGAAACGTTTACTCATTGTTAGTCATGTTATTGTAATGAAACATTGTGTTATCTGACAATAACGTCACGGTAAGTATGTCTCACCTACACGACGGGACATTCTCTGAAATATGGGTGGAGAGAAGAAGAGAGAGATTTGCATTGATGAACCCAAAAGTTTACCAAGTTTGTTAGAGGGAAAAAAAGGAATCGCAGGACGGGTCTCTCTCTGTGTTTTGTTTGGATTTAAACATTTGTTACAAAGTTCTACTAGGACCGAATGAATTTCAAAGTTTTCAAAGTTCCGATTTCAAACCCACGTACCTCCCCATCCTATCGTTGCTCTAGATTGGCGACTGTCTCACAAAATCCTCACGCCTGGAAAAGTTAGCATGAAGCTGGTGAGAAGCTGCTGAAAAGTGGCGAGACGGGACTTAGAAAAAAAAAATGCATTTTTCCTGCATCGGATTGATACCCATTAATATCAGCACCGGAGACCCCCGGCATGATTCACATGCAATAAACATGCATTTACATGTAGGGAACCCTGCTGTGTTAATCCGATGGGCCATTTAGTCTGCAGCGGACCATCTCGGACCACCATGCACTATTGTGCGTGTTTCAACCCGAGTAATGGTCGGATAACGGCTGATGCATCTGTAAATGGGTCCACAGACTAGACTTAGGAGGGCCTGGGAGATGTGGCACCATGTGGTGCACTGGTGCTGCTGTATGTCAAAACTGTATGTATATGAGTTCCCCGGTGCCTGTGATATTATGTTCTTAGAGAGGCTGCATTTGTTATAATGTTATGATGGTCCTGACACGGCTGATGGGGACATCAGCTTCTTTAGCAGTGGGGTGTGACCACCTTGTAAGTGCAGGCAGCTTTCACACATGTACTGCTCCCTGTCTGCAATAGGAAACTACAAATCCCAGCTTGCTACGTTACAGCAGGGAGTCAATTCCATGGAAGGAAGATGCGACTCTTGATGGACATAGAAAAAGCCACTGTGGAACGTGCAGAAGCAGAAAGATGCCTAGAGACACAACCGGTAGCAGTCGCAGAGAGAGAGTGGAAACGGTCTGTTGGAGGTTGGGACGATCAATAACACTTCAATTACCAGTGTCGTGAGTAAAGAATGAGGGGTCCTCCGTTACAAACAAGGGTATTGAAGGCTTTGTGGAGAATAGGCCTGTTACTGTTACACTCACAGTTACTAAATTACTAAGAGCTCCAACATTCTCCAGCATCAACACACGGCCCCTCATAACACGGGTTCATGGGGACTTGGGAGAGACAGTGGTACACGACTGTACAGCCTTTTATAAATACAGTAATAGTATATACATAGTCCACTGTTTGAGGATCACGATTATGTCTGTATTTCTGTTGCAATAAGGGGTTTATATAAATATGTTTTGTTATTCAAGGCCTAGTGTCTTGTTCTATTGTTTGACCTTTAGAGCACATGCCTAGCACGGGGATAGTACGGTTAAATTGGGGAGTAGGACTTGAGGAAATAGAAGTCAGTCTAAGGAGACGGAAAGAGGGGTTACATACATATAACCAGTGTTCGACAAATCACCCAAAAATCTACTCGCCCAACCAAAAAAATCTACTCGCCACCTAGTCCCGCCCCCCACCCCCCCCCCAGGTGACTGACTGGGTGGGTAGGTGACTGACTGGGTGGGTAGGTGACTGATTGGGTGGGTAGGTGAATGACTGGGTGGGTAGGTGACTGACTGGGTGGGTAGGTGACTGACTGGGTGGGTAGACACACACACACACACACACTGTCTGTCACACACACACACAATGTCTGTAACACACACACACACACACACACACGTTAGCAGCACCCAGACTAATAACACATACACCAGATAACCACTAAGACCACTACATGCACCCCTCAGGGGTAAGAGAACCACCTTTAGGACCACTTGCATGCAATGAGTGACCCGACTCACCTCCTTGATCTTGTCCCTCTGCTCCCTCACTGCTGGGTCCTCCGGCTCCTTCCCCACCGCCCCCACCGGCGGCCTGAACACCATGCATGGCAGCTGCTTCCCTGCCCCCGCTGCCCTCACCTTGCTGTCCTGCGCCAGCCTCTCCTTGTCCCTACGGATGTCCCCGGGCTGCCGGTGGGGGGTGCCCTTGGCCTCCCTGAGCGCCCTCTCGTGCTCCTCCCGGATGCGGGCCAGGCTGCCTCAGAGCTGCTGCTCCTCCCCGGCGGGCTGCGCTGAAGCGGGGGCTGCTGGAAGAACACGACGCTCAGCAGCTTGGGCAAGTCTGGCAGGAAGAAGATGGCCCGAAGCCTCTGAACACCAGCAGCAGCTTCTCCCCATAAAACCTGCGGCGGCGGCGGCGAACCGCTAAGATTCGGGAGGGGGGACACGTGTGCAGCTGCCGGACTCCGGTCCAAGCCACTAGAGATTTGTAGGAGGAGGGAGGGCGCGCGGGTGTATCGCTGCTCGGCGGCGCACCGCTATGACCGGCACATGTGTGCTCTTCTGGGGAGTAGCGAGACCTGTGTAATTACATGGGAGAGCGACACCTTCCGGCAGATATGTGTAATAACATCAGGAACAGAAATGCTTCAGATAATGGCTGCTACTCTAAAATTCAGCGCGAGCAGGGAAAATTACAAAAAAACACAAGCGCTGCTTGGGTGGCCATAAGGAGCTGCATGGGCCAATATTTACTCGCCCGGGGGTTAAATCCACCCGCCCCGGGCGTGTAAATGAATAGGATTGTCGAACACTGTATATATATATATATATATATATATATATATGGGAAAAGAAAGCGCCCGATCCTAGTGCAATATGTAAAAACATACAATTTAATATTCCCAGTAAAAAGTCCAACAATTTAAAACTCACAAACAAAATAGTATAAAGAGCATATTATGAGTTATACTCATGCACCAAACACTGGACTCTGCTGTTCTGCTCACACGCCTCTCCCATGTATGATCCTGACACCTCTGAGCCACCGTCCAGCAGGAACTCAGGAAGCGCACAACCTCTCTTGATGTCCTCCGGAAACAAACCGCATGTACAATGGGTTCCGGGTAGGGCTGAACTAAGCAGGAACCATAGGAAGTGAATCGTCAGCGTGCTAGAACGTCTTAGAGTCCAGGGTTACAAGGTATGGTATGATGTAACTTGCTCTCACTAGCAGTTGCCCTACGCGTTTCTTCACACTAGGTGATTTCATCAGGGGATGGATATCGGATGTACATCATTAGTGTCACGGGAGACTCCTGTGGCGGGTAGGATCTCGGTGGCCGGAACAGCAGGAAGCGAAGTAGGGGACACAATCAGGGGTCCGCGGCAGGTAGCGAAGTCAGGTAACAAGCAGGGGTCCAAGGCAGGCGGCAGGTAGCGAAGTCAGGTACCAAGCAGAGGTCGGCAACGAGGAGACTGGAACAGGACAGGTGGGGCAGGACAGGTCCGGGAGCAGGGACTGAGAACAGGGAGCAGGGACTGAGACCGGGGAGCAAGGAACAAACAGGGACAAGCCAGATTACTAGCAAGGGCTTTTACTGTGAACAGACTTCTATAATACAGGTTCAGAAAACAGATCAGGATCAGAGGCATGTGCAAAAGGAGTCTGACTTCAAGCAAAGGCAAAGGAAACAGACAGGAAGCAGAGCTATAAGACAGAGAGAGGAGCAACAAGAAGACAGACAGACAGAGGAACCCAGAGCCAACAGAAGGCAGCAGTACACCCAGTGGACAAAGAAGCTATGGCTAGGCAGGAGGTCTAGGCGACCCTGACATTACTCCCCCCTCTCGAGAGCGTTCTCCGGACGATCCTCCAGGCTCTTCCCGGAGGCCTTGATGAAAAGTGGACTCAAGGTGACCCACCTCTGGTGGTTTGTCAGCAGGCAGAGGGTACTCCACAGGTACATTGGTTGCTGCAAGGAACCTCCGAATAGGTGCGTTCAACCCAAAAGCAGGGGCAGAGACATCAGGAATGTGGGCATCACAGCTGCAGCCTTTCCACATGAGTCATTGGGGACACAGAGTTCGCTCTCCATGGTCTCCTCTTGCGACTGCCGTTTCGTGGCACCACCCAATGAAAAACCAGCTATTCGAGTTTTCAGCTCTTGAAACTGTCCTTCTGCACTTCTTTTCCCACTCAAAGCAGTTGTCAGTTCAGCTTTTTTGGAGTTGAGTCGCGACTCCATATCTCCCAGCTGACTCAGAGTAAAGCTTAGATATGTTGCATCTTCTTCATTTCTGATCTGCAGCTGCCCGGTACTCCTCCCGGGCATTGTACAGCTCCAGCTGCAGCCGGACCTTATCACGGGCTGTGTGGTCCAATAATTTGCAGGCATCAGCCATTTTGACCTTATAGCGCTGTGTCAGGCCAGCCACTTGACAGACGGACACCTTCTCTCTCTCTCCTTTTTGGCAAGCTGTGTCTTGAGCTCAGTGATCTGCAGCGCTGTGAGCTGCTGAGATGTGTGTTCAGCTGCTAGCTTTAGCTCTTCCTCCAGCGAGGCTCTGGTTATGCTCAGTGTGGCCTTCAGCTCCTCATAAACAAAAGAGATACCGGCGCCTAATGAGTCCAAAAATAATGGAATCCTGGATATCCAGTAGAAATAGTTCCAGTTCCAAGGAAATCAACAGTCTCTGTATCTTGGGGTATTCAGATATGACTTGATGCAGTGGAAGTAGAACATGCAATGAAAAAAGAAATATTTAGTGCAACACAATTAAACAATTTATACAGACATAATTGCAACTGGCTGACATAAACAGACAAAACAAACAGACACACCTAGACAAACAACACTTAAGCAAAGCTAATGATAAAAGTTATTTATTAAACTAGATGATAAAAAGGACAAATGGTTAACAGACCGCTCCGGTGGGTTAAAACCTAGATAACACTCACAGGACGGCTGCTGGTAATTCGCATAGTACCAATGGGGGCTGGTGACCGCGTGTGGGGGATCCGCTGGGTGCCTCAGACGCCTTCAGCTCCTCATGCTGTTCTTTGGGGACACACTGGGTACTCAAATAATCTTGCAGCATCTTTATTTTGTAGGCAGTCTGGAAACTTTCTTCCTGCAGAACTCGCTGCTTTTCTTCAGCATTCACCCATTTCTCCTCGGTGTCCTGCAGATGTGTACGCAGTTCTCGCAGCTGACTCTGCAGCATATTTTCTGCTTGTGTGCGCCGCTCCAGGGAGACACATTCTTCTTGCAGCACTCTCTCTGCATTCTGCAGTGCTGTCTGCACATCTAACTTTTCCTGGGCCAACTGTTTCTTCTCCTCTCCTAATTTATGGAGTTTCTTATCTCCTTCACTGACTTGGACATAGAGATTCTTGCACTCTTGGGTTACAGTTTCAAAACTGATATTTAACCCTTCGAAGATTTCTCTCAATGAACATAGTTCTGTGTTGAAGTGGCAGCTCTTCTCCTTAGTGGCTTCCAGCTCTGTAGTAAGCCTGTGAACCTCTTTCTGAGATGCTTCCAGTGCTGCGTCAACTTGAGCCATGAAAGTCTGGTACTGGGCAGAATCAGCGTAGGCCTTCTCCAGCTTACTTGACAAAACACATACACCAGATAACCACTAAGACCACTACATGCACCCCTCAGGGGTAAGAGCAACACCTTTAGGACCACTTGCATGCAACGAGTGACCCGACTCACCTCCTTGATCTTGTCCCTCTGCTCCCTCACTGCTGGGTCCTCCGGCTCCTTCCCCACCGCCCCCACCGGCGGCCTGAACACCATGCCGGGCAGCTGCTTCCCTGCCCCCGCTGCCCTCGCCTTGCTGTCCTGCGCCAGCCTCTCCTTGTCCCTGCGGATGTCCCCGGGCTGCCGATGGAGGGTGCCCTTGGCCTCCCTGAGCGCCCTCTAGTGCTCCTCCCGGATGCGGGCCAGGCTGCCTCAGAGCTGCTGCTCCTCCCCGGCGGGCTGCGCTGAAGCGGTGGCGGGGGCTGCTGGAAGAACACGCCGCTCAGCAGCTTGGGTGAGTCCGGCAGGAAGAAGATGGCCCCGAAGCCGCTGAACAGCAGCAGCACAAACTTCTCCCCACAGCTTCCTCACCCCAGGCCCAGCAGCAGGAGCCCCACGCCCCCCGGGCCTCCCCGTCCAGTGGCAACAGGCTGCCGCCCGGCATCGCTCACACGGCCACCGGCTCTACGCTAGGACCTGCGGCGGCGAACCGCTAAGACTCAGGACGGGGGGAGGGGGGACGGACACGTGTGCAGTTGCCGGACTCCGGTCCAAGTCACTAGAGATTTGCAGGAGGAGGGAGGGCGCGGGGGTGTATCGCTGATCGGCGGCGCACCGCTATGACCTGCACATGTGTCCTCTGGGCAGGCAAGCAGACAGCTAGGACTACTTTGTGACTTCTTCAGTGCAGGCTGACCGCTAGGACGCTGGTGTTCCCCCCCTCGGTGGAGGCAGCAGACCGCTAGGTTTGCCCAGGCAGCGCCTCCCCGCAGGTGATAGATAATAAAGTTTATTAATCAGCAGAACAGCGGACCCGCTGGGGGGAGGAGGGGCGAGCTCCTCCTGACTCTGCTCACGGTGCCCAGAGCCGCTTGTTCCAGGCTGCTTGGGCGGCCATAAGGAGCTCGCCACGAGGTCAAATCCACTCGCCCCGGGCGTGTGGGGGAATAGGTTTGTCGAACACTGCATATAACTATCGGATATTGATACAAGAAAAAGTGATAATTCACCCAGATATATCCCTTTAAACATGTCATGACATTAGCACACTTTGGTCTTAGGAGGGTCTTAATAGGCCTGATGTGTGTACAATCTAAAGGGTGCAAGTTGGGAGACAAAATGGCCTGTAAAATGATGTGCACATCTTTCTTACACTGCCCATGCATTACAATGGCTCCAATGCAGGATACATAATTCTGCTCATACTTTAAATTGGTCTTCTTAATAAATTTGTACGGCACTATTGTCCCCTCAGACTTTAATTAATAGAACACCTCCAAGTTCTCATAGAGTAACACCTCCACTTGGCATTCTTGCTTTCTTGCTTATGTTCTATTATCTACAGTTAGTGATCAAATGGTACAATCCTTTAATAATGTGAAGCTCAATCCTAGACAAAGATAGCAGAAATAAATGATACAACTTGCTGACTCATATCAGGAGCCTTTTCAGAAACATTCTCTCATTACCACTTCTGAAAGTCAGAAATCACCCTTCGCTCAGCACCCGAATAATTGCTTTTATCCCATAAAGATATTTTATGGCCCTATTTTTTTTCACTGTGGCACTGACAGCTTTCAGTATAAATACCCATTACATAAACATTTACTCATGTTAAAAAGCTTCAGTCCCATTGAACAATATATCTTGGTATTGCAAAAGCATAAAAGCAGTTATTGGGATGTAAAGGTGCTAGGGAGTCTGCAGTACAAAATCTTTTTTGTTTTTAGCCCAGAAGTACCACTATTTTTTTTATAAATGTTAAAATCTTTAAGCTAAATAGTTTTTATTTAAATAGTCCCCATCTCTTTTACTCTTTTTCTCCCTTTTTCTCTTTCTCCCTCTCCCTTTTCAGAGCTATACTTCCTAAAAGGAATTCAGCTTTTCCCTAATATGTAACAGGTGTAGAATATCAAAGTCCGACAATAACACTCCTTTGTACTGCATTGTTACCAGCATGCTATGCAATATAAAACAAAATGCAAGGGATCCAATAGTGAAATACAGTTTATCATACATGGAATGAATAAAAGGTAAGTATTAAACTCCCTGCCACATGATAAACATCAAGCTCATAGGGTTTACCGCTGATAGGTGTCCCAGCGAGTTGTTTCCTCTGCTTCCCCGGGGTTCCACCGTTTGTTATGCTTCCTAGGCCTTTCAGGTCCCGGGCATGCGCTCCACCCTCTCAATGTCACAAGTGCGAGCATCACACCCAATTACAAGCCTCCCTATGCATTTCGGAATGTTTGGCCACTCAATCAGGGGCTGGCTTGTAATATCCCAATAACTCTATTTATAGGGACCTCTAATTTTATAAAGTACTAGAAAAAAGTATTAATTACAGTCAAAATAGAAAATGAATGTATTAAGAAGTGTTTAAAATACATTTTTTATATAAAAAGCAGATGTTCCAGTAAATATAATAAATAAAAAATAGATACATGATCAATGCATATGTTATTGTCTTACCTATAAAAAAAACCATTAAACGTTTATAAGTATTATAGAGCCAGAGAGGAAGTCATTGATTATATAAAATATAATATACTAGTCTATATCACAGAATACAAAAGAGGAAAAATACAACTCGTATACATTCTGTACATACATTTGTACATTTAAGGGACACCGAGTCACGGAGAGCACATAGAATTGAGGAGTTGAGCACACATTCACACTGCTTTAAAGTGTAATAACACATGACTTTGGAGCCTTTCAGCAACCAACCATCATCTATGACCTCCCCAAACGTAATCCCCAAAGTAAACCAAGTAGCAAAGATTGGAGGTAAAATTGGGCAGCAGCTTTATTGCTAAACAACAACTTGTTTAAACCAAATAAAGGCAGAAACTGCCCCCACCTTACCAGCGTGTCCTTAAGCTGATATCGGGCCCCATGTTGACCCCACCATTGCCAGCCTCCACCTGTAGCCCCCCAAAACAACCAATAGTAAGTAACCAGTACCTGCCGCCCAGCAGATACAGCTTCCCTTCCTACTTTAGAACAGTCCGAGGTGGCAGCGTATCAACACCTAAACATTCTCCAAAGCTGCTGCCACAAACGGGAATATTTAAAGCCTTAATTTAGCCCTGTTGCCTCCATCTCCATCACAGCTTCTTCCATAACAACCCGCACTGCTGCATTAACAGAGCGAGGCAAATATCATACAGATTAGCACCATCAGACCTAAATGGTCATCTTTATTCTCCTTAGCAACACGGGAAACCTTCCATAACAGCATTCAGATACCATGGGGAGATCCACGATTCAAAGCAACCAGGGTGGTAAGACCTCTCCTCCAATGTCAGAGACGTGAGGGAGATACAGATATAGGAGTCTTACAGAGGGACAGATGACAGTGCACTAGGAGTACTCGGATCTTTGGTTCCGCCTTTCCTCCTGAACACTACACTGAGGGAGAAAAGCACCAGTGTACACTTAAAGGCATGTTTTGCCTCACAAAATCTGAGTTTAATATGACAATTTATTTTACAAATAGTGTTAAATATTTTAATGCATTATTGGAGGCCGCTGTGTTCTCTTTTTCTACAGATCTTCATTGAAATGACTTGTTCGCACCACCTTATTGAGCAGCAATAGCAGCGCCTCCATTCCCTGTAGATTAACCATTTTACTACTTGAAGAACTACTGGATAATTGGGACACTTACTAACCACCTTTTGTTAACTCTGTGTACTACAGATGCAGTGGCCGTTATTCAAACAAATCACGTGGTGTATACCTCGGAATACCCATGTGATGGCGCGTGATATTTTCCAACCGTACCGCCTTAAGACGCTTGTTGACTCGGGTTTTTATCGGGTTCAGAAAATTGCATTTTAGCGTGGTCTGCAATACGTTATTTCCAGAATTAGTATCTTGTGTGGGTCACCATCTGTACCAGTCTACCTAGTCAGACTGTGTAGCTTGTTACTTTATCAAGCGCAATGAACTTTGTTTTTCTGCCTGGATTTGTAGCTCCTTATTCTGATCACCTCTGCACATTTCTTCCTTCTTACACCTGTTGCGCAAGCTGTTGCAGGAATTGTTGCAAAGAAAAAAAAATTCTCTGATGGTCTCCAAGACCCCTTTGACATCCAAAGGTCACCTCTCATCCCTCTTCTGACACCATATTTAGGAGATGCATGCAGAGGTGAAAATAGGAGACTGTTTTGAGGAAAATCAATATAGGCTCTCAACCACCTCCTCCTCCTCGGCCGCTCTGTTCTGCTTAACATGGACCACATACACATTACCCTGCACATACAGATGTAGCAAAGCTTACCATTTTCATTGTGACCACAACATCGCATCCCGGAAGGATTAACACTGGGGGGGGGTCCCATTCAGATACATGGCCTACCCAGAACACGATCGCGGAAGACACTGTCCAGTGCTGCAGAATTTTGAATTTCGTCTGTGGCTCTGGGGACAGTCAATTTTGTTGCATCTGTATACTACCTTGAGCAAGAAAACTACCTAACTTTTTGCCTCATCGTATTCACACTACAAATAATAGGAAAACTGCATGATACAATTGGAATCACAATATCATTTACTAATGATCTATTTAAATGGCTTTGTAGAGGACATCTGGCCAGATAAAATGTATTTTGAATTTCAGGCTGTTACACTTAGCTTAAGATTGAAGCTGACAGCCTTATACGATTACCACGATTTATGGGATCCATATCTTATGCACCAATGCACCTTGGACATCAAATGAGTTGGCAGAAATAACCATTAGTTTTACATCAGTCTATGAATCTGTAATTGTACCATTACATATATACCCTTGCAAAACAAGATGACATAGTTCATTAGATAGCACCCTAAGTATGTCATTAGGTCCTAGATTACATTTGTTGATGATTATTACTAGCTCCTTTTGCATATGCATATGGTTGATGAATTTTAATTTAAGAGTGATATACAGGAGCACTCACTTTCCTGCAGAACTACGAATATACAGTATTGGGTTGTAGCTCTGTATCATTTTTAGCTATTAAATTAGATGTCACATCTTTTGCACGTGGGTAGGGACTGTCTAGCAAAGGATTCTGCAGTGATTCTAACAATGCCGGAATCAGGGGTGACTTATAATGCAATGTCCAGACAATCTGAATGGCTATTGTGTTAATGATTTAGTATTAATATTTACACAATAAACTACCCTGGATTATGCGAAGAGATTGAAACTAATAAGTAAAGGGTTCACTAAATTGTCAAGAACATTTTTGCAATTATATGGCTATCACAGTAGATTATTATATTTAAGAATGATTTATAATCTAATAAATATTCTTTGGAATTGGTGATGGCATGATGACCTCATCAAGTGCATAGTTACAAAATGGTGTTTAGTGAAGAAGATAAGCACGTTATAAAGTGCTTGAGAAAGAGCAAGAATTATGGTCCAAAACTCTTACATAAAATATTCCTAATATAGGATGGTTGCTAGTAGGACTGAAAAAATAAATTTCATATCGTTCAGGAGTGGGAGCAGCTGGATCAACGCTTTATCTGTTATGCTATCAGACAGTGGGGTTCTCATCTTCAGACGTGTATTTTGGCAGGAGGAGTGAAGAAAAGGTCAGGGAAAGAAACTCAGTCAAAGAAAAGAGTCTGAACTAAAATGCGATATACAAAAAAGTGATGTATTTCAATATTGTCCAAAAAAGGTAGACATCACAATATAATAATGAAACAAAATACAGATAATACAAACAGGCAAAAAAGGGCTGACATATCCGAGAAATCAAGACAAAATCTATAATTATACATTATTTTCTTTTTTCAATAAACTTAATAACCACTAGCATCAGGAACACTATATACTCATTGTAACAGGGTAAGCCTTTTTAACAACAGCTACAGCCAGCTAATGGTTAATCCCTGCCTGAAAGAAGGGAAGACTATTAACGAGCCCAGTTGAGTGTAGCAAGGGTTTAAAAGGCAGGAAATGGAAGTGTATCTCCCTGGTCTGAGTACAGACCACAGGTGTATGTCCTTGCTGCATAGGGACATCAGCGTGTGCTGACCAAATGTGATTGTCCTTGAGACATAGGGACACCAGATGTCTACATTGACGTCTATAGACGTGATACCATCACTGTTCTCTAGATGCTGGTATAGGGCAGCTAGGGGACTTTTCAGCTCTCAAAACTTCAGCTATTCAGCCTTGTCTGACTTGACAAGGAAGTGTTTTAAAAGATTCAGGAAGCTGCCAGACTGAGTGACTGACACTGCTGTTCCCAGAGAAGGGGGACAGAGAAGAGAGTGACACAGAGGAGAGTTTATCTGAGCTCATGTGGGGCAGAGTTCCCCTAGAAAGGAAGGACGACAAACCGTGCTGAAGCAGGGATGTCTGGTGCTTGGCATTTGCAGAGGAGAGTTTCTCTGAGCTCACGTGAGTCCGAGTTCCCCTAGGAATGGAGGACGAGATTAAATCATACACATGTGCGGAAGCGGAGATGTCTGCTCCAAAGGACTAACAAATAAGCAAAATGCTTTATTATTGTGTGCAGAGACTGTAGACATTGTTGCCTATGCCAGGGCATGTTTTGGGGGTGGGAACCAGCTTAGCTGGCCATCCAACTAGTGAGGGCGAAAGCTACAGTGTAGTTAGCTTTCCATAAAGGAAATAGGTGTTATTTTTATGTTTGTTTGGACTTAAAGGGATGATGGGCCTGTTGGTGTATGATTTAATCCATGTAAATAAACCCCATATACAGAGATACAGTGTTTCCTGCCTTAAATTGGGACTAAAAGAGACTGCAACATTATGTGGGCATCACATTGTATATGGACTTTCATACACTGGGCAAGCAGTTGGTGAAACTTCGGCTGAATAAAAGTCTACGTTATTTTTCCCAAAGCAAGTCTCCTGTCTTCACCTCTGCATGCATCATCTACAGTAGGTGTTAGAAGTGGGATGCTAAAAGTGTCCCTTGGATTTTTTGCAACTATTCCTGCAACAGCCTGTGGAACAGAAGTAAGACGGCAACAGAGACTGACCTACAAAATCATAGGAAAGCAAAGGAAAAATATTGATACGATAGAGCCTCGTGTGGTCAACATAAAAAATACACCAGAATAAACGTTGAAAACTTGGAAAGAGTGGTGTGTGTAGTGAAAGTGTAGAAATTTCAAGGAATTATGGGAGAACTCACTGCTTCTGATGCATCAAAGTCTGCCAAGGTAACGCAAAGAGAAAGGAAAAAGAGAGGTCAGCTTACCGTGGAAGTTGCAGAAATGTTTAAAGATGAGTCTGTAATGTCAGGAAATCACACGTCAGATGGGAGTCGAGATGTTCTGCAGCCTAGCATGATTGGTGAAATCATCTCAGAAATGGCGGCAAAGGAAAAGGGTGAGCCAAAGAGAGACTATACCTTAAACCAATCTAAAGATGCATTAGCTCATGCACTCCAATCTGCTAGGCAAGATTATGATTGCCTCCGGGAACAATTTGAAAAGGAGCAAGAAGCTAAAGTTGAGGTACAGAGGTGTTTATTCACACCTTACCTTGAGTGTGAAACTTTGGAGAAGACAGTGTGTCTCTTCCGTAGTGAACTTGAGTACATGATGACTAATGACTGATCTGGAGATAGCAAATGCTACTGTTACTGCCATGGACGAGAAGCAGACACATTCTGACAAAATTATTGCTGACTGAAAGCAGACATATGAGGAGGCTCAGGAGGAGCTAGAAGTCTCTCAGGAGTTCTGCAGTTTTAGCACAGAGCTGGAAGTCTCTCAGCAGGAGGCCTACGGTCTCAACACAGATGTGTGTACATGGAAAGATGACTATGAAAAGGTCCTGAGTGGTTTAGAGACTATTAAAAGAGATAACAAAAATCTGAAAGAGCAGTTTTCAGATTTGACATGTCAGTGAAGGAAATAAATGCTCTATGAAGAAGAAAGGGTGAAGAAACAAGTGGAACAAGAAAACTTAGAAGTGCAGCTAGCACTGGAAGAAGCATAGGGTGCTCTGGAGCAGGAAAGACCAAATCCCTCTGTCTTCAGTTAGAATTTTCTCAGATCAGGGTTGAATCTAAAAGAGAGAAGAGAATCATTCTGACACTTCAGAAATACTGCAGAGCTTATATCCAAGGAAGAAAGGAGGGAAAAAGCTATATGCATAAATGCTCTGTAACTATCGTCATACAAGCTGCCTATAGAGGGATGAAAGCTCGTCAGCTTTAGCGCCAGTCAAACAGCCTGCATTTTTCAGCCGGCAATGAAGGAAGGAGTATGGACATTTGAAGCAATGTGTGATTACACTCCAGTCAAATGTTAGGAAGTATCAGCAGCAAAGACCCTCCACTAACGTGAAGAAAGCTGCTGGTGTGATTCAATCCAGATATACAGTAGGTCCTCTGTCATAACCAAGCATGCTGTGCATTCTATAAGTGCATCCACAATGCTGCTACTCGGCTACAGACTGTTTTCCACAGAATGCAAAGCAGAAGAACCAAGGTTGACGTGCTGCTGCTGAAGGAGACAGAGCCAGAGCCAGATGCAGATAGTCTTGCCAGTGATGTTGAGAAGGAGATGCATGGAAAAACTGGTCGCCAGGCAAGTAAAAGAAAGTCCTCCACAGGGTTGAGGATGCTATTTGCATCATGGAAAAACAGACGTTCTAAATACTAGAGCAAAAGAAGCGTGCAGAGCCAGAGCAAGTAGTTGAAGAGACACTGTTCAAGTGCAAATGTTATGAAGGAGTTTATCACCGGTGTTCTTTTCAACCATGAGAGAGACAAATAAAAGGGAAGGGATCCTCCGGCGCGTGATTCCACTTGTGACTACAGGACACATGAAATTATAAGAAAAAAAGGAACCACAATCAGGGGTGGTTAAAATACAGTGAAATATGCAAGGTTAATCTTAATAGGAAATACACTCACATTAATCAGTAATTCTT
>CM071575.1:25096396-25114102 GCA_036426205.1 Ascaphus truei | reverse complement strand
AACAGTCCCGCTTTCACCTCTTGCGATGCGCATCAGTCGCAGTGCTGTCTCCAAGCCGGATGAAGTTCCAACTTCTCAGTATGGTGGCCGTGATGCCCAAAGTTTGTCGACGCGTTTTGATTGTCACTGAAGAAGCTATTGGCGAAACGCATCTGAAACTTTGGGGCATCACAGGCCACCATACTGAGAACTTGGAGCTTCATCCGGCTTGGAGACAGCACTGCGACTGACGCGCATGCGCAAGAGGTGAAAGCGGGGAGCTGCGGCAAGGAGGACAGCAAAGGGAGAAAAATGGTCTGTGCAAAGTACCAGAAGACCCCCGTTGCGACAATATCTTTGCAGAAACCAGCGTGATTGCTGGAGCAGAACCCACACCGACAGCCAGGGACTCTGGAGGACGGCTTGTGGAGTCTGGATACACTCCTTCTCATTACCTATTGTTGGTGTTTGTGAGTTTTCAATCTCTTTTTACTTATTTGTTAATAAAACGGTTGTGTGTTACACTATATTTCCCTTTTTTTCCAATTTGATGTATCATCAGGAAGTCTCCCTTATCCTTACTGAAGAATTACTGATAGTGAGTGTATTTCCTATAAGATTAACCTTACATATTTCACTGTATTTTAACCACCCCTGATTGTGGTTCTTTTTTCTTCTAATTTCATGTGTCCTGTAGTCACAAGTGGAAATCACGCGCGGAGGATCCCTTCCCTTTTATGATGTGTTACCTATAGAGGTTGGTGAATCACCTCTAAGAAACTCTGGCAGCAGGACTCCATTTGTGTGGGACTGAATGTTATCATTACCTTAATACGGTTGGCGCAAACTATTCCTTTATGATTTTGATTTGATTTGAGAGAGAGAATCTGGAGCCTGCTACGGTGGTCAACAGAGGAGAATTCTCTACCAAGTCCTTCAAGTAATACCAACAGACGTGTGTTTCATCTACAGATGAACTCTCTGCACTGGTTCCCCATTATGTTGTCTTAGTGTTATTAACACAGTGTCCGCCAACCCACACGTCAGCGTTTACAGATTGTGTCAACTGAATGTGTTTTACCCTCTATTGGAGTACAGTCTAAAACACTCCATTTATAATAACTTTCCTTTACAGTATTATGCTATGGAGCTGGCACTTCTTTTCTTTGTTTTTTTGTAGGTCAATAGTGATCAGGCTAGATCACTTTAGAAGCTTCCCTACTCCATAAAGACTGCTTCTGATAATGGACATTTCATCAATACTTTGTGATTGGTTGGACACTTTTTATCTGTTTATCATTTTTCACTGTTGATTTTTTTGCATTTTATATAAGCATAATATATTTATAAATTTACACTTTATTGTTTACCATCACTACACTTTCATTTTTTACCACTTTAGCGCTACTCTAAAAGGGAGGCAACGCCGAGGCTTGAGACACGCTATCCCGCGCGTGGGGGGTCAAGTGATGTCTCCGTCTTGCTCTGCTTTTTCCGGGTATGCGCAGTACCCGCGCGGTTGCCGTGTGTGTTGTAGCACTTCTCCCAAGTTAACAGTCTCTCTCTAGGTCAACAACGTTAACACAAGGGGCTGGTCTGCATGAAGGGTCCACAATGCTCTTACCACAACATGTATCGCAGACTAATCTGCTTCGTCAGGAGATAGTATACATAGCTGCTGTGGAAACTTGCAACTATCTCACACAGTTAGATATAATCCATTTTCTTGCAGGTAACTGGGTCTATAGAACTTATAAAAAAAAGCCCAAGTAGAAATGTCAATGATCTCTATCTCAATCAATGGACAATTACAATAACAGTGTATAATTTTGCCATTAAAATTATACAAGTCATGTACAATTTAACTATGTGAGTGCTACAAAAGTGCAATATAAAAACAATATCAATGAGTACAATAATCAAATAAATAAACAAAGTTCCAATAATGAACAAACAAACTGTGACATCACAACAAAGGTAAAGGTTAGGGAAGGAAAGATTGGGCGGCGGGAGAGAAGGAAGAAAATAGCAAGAAAAAAGAGAGGTGAGGGAGGGTAAGGAAGGCTGGGAGGGAGGGTGAGAAGGCTGGGAGGGAGGGTGAGGAAGGCTGGGCGAAAATAAGATGATAATTGAAAGGGAGGGAGAGTGAACATTACCCCCTATTTAAGAAAGGGGTAGTTCTATGTAATCATTCAACCCTCCTGGAAATTTGCTTGCCAGCGTAAAGATCCCTCTTGGTGATATGGAGATCGCGGTCCCTGCTCTAATGTTATCCTTAATTCTCTCAATGCCCATTGTAGTTAGCCCCACCTATGCTGCATCCATGGAATTCCCTACAAGTGGTCAATAGGGGTGTCAGTGGTTTTGATGCCTCTTCCAACGTGTAGCTGTTCTGAATATTCCGCAGATGTTCCATAACCCGTATGTAATTAAGATTGTGCTTTGTTCTGCCCACATACATGTAGTCCGCAGCAGCATGCAGCCCGCCGTACACTACATATTGGGACAGACAATCAATGTAGTGTTTATATGTGATACTCACTACCAGTAACATGGGATTTTATAATCTTCGGATTTCATTTTTGGACAGATTTTGCATCTATTGCAGTAGGTGACTCTGGCACTGGAAGGTGTCTAATGGATTATCACTGCTTAGTACATATGGCCCTAACGTGCTGAAAGGGAGCGAGAATTTAAAATAAGAAAAAAATATCTTTGAAAGAATGTGCTACTATAGGTTTATAATTAAAAAAAATGTATTGGTATATTGGTCTACAACTAAAAAACATTGGTACTCTCGGTTACAAATAAGTGTTGGTACTTCTGGTTGATAAATACAAATAAAACATTGTTTTATTCATGGCTATAAATAAAACATGTAGAAGTGCTCATTTTTAAATAGAGTAGAGTGCCCCTGGCTTACAAAAAAAACAAGTAGTAGTACTCATATCTATTATTATTATTATTCGAAACTTTAACCACTGCATAAATTGCTCTTGTAATGAAGCGCTGATACTCAGCACATGCACGTATAGTATAGAATGTCCCCTAAGTGGGACTGATGATTAATACGTACTGTTGACAACCCATTCATAAATTATGAATGCTTAACCTTTCCCTGCTTAATTAATATGGCAGTGGGAAGTAGCAGGGGTTGACCATGCTATGCTGCTTCTCTCATTACCCACAGTGTTCTATACCACTCTATAGATGTCAATGCCAAATTATGGCCTTGTTACTGAAGCATTTAATTGCGCAGGCTGTTTGTGTCATATCTCTGGAAGGGGAGGTTATTTTCCACCAATGTTTTAAAACAAATGTTAATCCTGATGCCGATTATTAAATGTTTTGCCTTTTTAAAGGGGACGTTCAACTAATACAAAGTGAGCATTACACACTGATGATGATGATAGTATCACATTTTGTGGCTCTGTGAATTACTTTCTCTCCCTTCAATCTGCATCATTAAATCTGCCAAGTGTAGGGTGATTATAACTCTCTGCTACATGACAAACTTCACCAGATGGAGGAAATTGTTGTGACATTTGACATAACTGAGCCCTGTCAGGTCTCAAATCATTTGCAAGAGTCTCACGCATAGGATCTTCTTTATGGCTTCATGAGCACGAGGTAAATCTCACACCAGAGGGACGAGACAATGAAACAGGCTAATTTCCAACCCACACTTCATTACCACATGTCCAAATCACAGACTACACCCCACATGTCACTGACCCCCAGCCCCACAGACCCTACCCCAAGCACATGGACCAGCTTTGACTTCACAGACTACCACCCCAACAGTCACAGACAATGCCCCCTACATCACGGACTATGCCCCAGCAAAATCAGTGTCCCCTGCTCTGGAGGAGAGCGGGGTCTTAATCACAAGCACACAATGTGTGAGGCCCTATCCCAACATTTTCTAGTGGGGACTTTACAAGTTGTGTAATGTGCAGTGAAAAAATTATGCCACGTGTTTAAAAGGCACTTTTTCAGCTTTGCTAAATAGACCTCATAAATGTTTTAACCAATTTAATGATGGGCGTATGGGGGAAATATTTGGCCGTGGGTCAGGCCTATAGCATAGTCAAAACTCAAAACAAATGTCACAGGAAATAAACCGCTTGTTAGATCTGTTATCAAAAGGAGGAAACATTGAGAGAAATTCCAAAGAATTATCAGGGTTCAGTATATAAAGAATAAATAGCAGGGGGTCCCTGGAGATATACCACATTTATTTCCGCGTGGGGACCTGCTGTTCCCGAGATACTTATTGGAGAAAGTGCGCCCAGCACTTCACTGGAGGTTTTAAACCCCTATGTCACTCGGTCAAAGGGAACCTGGTCAGTGTGACGCTAGCGATTTAAACCTTCATTTTGTTTCCCCTGGAGAGGATGTACAAGCACTGCTTTTATCCTGTGTGAAACTTCATTAAAGTCTTGAAAACTATTGATGTAAAAAAAAATGAGGTAATTCTTCAGTTTATACACAGCTTTATATATATATTGTTTTTTGTGTGAATTTCCTGAGGTTATCAGCAAAAAGGGCATTCCCATCAAACTGTAATAACAAGGAAGAATTAACTTTTCAGCTTCTTTAATGGACGTGTATCATTTAGAGCAGCGTAGCAAGAAACATTACTAAATTATAGAAACATGCAGAAAGATGAAATTTGGGAGAAATATTTTAAATTGGCGTTGCTATTCCTGGTAAGTTTGGAGCAAAGAGGCTATGTTATTTAAAGTCTCCTGTTGCAAAACTGATGTAAACAGGCCCACATTTATAGAAAAAAATTCCATTCGTTTTATCAATTCTATAGTTATATACTGTATCAGAGAGTCTTGTGTGGTCCATCAGTGTGTTACTGGCGTGTTTAGTGTGTTAGTGAATTTGTGCAGTTAAAAAGAGCATCAGGAGCAGGCATTGGGGGTCACCAACTATAAATGGCAGAGGGAAACCATTAACCCTTTTCAAAACCTAGGTAAAGGGTGTACTTAGCATGCAGTCGACTTCTACTGTTCTACTGTAGCGTGCAGTCTACTTTATCTAATAAACAAAGGAACAATATGGATGTATTGGTTTTTATTATACTAGGAAAGGAAACAAATAGCTCATTGGTTGTAACGATAAAGACTTCGTATGTCTTAAGAAATTGTAAAAACAAATCTTCTGCCATTCTTTCTCCAGCACTTTCCAGCAAATGTGATCAAGGTGTGATTGAAATAGCTCATTAAATTATAGAGGGTTAAACTGATATCACAGTCAACTGACTATAGGAATTCAAATGAGGTTAAAACTGACGAAGTGGACCACAGATCACCGGTAGACCTGCACACTATAGTAGCGAATGCACGTAGACCACAGATCACCGGTGTAGGACTGCACGCTATAGTAGTGAATGCACGGTAGACCACAGATCACCGGTAGACTGCACGCTATAGTAGTGATGCACGGTAGACCACAGATCACCGGTAGTAGACTGCACGCTATAGTAGTGAATGCACGTTAGACAACAGATCACCGTAGACTCGCACACTATAGTAGCACCGGTAAAAATACCTCAGGTTTCTAAATAAAAAAATGAGTGGCAGTACTGATAATCATACCTTTACACCCATCGTGTACATTAACTGGTGACAATACTACACACAGTTACACAAACTGTGTATATTGTCCAACCAGACATGTTCTCTACTATGGACAAAAACCAGAGTGAAGCAGAAGCAGGATACCTCTTCGCTCACCCAGCGTAGTACCCACCACCCCTTAACATTTAAAGTTATGTGCAAAGCCCAGTTAACTCATTTCCATGCAGTTTTTTTTTCCTTTCCCCCTTGCTTTATTGTTCCTAATTTTATATTTGTCCTCTGGCTGAAAATCTATTTCATGAACAAGTACTGTGTGGATTTTTAAACACCTCCCAAAAGGCAGTTAATTGGTTTCCTGGTTGAAAGTCCATTCATATACTGGTTCCCCCCTTCCTCTTTTATTATGTTATTGTGTGATAATGCTTGCTGGTCATGCAATGATATACCAGTTCAATCTGTGATATTGCTCTTCTATTTTTCAATTATTATTTGTACTGACTTGACATCTCTAAGGTTCCACGCTGAAGGTTTCACCCTAACCCCACCGCTTATCATACTGTTTATGTTTATTAAATCACCCGTTACTATACCTTACACTAACCCACAAGCTACATACAGAGTATATGTAGGCTTAGGTGCTTCGACACACACAATACACTTCCCCCTCCAGGATGGGTAGATCCTCTGGTGAAAGTAACTGTACTATTCTGCGCTGACAAGAGAAAATAAATAAACCAATGTGATGGCACCCGTAGCGATCCGTTCTGGTAGCCCACCTTATCGTCTTCTCACCCCCTTCCACTAACCCCAGACCGTGCACGTTCTCTTCATTTTCTTTAGGCACAGGACTTATTATATTTTCCTTTAATCGTTGCTATATTAAACCACCACAGAGCGGATTTGATCTTAGCGATCATTTTGCCACTCTTAAAAGCAGTTTGCTTCCACAAGCTTTCTTACAGCCTGTGGCACCCACCACCCTGACAGGACTTTTCCTAATCACACTCACCCGCCCAGCTTTTACCCCCAGCACCTACCACTCATCCACCTTCCACTCCACCGTGACACATACTAGGTGACAACACTTGACCCCCTTTCTACGCCAAGCACCACACACCTTAGTTCAGCACACGTAAACACCATGTGGCTTCTTCTTGTACACATCATCTAAACTATTGTCACCCTACACTACCCATCACCATCCACCCCATAGTTTTTACATCTAACCACATTTAACTCCACATTTATGTTCAACACACCTGGGTCCTTTCAATCATAATACACAATCCATTACAAGCCCCCTCATTCCCTGCCTTACCCCAAATTTACCTTCCATACGCACACCAACACAATAATAAGCCACCTCCTCTATCTACACAGACCATCCAACCTCACACGACAAACAAACACGGGGACCCAACCGGCTCTCTTCTCTTTTTCCTGCCTCTAAATATGTCCCCCCCCCGGCCACGCCCTGATCAGTGCCAGCACGCCATCTATCCCACTCTGTATTTTGCGACGATCTTGATAGCTTATCTCTCTATAGCTCCTCCGTTCCCACATTGTTCTAATGTGTCCCCTTTCAAGAATACCTTCCCTTTCCCCTTTCGGCACCCTAGTTCGTCCCTCCACTGTTCCCCCCGTTCGGCCCCTGCTGCTTCACCCTCCGGTGCTGCATTTCTTACCTACTGTAGCAGCCATCAGCCTGTAGTTCACCTCGCGCCCCGTTGCTACCACGTCGCCACCCTCTGGTATTTAGTTAGTGGTTATGGTTCACAATCAAGTCTTTTTTTTTTTTTTTCCAGGTTTTTCCCACGGCCTCTTTACACACCGCGCTGTGAGACACCCCCCCCAAAGGTACTTGTGCACAGACCAGGTTTCTCCCTTTGCTGTCCTCCTTGCCACAGCTCCCGCTTTCACCTCTTGCGCATGCGCATCAGTCGCAGTGCTGTCTCCAAGCCGGATGAAGTTCCAACTTCTCAGTATGGTGGCCTGTGATGCCCAAAGTTTGTCAGACGCGTTTTGATTGTCACTGAAGAAGCTATTGGCGAAACGCATCTGAAACTTTGGGCATCACAGGCCACCATACTGAGAACTTGGAGCTTCATCCGGCTTGGAGACAGCACTGCGACTGACGCGCATGCGCAAGAGGTGAAAGCGGGAGCTGCGGCAAGGAGGACAGCAAAGGGAGAAACCTGGTCTGTGCACAAGTACCAGAAGACCCCCGTTGCTGACATATCTTTGCAGAAAACCAGCGTGATTGCTGGAGCAGAACCCACACCGACAGCCAGGGACTCTGGAGGACGGCTTGTGGAGTCTGGATACACTCCTTCTCATTACCATATATTGTTGGCTGTTTGTGAGTTTTCAATCTCTTTTTTACTTATTTGTTAATAAAACGGTGTTACACTATATTTCCCTTTTTTTTCCAATTTGAGGTATCATCAGGAAGTCTCCCTTATCCTTACTGAAGAATTACTGATTAATGTGAGTGTATTTCCTATTAAGATTAACCTTACATATTTCACTGTATTTTAACCACCCCTGATTGTGGTTCCTTTTTTTCTTCTAATTTCATGTGTCCTGTAGTCACAAGTGGAATCACGCGCCGGAGGATCCCTTCCCTTTTATGATTGTTACCTATAGAGGTTGGTGAATCACCTCTAAGAAACTCTGGCAGCAGGACTCCATTTTGTGTGGGACTGAATGTTATCATTACCTTAATACGGTTGGCGCAACTATTCCTTTTATTGATTTGATTTGATTTGAGAGAGAGAATCTGGAGCCTGCTACGGTGGTCACAGAGGAGAATTCTCTACCAAGTCCCTTCAAGATAATACCAACAGACTGTGTTTCATCTACAGATGAGTACTCTCTTGCACTGGTTCCCCCATTTATGTTGTCTTAGTGTTATTAACACAGTGTCCGCCAACCCACACGTCAGCGTTTTACAGATTGTGTCAACTGAATGTGTTTTTTACCCTCTATTGGAGTACAGTTCTTAAAGACTACTCCATTTATAATAACTTTTCCCTTTACAGTATTATGCTATGGAGCTGGCACTTCTTTTCTTTTGTTTTTTTGTAGGTCAATAGTGATCAGGCTAGATCACTTTAGAAGCTTCCCTACTCCATAAAGACTGCTTCCTGATACTGGACATTTCATCATACCTTTGTGATTGGTTGGACACTTTTTATCTGTTTATCACTTTTTTCACTGTGATTTTTTTGCACTTTTATATAAGCATATATATATTTATAACTTTTTACACTTTATTGTTTTACCATCACTACACTTTCATTTTTTACACTTTTAGCGCTACTCTAAAAGGGAGGCAACGCCGAGCTTGAGACAGTCTATCCCGCGCGCTGGGGTCAAGTGATGTCTCCGTCTTGCTCTGCTTTTTCCGGGTATGCGCAGTACCGCGCGGTCCGTGTGCTGTTGTTAGCACTTCTCCCAAGTTAACAGTCTCTCTCTCAGGTCAACTAACAGTTAACCAAGGGGCTGGTCTGCATGAAGGGTCCACAATGCTCTTACCACAACATGTATCGCAGACTAATCTGCTTCGTCAGGCGATAGTATATCATAGCTGCTGTGGAACTTGCAACTATCTCACACAGTTAGATATAATCCATTTTCTTGCAGGTAACTGGGTCTATAGAACTTATAAAAAAAAGCCCAAGTAGAAATGTCAATGATCTCTATCTCAATCAATTGGACAATTACAATAACAGTGTATAATTTTGCCATTAAAATTATACAAGTCATGTACAATTTAACTGATGTGAGTGCTACAAAAGTGCATATAAAAACAATATCAATGAGTACAATAATAAATAAATAAAACAAAGTTCCAATAATGAACAAACAAACTGTGACATCACAACAAGGTAAAGGTGTAGGGAAGGGAAAGATTGGGCGGGGGAGAGAAGGAGAAAATAGCAAGAAAAAGAGAGAGGGAGGGAGGGTAAGGAAGGCTGGGAGGGAGGGTGAGAAAGGCTGGGAGGGAGGGTGAGGAAGGCTGGGCGAAATAATTGAATAATTGAAAGGGAGGGAGAGTGAACATTACCCCCCTATTTAAGAAAGGGGGTAAGTTCTATGTAATCATTCAACCCTCCTGGAAATTTGCTTTGCAGCGTAAAGATCCCTTCTGGTGATATGGAGATCGCGGTCCCCTGCTCTAATGTTATCCTTAATTCTCTCAATGCCCATGTAGTTAGCCCCACCTATGCTGCATCCATGGACATCCCTACAAGTGGTCAATAGGTGTGTCAGTGGTTTTGATGCCTCTTCCAACGTGTAGCTGTTCTGAATATTCCGCAGATGTTCCATAACCCGTATGTTAAGATTGTGCTTTGTTCTGCCCACATACTGTAGTCCGCAGCAGCATTGCAGCCCGCCGTACACTACATATTTGGACAGACAATCAATGTAGTGTTTAATGTGATACTCACTACCAGTAACATGGGATTTTATAATCTTTTCGGATTTCATTTTTGGACAGATTTTGCATCTATTGCAGTAGGTGACTTCTGGCACTGGAAGGTGTCTAATGGATTATCACTGCTTAGTACATATGGCCCTAACGTGCTGAAAGGGAGCGAGACATTTTAAAATAAGAAAAAAAATATCTTTAGAAAGAATGTGCTACTATAGGTTTATAATTAAAAAAATGTATTGGTATACTTGGTCTACAACTAAAACTATTGGTACTCTCGGTTTACAAATAAGTGTTGGTACTTCTGGTTGATAAATACAAATAAAACATTGTTTTATTCATGGCTATAAATAAAACATGTAGAAGTGCTCATTTTTAAATAGAAGTAGAGGTGCCCCTGGCTTACAAATAAAACAAGTAGTAGTACTCTATATCTATTATTATTATTATTACGAAACTTTAACCACTGCATAAATTGCTCTTGTAATGAAGCGCTGATACTCAGTCACATGCACGTATAGTATAGAATGTCCCCTAAGTGGGACTGATGATTAATACGTACTGTTGACAACCCATTCATAAATTATGAATGCTTAACCTTTCCCTGCTTAATTAATATGGCAGTGGGAAGTAGCAGGGGTTGACAATGCTATGCTGCCTTCTCTCATTACCCACAGTGTCTCTATACTCACCTCTATAGATGTCAATGCCAAATTATGGCCTTGTTACTGAAGCATTTAATGCTGCAGGGCTGTTTGTGTCATATCTCTGGAAGGGGAGGTTTATTTTCCACCAATGTTTAAAACAAATGTTAATCCTGATGCCGATTATTAAATGTTTTGCCTTTTTAAAGGGGACGTTCTACTAATAACCAAAGTGAGCATTACACACTGATTATGATGATAGTATCACATTTTGTGGCTCTGTGAATTACTTTCTCTCCCTTCAATCTGCATCATTAAATCTGCCAAGTTTAGGGTGATATAACTCTCTGCTACATGACAAACTTCACCAGATGGAGGAAATTGTTGTGACATTTGACATAACTGAAGCCCTGTCAGGTCTCAAATCATTTGCAAGAGTCTCACGCATTAGGGCTCTGTCTTATGGTCTCATGCAGCACGAGGTAAATCTCACCCAGAGGGACGAGACAATGAAACAGTTCTAATTCCAACCCACACTTCATTACCACATGTCCAACATCACAGACTACACCCCACATGTCACTGACCCCCAGCCCCACAGACCCTACCCCAAGCATCATGGACCATGCTTTGACTTCACAGACTCCACCCCAACAGTCACAGACAATGCCCCCTACATCACGGACTATGCCCCAGCAAACATCATGTCCCCTGCTCTGGAGGAGAGCAGGGGTCTTAATCACATAGCACACATGTGTGAGGCCCTATCCAACATTTCATAGTGGGGGACTTTACAAGTTGTGTAACTGTGCAGTGAAAAATTATGCCACGTGTTAAAAGGCACTTTTTCAGCTTTGCTAAATAGACCTCATAAATGTTTTAACCAATTTAATGATGGGGTATGGGGGAAATATTTGGCCGTGGGTCAGGCCTAGCATAGTCAAAACTCAAAACAAATGTCACAGGAAATAAACCGCTTGTTAGAATCTGTTATCAAAAGGAGGAAACATTGAGAGAAATTCCAAAGAATTATCAGGGTTCAGTTATTAAAGATAAATAGCAGGGGGTCCCTGGAGATATACCACATTTATTTCAGCTGTGGGGACCTGCTGCTTCCCGAGATACTTATTGGAGAAAGTGCGCCAGCACTTCATGGAGGTTTTAAACCCCTATGTCACTCGGGTCAAAGGGAAACCTGGTCAGTGTGACGCTAGCGATTTAAACCTTCATTTTGTTTCCCCTGGAGAGGATGTACAAGCACTGCTTTTTATCCGTGAAACTTCATTAAAGTCTTGAAAACTATTGATGTAAAAAAATATGAGGTAATTCTTCAGTTTATACACAGCTTTATATATATATTGTTTTTTGTGTGAATTTCCTGAGGTTATCAGCAAAATGGGCATTCCCATCAAACTGTAATAAAAGGAAGAATTTAACTTTTCAGCTTCTTTAATGGACGTGTATCATTTAGAGCAGCGTAGCAAGAAACATTACTAAATTATAGAAACATGCAGAAGATGAAATTTGGGAGAAATATTTTAATTGGGCCGTTGCTATTCCTGGTATAAGTTTGGAGCAAAGAGGCTATGTTATTTAAAGTCTCCCTGTTGCAAAACTGATGTAAAACAGGCCCACATTTATAGAAAAAAATTCCATTCGTTTTATCAATTCTATAGTTATATACTGTATCAGAGGTCTTTGTGTGTCTATCAGTGTGTTACTGTGCGTGTTTCAGTGTGTTAGTGAATTTGTGCAGTTAAAAGAGCATCAGGAGCAGGCATTGGGGGTCACCAACTATAAATGGCAGAGGAAACCATTAACCCTTTCAATAACCTAGGTAAAAGGGTGCTACTATAGCATGCAGTCGACTTCTACTGTTCTACTGTAGCGTGCAGTCTACTTTATCTACTAAACAAAGGAACAATATGGTATGTATTGGTTTTTATTATACTAGAAAGGAACAATATAGCTCATTGGTTTGTAACGATAAAGACTTCGTATGTCTTTAAGAAATTGTAAAAACAAATCTTCTGCATTCTTTCTCAGCACTTTCCAGCAAATGTGATCAAGGTGTGATTGAAATAGCTCATTAAATTATAGAGGGTTAAACTGATATGCACAGTCAACTGACTATAGGAATTCAAATGAGGGTTAAACTGACAGAAGTGGACCACAGATCACCGGTAGACTGCACACTATAGTAGCGAATGCACGGTAGACCACAGATCACCGGTAGACTGCACGCTATAGTAGTGAATGCACGGTAGACCACAGATCACCGGTAGACTGCACGCTATAGTAGTGAATGCACGGTAGACCACAGATCACCGGTAGACTGCACACTATAGTAGCACCGGTAAAACATACCTCAGGTTTCTAAATAAAAAAAATGAGTGGCAGTACTGTAATCATCATACTTTAACCACTGTACATTAACTGGTTGACAATATACAGTACACAAACTGTGTATATTGTACAACCAGCATGTTCTACTATGACAAAAACAGAGCTGGAAGCAGATACCTCTCGTACAGGAGCAAAATATTACATTATTTGCACAGCAGTTAAAATAATGCGTTGTGCCTAATTATATTTGTTTTGCTGAAATATATGAACAAGACTTGGATTTTAAACCTCCACAAAAGGCAGTAATTGGTATTCTTGTTGAAAGCATCAAACTGTTATGTTAAAGCAGTGGATGCAAATGAATACAGTTCAATCTGCATAATTGCTATCTCAATATTCTACTGACTTGAAATTAAAGGTTCAGGGAAGGTTATCACCGTTTCTACTGTATGTATACATCATATAATTATATACAAAAGTATATACAGTAGTATAGAGGTTATGTGTTGAAAAAAATTCCCCACAGGAGGGTATATCCTCTGTGTGAAAGCTCCTCTATTCTGCGCTGACAGAGAAAATAAATAACCAATGTGATGGATTAGCAGATCCCGGGTATCACTACTTTTTCATTTACAACCCCAGAGTAGTTCTACTTTTTTTATGGACAGACTTAATATTCCATTTTCTACTTAAAAAAGAATGGATTTATTTTAGCGATCCTTTTGCCATCTAAAGCAGTTGTTCCCAAGCTTTCTTAAGCTGTGGCACCCCTGAAGGATTTTTAAAATCACGCCAGCTTTTCAGACCTCACTCATCCCCTCCTCACTTACACATACTGTAACACTGACCCTCCTTTTTCGCAAGCACACACCCAGCACACTCACCCATGTTCTTCTTCTTACACACACCACATTCACCCTCACACATAATACCCAAGTTTTTACTCTAAACACACTCCACATTTATCCCCCCTTTCTTAATCATAAACACCACATTCAGCCCCCTTCTCTCTTACACCACATACCTTCCCGCACCCCACAAAACCTCCCTCACAAAGACATCACACACAAGCCACACACAAGGCCACCGCTCCTTCTCTTTTCTCCCGCCTCAAATATGGCAGCTGCTCAGTGAGCACGCCCCACACTGTCTGGAGATGAAGCTTCTCTCTCTGCTCTGTCCCATGCAAGGAAAGAAGAGGCAACAGCGTCTACGTCTCCTGGCAGCGCAGGTGCTGCCCACTGAGCAGCCAGCTGAGTTCTCCTGGGGCTGCGCCACCCTTGGCAGAGGGTTATGGCACAACAGGGTTTTCCGGCACACTGGTTGAGAAACACTGATCTAAAGTACAGTCAACTCAGAACAGCTTTACCCCAACTTTAAAGAAGTGTAAAATGTCAATGTTTTCAGACTTAAAAAGTCTTTGAAACTACACTACAAAGATTACTGTGCATCAGTAAAATTAGTTATTTTGTTATTGCAGGAGAGAAACCTGGTTTACAGGTATTCAACTCTAAAGATGAAAACGAACCCTTTTGCTGTCAAAGGGCCTGCAATACATGAACAAGTAAGTAACAAACAGGGTCTTTGTATCAGAAAGGTGCAATTTGCTTCAAACCATGGAGAACAAAAATGTTCACCTGCATCAGTCTACAACAGCAGCAAATGTATGAAGCGTCCTAATCCTGTTTCTTACATTTCATGCAGATCACGTTGACACGACAGATTTATTTGACGCAGGGAGGAAAACTTCTCCATATATCTCATTATACAAATGCATCATACTGTACATCTCATTATAATATTGCACTGCCGTTGTTCCTCCCTAACTCCCCCTATTAATCATTCCTCAAAATGCTAAATTGCGCGAGTTGAGTAAAATGGGAACAAAACCCCTAGATAAATGGATGAAGTAATAATAGCGCAACTTGCAGCTGTTTTTGGAGCAATTACACAATTTGCTGCATTTTATACATATGTCCCACTCTCTTTTTTTTTTTTTTTACTGCAGCTGTATCCGTTGATAAATGAAGAATATGTACTACGGCAATTTTGGATGAGAGAAAGTGTGTTTTGACATACTGGGTCATTTTTCAGAGCACAGTTACATCGAATAAAAGAAGAGCTTTCTTTCACCCGATATTAAAAGCCAGAAACTTCCACACCCTTAAACTTGGCAGAGTTTTTTGATGCAGATTGCAGGGAGAACTAGGGACGCACAGAGGAGCAGAATGTGATACATCTCAATATAATCTTTGCATCATGTAACTTCCGCTATTGACATTCCCCAAATCGTAAGCTAAGGCACAAGGGGGTAAAAATGAGAGCAACAAAACATGACATATTTACACTAGGAGACACAAAATAAAAATGATGTTGTTTGACTCCATTTTGTTCCATTATATATATCCCATTGTCCTGTCTGGCAGCCAATGGGTTAAACAATTACTCTCTCCTTAGTTTAATGTACAAAGAAGACTTTAGGTCACTAACCCAGTACCACTCCAATTGACACAAACAAATGTATATACAGTATATAATGCAGTGGGTTTGGGTTTTGAACTTGTGTATGTCTCCCCTTACTTGCAAATACATCAGCTGGGATTCACTATCCTCTGGTAAAAAGCGTTGGAACTCAATCTCCCGTTATTGCCATTGACTTGAATGGCAGTTAATGCAGGATTGAGTTCCTGTGCACTTTATCGGAGTTTAGTGAATCTCCCCCATTGCAGTCTGTGATATCTTTTAGGGGACCAACTAGTGTTCATTACAGATGAAAATATAGTGTATAGAGCTTTCCAAATCTCTTGGGACTCTATTTCATTCTGTATGTACCATCTCTTAAACAACCTGTGAGATTTAGAGAGCTATGTACATTATAATTTAATCTATGAAAAACTCTAATATTGGTACCCTAAAAGGTTCCACAACCTACAACAATCTACACTTCTCCAGGACCAATAGAGCTACAGAATTTTAAAATGCATCTTGGAGGATTTTCAATGCAAGGATGCACTAATTTATCAGTAACGGATGAAAATTGCTTTCCATTCCTTTCTGTTTGCACTGGATTAAACAGTTAAATAAATCTGTTTCATACAACAGTCTGTACAAGGGGGGGAAAGAACAAAGCCTCACACACCAGAAACAATGTTTCATGTTCTCAATTTCAGGTTATTGTGCGGCATATTTCAAAGCCATAACTCAGGCCATCAGCAATTTCAATACAGGATCATTTTTTAAACTCCAATTCCAAAGACACAGTTAAATATGGCGAAATTTATTGTGGTACACACTCAGTCATGTACAGTAGTTATAGGTGTCAGACATTAAAAAAAAAAAAGTGTAAATCATCCAGACTTAACTGCACCGAACTTCCGGCACTCAACCACGTGTTCACTTAGTGTAGAGATTATGTGGTCATGGGGAGGCATCCCAGAAAATGAACGAAAGTGAAATTTACTCCACTTCCGAAAGGAGCAGTGAATGAGTTTTCACCCCAAAAAATTTGCATTCAATACATGACATACACTGTACATCGTAGGGCCCCTACAGTTTTGTCTCTTATGACATGCAGGGTACGTCTTGGGACACTCAATCAGTTAATCTTTAAAAATCGTCACTGCCATTGGTACATTTTGCCTCTAGTAGGGACTGCACCTTTATGAAGGAGACTGAAGTGCCACTTGAACCTTATATTTTTCAGTAAAATAAACAAGAGAAATATATACGATTTTGTGAGAGCTGAGATCTCTTGTATTGATACATAATTATTATTTCTCATTTGTTTTGAGTCACAATATATATCTTAATTGCTAGATACCGTATACATATTTAGTCCCTCACATGTTCCCTTGTATGTCAGAGGAATGAAGACTGAAGCCTCAATCTTAAACTCTGACAAAGCACACAGCATAGATTATGTGCTCTTTAAACACCAGTGGAAATCAGTCATAAACCATATATGTGAAGAATTACTGCTAGAAAATAATGGATAAGCCCCTGACAGACAGCGAAGTTGCTGGAAATTTTTCATAAATCAAAATTGTCACATCTGCAAGGTTAATTGGGACCATAGCTGACTGGTGTGTTTACCAAAAGAAGAAATCATAATAGAGATATAATGATGAGACTTTATTGCAGAGTGTGAAGAACATGATGTAGAAATGAGAAAAGCTAATTTATCTGCTGGCTGACAGAGATAGATATATGGGGCTTCACATTGAAAACATTTCTGGATTCCTTATTTTTCATGGTAATTATCAACTATAACACCCTAGAGCAGGGTTTCCCAAACTTTTTTTTCCGTGACCCGGTTATTTTTGAACTTCTCCTTTGTGACCCACTAAAAATGTTATCGCCTATACTGGCCTATAGGGCCTGCACAGACACACACACAGCCACTGATACACACACACACTGATACACACACACACACTGATACACACACACACACGCAGCCACTGACAGACACGCAACCACTGACAGACACACGCAGCCACTGACACTGCTACACACACACACACACACACACACACACACACACACACACACACACACACACACACACACACACACACACACACACACACACACACACACCCACACACACACACACACACACACACACACACACACACACACACACACACACACACACACACACACACACACACACACACACACACACACACACACACACACAAACACT
>CM071575.1:24888677-25096318 GCA_036426205.1 Ascaphus truei | reverse complement strand
CACACACACACACACACACACACACACACACAGACACTGCTACACACACACAGACACAGACACTGCTACACACACACAGACACTAATACACACACACAGACACTGATACACACACACACAGACACTGATACACACAGACACTGATACACACACACACAGACACTGATACACACACACACACACAGACACTGATACACACACACACATACAGACACTGATACACACACACACACACACACATACACTGATACACACACACACACACAGACACTGATACACACACACGCAGATACAGATACACACACACTGATACACACACACACACACAGATACAGATACACACACACACTCGCTCTCCCCTATACGCACACAGACACAAACAGTGAATTACAGGCAATGACGAATGTGGGTGGGTGGGTGTTAGGAGGGGGCCAGTGACACTTTGTGAGGAGGGGGCCAGGGACACATGTTAGGAGGGGGCCAGGGACACATGTTAGGAGGGGGCCAGGGACACATGTTAGGAGGGGGCCAGGGACACATGTTAGGAGGGGGCCAGGGACACTTGGGTGGGTGGGTGTTAGGAGGGGGCCAGGGACACTTTTCTTATTTATGAACCAGGAACTGAACCAAGTCAAAGCTCTGGGGACACCCAAATATGTATATATTTTTTACATTTGCCAGTATTGCAAGGAAAAACAAAGTTGGCTGCACACTCACCCAATCGGAAGCTGCAATCTCAGTTTACGATAATGTCTTACAATGTTTCTATTGGTCACCAGACGCAGAACCCAGTCGTCATATTGTTTCTTCCAGACAAGGGTTCTAGTAAGGGAATTTCAAAAGTAAATATTAAGATCGGGCACACTTCCACAGTTGTTTTGGTTCCAAAAACGTTCACGTTTTGTTATTTGCCCGAACCCAATTAATTTTGGTTTTGTAAGGAATTCTGGGGGGAAAAAATCAAAATAAAAGATGTTTGTTCAAAATTTAGGAGAACTCAAAATTCAAAGTAAAAACAGAAAATGAGAATAAGGCCTGAACAAGTCAAGAAATTAGAAATATTCCTTTGTATTTGCTCTTTAGGGATGGATGAAATTATAAGGAAAGATGAAAGATGAAAGATGGGTAAAGGGCCCTCCAAATTGATTAGTTTTTATCCCCTCCACCAAATTCACTAACACTTTGGGTGCTGTAGATAGTTTTTCTAAGCAAGCTCATTTGATACCACTTAAAGGTCTCCCTAATTTTGCCACCCTAGCAGATATCTATGTGAAGGAAATCTTCTGTATTCACGGAGTTCCAGTCTCTATTGTTTCCGATAGCGGACCACAGTTTGTCTCTAAGTTCTGGCGTGCCTTCGCCCAAAACTGGACATTTCACTTCTATTCTCTTCTGGATACCACCCACAAACCAACGGTCAGACAGAGAGAATGAACCAATCTCTTGAACAATTAATGAGGTGTTTCATATCCGATGCACAAGATAACTGGGTGGATCTACTCCCATGGGCTGAATTCGCTCAGAATTCCCTCAAGAACGAGTCCACCCAAGAGTCGCCCTTCTTAAATTATGGCTTCCACCCAGCCCATCTTCCTATCTTATCCAATCTCTCTGGAGTCCTGGCAGCAGACTCCAGGGTAAACTTTCTTCAAGACTCATGGAGGAGAATTCAAAGAAACCTTCAGGAGGCAGTCCTCAGACAGAAGGGACAGGCGGATCGCTATCGCCTAAAGGCGCCCAAATATAGGCCAGGTGACAAGGTATGGTTATCTTCAAGGAATATAAGGTTGAAGATGCCTTCGATGAAGCTGGCTCCATCATTCCTGGGTCCCTTCGGCATTCAGGAACAGGTCAATCTTGTGGCTTATCGCCTTCAACTGCCTCCATCGATGAGGATACCATCAGTCTTCCATGTATCGTTGTCAAAGCTCTAGATTCCCGACGTTTCGCCTAGGCCACCTCCGGTCATGTTTCAGGGACAGGAAGAATTTGAGATTCAGTGAATTATAGATTCTAGACACTCCAGAGGAGGAGTCCAATTTTTAGTTCATTGGAAAGGTTTCGGACCCGAAGAATGCTCATGGATACCACTTCACCAGATCCATGCTCCAGGATTACTAAGGCGGTTCCATGCCAGATTTCCGAATAAGCCATAGAGGAATTGTCCTGAAGCCGATCCTCAAGGACGGGGTACTGTAAGGAGTCGGGGAACACGTCCTTTGCGGCGTGTTCCCTCCTTACCTGCTGCTGCCACTGCGGCCACTGTTCCTGCCCATGTGTGCTCCCCCGCTCTCATTACAGAGCGCGCACGCACCCGAAGCTCTTCTAGCTGCCACACGGAACCTGGTCCCGCGTCTCGCGTCTCTCCCGCTTAGCATGTACACGCGATGACGAGCGACGAACCCCAGCTGTGTGGCAAGTCTCTCTTCCCTGCCTTGTTGCCTGCAGCCTATCCCAGCTCCACAGGGGCAGCGCCTCCGCTCCGCCCCCTTTCCCCATTGGTCTGTCCTGCCTTTAAATACTTCCTGCTTCCTCCTATGCTTTGCTCAGCATAATCCTATGTATCCTCATGAAGCTCACTTCATTTGTGCAGTGCTCTGTCTCCTTTGCAGTTAACCTCTTGTGTACCGACTCGGCTTGTTTGTGGACCCTTCTGGATTTTGGCATACCCTCGACTACGGCGATCTCTCCTACCCTTGAACACGGCATACGGACACGGACTATGCTGCTCTCTCCAATCCCAGACAATAGTTTACTGACCCCTACTATCCTGTCTTCTTTAATCCCGGAACTCGGCAAGTATACCGCATCTTCTACACTCTCCAACCCAGACCCGGTTACGCTAAACTATCCGCCTTCCAGGCATGCCTCCGATGCTGCGGGTGTGTGGTGTTATACCTTCTCACCTCATTGCCGGGGTCTTGTCTTGTTTGTGGGCAGCGCAAGCGTTACAGAAGCCCATTGGGCGATCCTTAGGGATTAAAGGTATCTTGTTCTTCTCTGCAAATCCCCGGTCGATAAAGTTGCCCCCTGACTAGGAAGGCACATGTGGTCGTCTTAAAGTTGTCCCCCGACAAGGTGACGGGAATATGGATCCTGGTAGGAGATTTGGGAGAGGGATGTGACATGGTTCCCAGTGTAGATCCCCCGACCTTCACTGGGTGTTGGCTTTTCCCGGCTTCATAGGGCAGGTGGTGACTAGGTGACCCTTGTTGCCGCAATACATACAGAGTCCCGAGCGTTGTCTTCGCTGTCTCTCTTCGGTAGATAGATGGGTAAGTCCGAGTTGCATGGGTTCCTCCATGGCTATGGCTGATGCATTATCGCTGGGGATTGGTGAAGGAAGACATGTAGCTGAATTTCAAAAGCACTTACCTCTCTCCATCCTCCTTTCTTGGAGACGCTGGTCCATCCGAATACACAGGGACACTAACGCTTCTAATCCTGACGGACGCTCCAACGATGCTAGTTCGTCCTTGAGATTTTCAGACAACCCTTGCCAGAACACCGCCGACAATGCTTGTCGCCGGTCTCGGTGACAATCATGCGGAATTCGAGAGCGTATCGTACCACCGTGCGATTCCCCTGGGATATATTTAGGAGAGAAGAGGCTGCCATTACCTTCCTTCCTGGAGTGTCAAAGACTTTTCGGAACTCTGCGGTTAATCGGTCAACGTCAGACGTGAGATTGTGTCTTTGCTCCCAAATCAATGAGGCCCAAGCCATAGCGTCGTCCATAAGGAGAGAGATTATGTACGCCCACCACCACCCAAATACATATAAAAACAATAAACTTACCTTGGCGAGGCCTGGCCTGGTGGCTGCAGGAGGGTCGGTGACTATGGGAAGGAGGGGAGGAGGGTGGGGGGGTGACTGCAGGAGGGGGCCCAGTAGCTGCAGAAGGGCTGGTGACTATGGGGAGGGGGGGAAGTGCCAGTGACTGTGGGAGAGGGGTGGTGACTGCAGGGAGTCCGGCGGCCAGACAGAGCAGTTGCCACCGGGCCCCGGTTCTCTCCAAGCTGCAGTCCTTTTCCTCACTCTGTCCCATGCTGGACCCTCTGACGTCAGCGTGCTTTGGGCCTACCACTCATGCTGTCATGCGCCAGAAGCTGGCCAAGCTCATTTCCAGCGCGCCGACGTCAGAGAGGCCCGTCGCGTGCCAGGGTAGGAAGCTCCGGGTGGGACAGAGAGAGGAAGAGGCCTTCAGCTTGCAGAGAGCCGGGGCCCAACAGCAACTGCTTTGTCCGGCCACCGGATCCCTGCAGCCACTTGTCCAGACTGTCCCCCCCGTTAGCGGCCCTGAATGCACCGCAACTGTCGCCATGCACTCTGCTTACAGAAGGATGAAATCTTATCTGCTTTATCGCCAGATTTAAACAGCTCATGTTATTCAGTAATTTTGAATGCAGCAGCAAAGAAAGAAGTATAAATACTTGAAGGAATGTGTGATTCTACTACAATTAAATGCTAGGAAGTATCAGCAACAAAGCCATCATGGACATCAAGAGAGCTGCTTGTGTTATTCGGTCCGGATATAGATCCTACGTCATAAACAAGCAAGCAATCTGTGCATTACTCCAAGTATATCTGCAATGCCGTTGCAGTACTACAATCTGCTTTGCACAAAACGCAGAATACAAGAACCAAGATACGAGGGATAAGTGTAATACAAATCCAGTCGTACTACCGTGCCCAAGTGGTCTGTAGTAGATTCCTTACCATGAAAGCAGCCACTATAAAGATTCAGTCTCTAATAAGAATGAGACAGAAAGTGTCCGCTATCACACCCTGAGAAAGGCGTCATTGGTTATGCAGCTGTGCTTTTGTCTGAGTAAATGAATGAGTCAAGAAAGAGAGGCCCAAGTTTACAAGTCTGCTGACTGAAAAAATGAGGTGCCATTGGGTACAGTCAGAACTGAAGAGAACTTCGCCATGGTTGACCCACTAGACTAAATGATGCTGAGCCAGAAACAGATGGTCTTTCAAGTGATACGGATGTTTATATCACATGATGTGTGGAAGTACTCATTGCCAAGCGATTAAAAGAGGAAATGGAAATGTAAACTTGAGCAACAAGTCCTCCGCAAAAGACTAAAGCATGATGAACTAATGCGAATACTTAGGTATATAGTTTGAGTGCATAAGTTATATAGACTTTGGCACCTGTCTTCTATTCTATTATGACATCACATGCACATCATGGCTAGTATTTTATATAGATGTAGTGAAATACTGTGCATCATGCCCTGAGGGCCCAATAATTGCCCCAAAGGGAAAAACGAACGTTGCTGGTGGGAGTGAAGATGTCTTGGAAATATAAATTTTACCAAGGAGAACAAGGTCCATGGATCTACTAAGAAGTTAGACAGTCAGAAAGACACAGAGAAGACTGGAGATATTGAAGTTAGACTTCTCCGACACTGATGCTGGTGACTTGTAACAGTGCACAGGCTGCTCCACAGGACAAGTTTATGCTGGGAGAGGTGGATATGAGAAAGAGTCATGGATTATCTATGCTAGATTGAGGTGCAGTATGTGTGCTTTCCAGCATGCTGGAGGTCAAACTCCTCTGGAGAGTCAGTCCGCTAAGGTGTTCTAATTAACTACTGATTGCAAAGGGGTTTAAAGGCAGTCAGAAAGCTAAGAGATTTTCCCCCAACAGGAAGGATGCCGGTTGGTGCAGTTCCCCAGGTCTGCTGGATGCAGGGCCTGCTGGAAATGACTGGGGACCCCACCTAGCAGAACAGAACCACCACACCCTGCTGAGGGAGCAAAGCTGTCCTTTATGAAGGTGTCACAGTTCCAGAGAGATTTCCTGGAGACTACAGGGATGGATTCCCAGCAACACAGTTAAGGACATATTTTGACATTCAATATGGATTGTTTAGACTGGAACTAGCCTAGCTATCCAGTCAGATAGTTAGGATGTTATGTCTAGTTAGCCTCCCTAATGTGGAGTAGGCTTTTGTTTTTATGTTTGGTTTTGCCTTAAAGGGACAGTGTGCCTACAGTACTTTGTTTTGGATCTGGGGAAATAAACCGCTGAAGGGTTTGTTATAGCCTTAAATACACTGTGTGGACTCTTTCAGACCCTACCGTGAGGCCATCCTGCCACTATCTATCTCTCTATCTCTATATCATATAATATATATAAAAATACGAGTTGTTTATAAGTGATTTAGCTTTTTGCACTTTTTGGAGCTACTAAAATATAGTGAGTTTGCAAAAAATGCAATTTTGGTCATTCCGTTCGGATTTGCACTGCCAGAATGAAAACGTTGCTAAAGCTTTTTTTCACACGGTTTGGACACGTGATAAAAATGTGGCATCAAATATTGTCAACCATTGGAGTATAGATGAAAAGAGTGATAATGCTGGTTTTACAAGGTCTGAATCCTCATGAAAAATATTTTGTAAAAAAGACAGAAAAAACATAGCTAGTCTGTCTATACAGCAATATGAAATTCTTGCTGATAGTCCTATGAATGAACACACACAATTTGAATGTCTTTGGTATCAGCTCTCAGGAATAATTTTAAGTGATTCCCCTGGTTCCACTCTTAAGCAACCTCCTTCCTCAAGGTCTATATTCACTTAATTCACTTAGATAGGAACTCCCCCTACATGTGAAAGATACGAGTGCATATAGTGTAGTGCAATACAGTTTTCTGGGCAGCAGGATTTTTCAATACAATGACTGTTTTTCACCTTGATAGACTTCATTATTCCAACGTTGTTTGTACTGTATGTATTGTCAATTGTAGCATTTCAGGATTGTTATATTTACTATTACTGACATAACTAGATTTGCAATCACTTTATTCTTGGCACTGGGTGGTAATTGGTAATCACATATATCACATATAATCCATTAGGTAGAGCGCTTTCTCTTGTGATTTTTTCCGCAATCACTTTATTCTATGCTGCTGGAGGGGCAGTGATCTAGACAGTGTGTTTAACTGTCTTCTTCCTTTAAGATTTGATTTGCTGCTCTCCCCACCTGAGCATCGCTTGTTATTCATCTCCAGCTCGCTGAAAAGTGCCCCCTTTTTATTCATGCCAAATTGTCCCTGCAATCAGCTACAGGTTATAGAAGTCCCCAGCAGTGGCATTTCCATACCTTTCATCTGCAGGAGATTGCGATGCTAATTGGGCAAAAGTCAAATTAAAATGCACAAGTCACCTTTTCTCTGTATGTTATGTCACTGTGGCAACCGTGTATTTATTTGTTTGAATCCCTTCGTTTCCAGAGTACTTCATTGCCGTTCCTTCTGGCAACAAAGAGGTTAAAGGTACAAAAAGGGTGTGTGTGGCAAGCACACGCGTTTCAAGTGAAACTTCTTTCTGTTGTGTCACTGAAATTGTAATTATACTCAAAGTCTTTCATTCAATCAAAAACCTCAAAATCAAAATACCATTTCAGTGGCAAAACACAGAAGTTTAATTTAGAACGTGCGTGCTCGCCACACACATTTTTTTTGGTTGTTGGATGAATCGCCAATGTATTAATAGTTCACGACAGACAATCTGATTACTCTTTAGGGTGTTGTAAATATATATAGATATTATATATAGTATCTATATATATAATATAATATATAATTATATATATATATATTTATATAATATATATATATGATATATCTATATATCATTACATTTTAAGTTATGGTGGGTGAAAAAGGCAACAAAAAACCTCCACCGTTAGCATATAGCCAATAAAGAATATCACTTGTAAACACATTTACATGTCTTAGACAGGTCTGCACCCCTGCCTTTCAACCATTATCACCAAGCATACAGTGCTCCCACTGCAGCAAGGGATTCTGGCAAATGACATTCAAATGAGCACACAATGTGTCACCTGGAGGCCACGGTGCCTAGCGGGGGCCACCCGAGGGCGGGGACCATAACCGGCACCGTTATGGGGTGCCGGTATCCCCCTGCAGGATTTAAATCCCCTGGTCACGTGACGCGGCAGCTTTAAAAGTCAGGGGGATACCGGCACCCCATAACGGGGCCTGTATCTCATGAAGTAGGGGTTCGCCAAGGCTGAAACCAATGCGGTTCAGCTCAGGAGACCCCCTACACTTGTACAATATCATTACAATTTATATTTATGCTTCACGATCGCCTGTAAGAGCCGTGCATGGAGACGCAGCATCTTTTTTTTCTATCAAGCTCCCCCCCTTGCTATAGCGCTCAAACTTGTAAAACACGATATTAGGGGAGGGGGGGGGAAAGCTTGTGCGATCGGGCAGATTTTTGCTCGGCAGGACCAAAATGCCCGGAACTTCTCAGTGAATCCCGCTTTTGGCTTCACTTTTTATCGGCCGAGCAAAAATGTTCCAATCGGTCACAAAACCGCGCTGCTTAGTGCATAGCCCCCACTGTATCACTGGAGCTGGGAACTTTGAAGTGATATCTGTATCCAATGTTCCCTCTAACTGCATAAACTCTATATACCTTATCTTGTGACTACTAGTCCTATTGTGGTTAAATAGGCCTATCTATATTGCACTAATTGCTGGAAACTCCAACTATGGATATATAAACATGTTACACATATCAGCATATACTAGCTGTGTGTTATCCTAATCATTAATAGGGCTATGTCAGCTATTATAATACATGTACTGTATTGAGTGCTGACATTTTGAATTTGGCTACTATAGACAAATACAGCGTACCCAGAAACGTGGTTATAAGGAAAGTACTGTACTTCCCAGAATAAATCATACCTAATAAACATGCTACAAGCTAGGTAAACAGAGAGATTACACTTTTAAGAACTACAGTATATTTGTACAGTACAGCACTTTACTTCACATGTCCAAAGAACGAGACCAAATTGTGTCTCATTTGTCTGATGCTGGTCTCACACACTGTCAAATAATGCTTCTGCAGAATCTCCGATACCTCTGCAACACAGCGTTCATAATTTTCCAGGCTGGTCTAATCCACCAGCCAAATTGTTTCACTGTGAAAATAAGGAACATGATAAAGATTAAAAGAGTGCAGATGCATAGGCATACTGTCTGGCTGTGTGAAGAAAAACTTTAAAAGCAAAAGTGTTTACAGTACTATACGTACTCGGTTCTGACCCTCCAGAAAATTAGTCTACCTTCTCCCTTCCTCCTGCACGGAACGACGGTTCATTGCGGCTTGTTTCCGGTTGGGAATAACAAAAGCAGTAAGCATGTTGCTTGAAGGCATATATGCCAAATACTGGCTTATTGTTACACCAGCTGAATTGAACTAGAAGTTTAGCTTGAAAAAAAAAACTGTGTATTGACCATTGACTAAGATACGTGAAGCTATTTTTGGTACTTTTTCTGCGATTGCAAAGTCTCTTATCTAAGGCTCTTGTCAAAGAAAACAACAGGAGCTTTCTAACAAAAGCTTCTGAATCTTCTAACCTTTATCCTAAAAACCAGAGCCATTGATTCCAAGAAGAGTTATTTATAGTAAATCCCAACACATTTTTTAACTAATACTATCTTGCTCTCTTTTCAGACCTGCATTTCTTTTTATGTCTTTTGTGCCACTAGGATCGGGATTATAGATATATATGTATATATATATAGATATATCGAGATTGATATCTATGCGATTATAATATATATATATATATATATATATTATTATAATAATAATATAATACTATATAATATATGATATATATATATATATATATATATATATATATATATATATCTATATTGAGACATAGTCCATACAAAGTGGTAGGCCGCTTTCTGCCCCGTTGTAGGTCAGAAAGTGCAGGAATAGTTAAAGATGATCCATTTCACAGCGTCACATAACTCAGACTGCTGGATGGAAAACCAGACCACAGATTACAATGGGTCTAGTTTCTCCTCACACTGCTCTTCTAATCATTGCACAGGTATTTGAGCAGAGAGGTTTGCATTTCAGTCTCTCTCCTTAGAGCCTGGGGTGGGGGTATCGCTGCTCCCTGTATCAGTTTCGGGGTGGACGGCACTCCAAGTACACCGAACAGAGGATTTGACTGGAAGTGGGACCGTGATTCCCACCACGAACAGATAAGACAAAACAATAGTTCTATTGTGTGCTAAAAGACTGTGTGTATCTAGTGACCCTAAATGAGAGGGCAATGTTTTAAGCTGGGGGAACAGGTTAGTTGGCCCAGTTCGTTCACAGTTAGAGGCGGATTCTGAGTGTGTTAGGTAGTCCTGAAAGGGATAGGATTTCTTTATATGATTTGGTTTTTATTTCGTAAAAGTGGCACTGTGTGAAAGCTATAACACTGATGAGTAAACGCTGAAGGGCATGGGAGTACTCCCTGCCTACACACTGTAAAGCTGCAGTACCTACTTGATGAAAATAAGCAGGCAGAAGCTGAGTTTTAAGCTAAATCTATTTGCATGTTCTGTTTGTTGTATATAAACCTAGAAGACTGTGTCGGGAAGAAAACCCAGCAGACGTAAGCCGCTACAAAAAAGGGGCGTTTGTCACATATGGTGGAGAATGCGGGTCGACACTAAAAAGTCTTGGGGTTTGAAAATAAATGCAGGGGTTTAAATGGCCCCCGCCGTGAACTAAAGTACAGATGCATGAGTGAAGTCTGTACCCTGCGTATATCAGTGTGCTTCTAGCAATACACAAGAGAATGTGCGAGGTGTGGTGCAATAGCACCGAACCCAAACAGAACACCAAAATGTTGCGCTAAGAAAAAAAAAAATTGCATTAGCCCGTGCTGTTTGTAAAGATAATGCCTTTTGCTGATAGTGAGTAAATTTGACAGTAGCAAGTGTGTATGTAGTGATGAAGTGAGTTGAATTGCAGCTAGCAAATTGTCCCTGCGGGTTTCTAAAATGGCCAACGTGAAATGTTTGTTTTGCATAGGCACGTAATCTTTGAAAAACAGTGTCCCTTCAGGCACATACGATGATGATGACGACGACTCGTATGTGGCCCTGGGAGAGCGTACCCACAGATGAATTAGTTGCTGGGCCTGTCGTGATATGTAGGTCACATGGAAGATGTGTGTCCAAAATTTTCAAAGACAAACAGCTGCAAAGCAAGCAACGCCTTGGAGTGTAAGCAAGATGGTGGAAGCTACCAGTGAGTGTGGGACCGATACCGCTGATATCTCTGGAGCTAATAAAGCAAAAAGAAAGAAGAAGAAAAAGAAAAAATGTTCCTCAGTCAAAGGGGACGTGACCGAGCCACTGAACCTGCGCTGTCAGAAAAGGCGCCGAGTGTGCTCTGCAGACACAGAGTGACACGGCAGAATTTGTCAACGGGAACAGGGGCAAAGGGAAAAGGAAGAAGGGAACAATAGGGAAGCTGAATCCTGAACCAGGATAAAGAAGCTTTGGTTTCTGCACTCCAGCTGCCCGCCATAATTATGAAGTCCTGTGGCAGGATTTGGTGAAGGAGCGAGACATGTTGGATGACAAGAGACCAGAATCGAGAACGCCGAGTACAGAGGTGCGTATACTTCCAGCTTTACAGGAGTACGAGGCTTTGGAAGAAACAGAGTCTCTCTACGGAGTGAGGTGAAGAGGTGACGACTAGGTTGGAAAAGGCCAACACCCGTAATGCCACCATGGATGGAAAAAGATTAAGTCTGACAAAGCGATTGCTATCCTAAAACAGAGAAATACGGGAAGGCTCTACAAGAGGTTCACGGCTCAGCACAGAGGTGCAAAACTAACGCCTGGAGGGCCACGGTTGACAATAGAGCGGAATTGTTGAAGCAAACAGGAGATGCCCTGAGTGAGTTACAGACTTAAAGCAGAAAATGAGACTCTGAAATTGAAAAATTCAGATTTGACTGACCAAGCAAGAAAGTAAAGAAACAGTTGACTCAGGAAAAATTAGAGAGCAGGAAGCACTACGAAGCATTGATGCACACTCGATCCAGCACCAGGAAGAATGGAGGCCTAGAACAGAATGCGACATGTGTGAACAAAACAGAATTCTTCGTGAGGAACTTAACGTTTGAAAAAGGAGAAAAGCATTGAGAATAATTCAGAAGACTGCAAGCTCTTATCCAAGAAGAAAAGGGAAAGAGAAATTATGTCGTAACACGCGCCTGCTGCAACTATCATCCTACAGGCTGGCCTACAGAGGGATGAAAATCGTCAGTTAATGCGGATAAGCAGCCTGTGTTCTTCAATCATTTATCCGTGCGAAGGTAACGAAAACAGGTTCCTCATTATGAAAGGAGCAACTATAAAAATCAGTCTCTGACTCGGATGACACAGAACAGGATTCGCTATCAAACCTGAGAAAGGCGTCAGGGTTATCCAGCGGTACTTTCGCCTGAATAAATGTAGGCCTCAGGAAAGAGAGGCCCAAGGTACTATGCCTGCCAGCTGCAAAGGTTAAAATGCCACACGGTACAGCGAGAGTTATTGAGAGCCCCCATCAAGGTGAAGGTGCTCCAGGTAATTAGCGCTTCATATCTTAAGTACCATATAATTGCCCAAAGGGAAAATCCCACATCTCTAAGAGTGAAGATGGTTGTGAGAAAATACATGGCATAGAGAAGTAACATAAAGGTTCAAAGGTTGCAAAGCAAAAGCGACAAAGTCAACGTGTGGCTTGAATTATCCAGATCTCGCCACTTGGGCCCCAATATAAAGACAAAGACGATCCGGCCCCAGAGTTCCGTCAGAAGCTAAAGAGACAGTCCGACCATGTGCAAGAGACAGAAAGCCGTTAAAATGGACTCTGGATATAATGGACTGGAAGTCAGAAAAAAAAAAGTAGTGGAACAACCATTGGGTTACACGTGCGGACTATGTCACTACTACGTATATGCTATACTATGCCTTTAGAAAAGATTTTTGTAAATATTGCAATGTTGTATTTTTTTCTTTCATTGAAATGTAGGTTAAAACTACAAATTAATATACAGGGGTTGATGGCCCAAGATACAAGGCTGTAGTTTATAAAAAAATATATATATATATATATATATAATTTATATAGATATATATATATATATATAATAAGATATATATATATATATATATATGATATATATAATAAAAGACAGAAATACAATGAGCGCAACCACACGAAATTAGTTAAATAGAATAATACCACATGGAATGGGGGTATACACTTACAGTTAACTTCCCTGACTCAGTCGCAGCCAAAAGGTTCTACCGCTACGGGTGGTAACAAAATTTCAAAGGAATGATAGGACGCAAATGGAGACAAGAAAAACAAACAAGGTGTAGTATATTTTACAAATAAACCGCCAGAAGGTATAATATGACTCACAGCGTATAGGATATATCAAGCCTTGTATCCACTCTGGGATCTGGAACAATTAAATGATGAATCTGGAACAGCTGGTCATCCACAGCAATTGCAATCTCGAGCAAGGTACCCGCAGGAAGAGAGGATGAAGAACAAATGAGTAACACAGTTTATTAAAATATTAATAAAAAATGACTATAAGTAAAAGACTCACATTCTGTGAGATATCACTAAAACTTGTGAGAATTCTGAGCATTCCACACTCATTGAAAAAGGGTAGTAACCACTGCAGATTTCTTCAACAGTCTTAGTCTGTAGATTTGAACAATAGGGAAGAGTCAGGTGTAAATAGCACAACACACTTAGTGTCTCTACTGTTCCACACTGTCTCCTTGTGTGAGCTGTATCTTCGTGGTTATCACTACATAGGTCTATCTCACCTGCACCTGATGTGCGATATATATCATGGTACTTAAGGTAGGTGTGTCCGGTTTACATATAGAGAGTTCTTTCTGCTCTCCCGAAGAGTTCTCAATCTTCCTCCGGTCACCACGTCGCTGGGGACGCTCGTGCCAAGTGACGACGCGGTGACAGTCACTCCCTCCGCGAGAGTTCGTCTCGGTGGGTGTGGGTCTTTTATTACTAATGATTTGTGAAGCTTCTGATTTTATTGTTTTGAAGCTTTTTTGGGAGTTAGGATTGAGTACAACCTTTACATGTTTGACACATAAAGAACCACAGCGGTAGGGCGTGGTTTACAGACAGTAAGAACCGTGTATTCGAGGGTAGCAGCAGCAGCAGCCAAGAGGTGCGGCGTGGCCGTTTTGTCCTATTGTTGCCTGCAGGAGACATAGCAGCGCGAGGATTGAGGCCTCCGCTCCCACGGCCAACCGGACGAAATAGACCGCGAGAGGAGTGACGTCACCGCGTCGTCACGTGGCACGAGCGTCCCCAGAGACGTGGGTGACCGGAGGAAGATTGAGAACTCTTCGTGGGAAAACAGAAAAGAACTCTCTATATGTGAAACCGGACAGCACTACCTTTAAGTACACGTGAGTACTATACGCACATCAGGTGAGTGAGATAGACATGTAGGTTGATTGATAACCACGGAAGGAGAGAAAGCTCAACACAGGAGACTGTGTGGAACAGTAGAGACACTAAGTGTGTGTGCTATACAACCTGGACTATTTCCCATATGGTTACAAATCTACAGACTAAGGAATGTTGAAGAAATCTGCATAGTGTACTACCCTTTTTCAATGAGTGTGAGATGCTCAGAATTCTCAAAAGTTTTATGATATCTCACAGAATGTGGTCTTTTACTATAGTACATTTTATTAATAATTTTAATAAACTGTGTTACGCTATTTGGGTTTCTATCTCTCTTCCTGCATGGGTACCTTTGCTCGAGAGATGCAAAGCTGGGGTGACAGCTGTTCCAGATCATCATCTTTAATGTTCCAGATCCCAGAGGTGGATACAAGGCTTGATATATACTTACGCATTGTGAGTGCATATTATACCTTTGGCGGTTTATTTGTTAGAACATACTACCTATGTTTGTTTTTTCTGTCTCCATTTGCGCTAGGTCATTCTCTTTGGATATATATTATATATAATATATATAGATATATATACTTATATATATTATATATATTAACTATACTATAGATATATATTGGTAGCTTACAATATAGGGAAAAAATGCCCTTTCCGGTTGGAAAAACCCAGGGAGGTAATAGAAACTGTCTGGTTTTGTGAGCATATTTAGCATATCCTGGGTTATAAGAATGTGTGCTAGACATTTATTTTTCAAAATAGTTCCCTAATAGAGAGCAACAAAATATGTTTGCCAAGTATAGTCTCTTATGACAAAAACTATTGACCATAATTGCTGCGGGAAAAAAAAAAAAAGTTAATATTCGTGTCGTGAATGTTTAATATTGTACTGAGGAGTTAGCTCAAGTATTTCAGGTAGGACGCTCACCCCAGTGAGGTCCATGGCCGCTCACCCCAGTAGATGTGAGCTGGGGAGGGGGATATGTGACATAGTCCAAAGATGTTAGGCAGCTTTCTGCCCCGTTTTAGGTCAGAAAGTGCAGGAATAGTTAAAAATGATCCATTCCACAGCTTCACATTAACTCAGACTGCTGGATGGAAAATCCAGACCACAGATTACAATGGGTCTAGTTCTCCCTCACCTGCTCTTCTAATCACTTGCACAGGTATTTAGAGCAGAGAGGTTTGCATTTCAGTCTCTCTCCTTAGAGCCTGGAGGCTGGGGGTATCGCTGCTCCCCTGTATCCAGTTCCGGTGTGGACGGCCCCTCCAAGTATCACAGTACCAGAGGATTTGCCTGGACAGTTGGGACCGTGTTACCACCACGAACAGATAAGACAAAACAAATGTTTATTGCTGTTGCTAAAAGACTGTGCTTTATCTAGTGACCCTAAATGAGAGGGCATTGTTTTAAGCTGGGGAACCAGGTTAGTTGGCCCAGTTAGTTCGCAGTTAGAGGCTGATTCTGATGTGTAGTTAGTTCCCTGAAAGGGATAGGATTTCTTTATATGATTTGGTTTTTATTTCTTAAAAGTGACACTGTGTGAAATGCTATAACACTGATATGAGTAAACCGCTGAAGGTTAAATGTCTGAGTACCTCCTGCCTACACATGTTAAAGCTGCAGTACCTTACTTGGATGAAAATAAAGCAGGCAGAAGCCTGGAGTTGGTTAAGCAACGTAATACTTTGCATGTTCCTGTTTGTTGTATAAATAACCCTAGAAGGCTGTGTCGGGAAGAACCCAGACAGACGTCAGCGCTACAAAAGAGGGGCGTTTGTCACATAATATATATATATATCATTACCACCCAGCAGAACAGCAAATAAAGGCAGCACTCAGAGGTAAGTAAGCAAACAACTGTATTAGAACAGACATATAAATCTGACGTTTCAATCCCTCAATGGGATCTTCTTCTGGGGGTGTGCAGTGAAGCATATGCCGTACCTTAACAATATACCCTAAAAAAACATGCATCCATCACCTGTTAACAATGCAAACATTCATTTAAACCGTGTGATGCCACTCCTGTTGTCCACATCGCTCCCGTCGGCCATTTTGGATCGGCCGTAAGTGATCTGTATAACGTATCAGCTGCGGAATATTGCAGCTGATCGGGCGTAGCATTCTCTGTCACCAAGTGCACTGAGTATAAGCATCACAGTCCAGGTGCAGACAGATTTAGTAAGATATATTTTTAGTGGTGTTTTAAATAGTTTCAGGTGGGTGCTTGCTTTTTAATAGTGGCTTCTTTTTGGTAGTTAGATTTTGTCAGATGGTGTTTACTTTGAGCTTTCATTTATTTCATAATGATTTTGTTTTGGTGTTTTAATTGCGAATTGTGGTCTTTACTTTGGATTGGGTTAATTGATTGGTGGTAATTTAGTTCTGTTTACTTCTTGATTTGTTTTTATTTTCTGATTGTTTGGATGACATTGGATCTTGTTTGTGATTGTTTATTTTAGTTTGACAATTGACTGGCATATTGTTAAATGATGACCATATTATATGGGCATCATGTGCCATTCAATTGTTTTATTGGCATTTGTTATCTATTTAATTGGCTATATGATGTGTTTTATTTTGCTATGTGCTGTGCTTGATTTTGATATGTAATGTTTTTTATTTGGGCCTGTTTTTTTTAATCCTTCACCATTTCTTGATATATTGGTAAATCATGCCCATATTATATGAGCATGATGTACCCACTGTACCAATGAATGGTTGAAGGGTGGGGGTAGTTGCCTGGGGAGGGAGGTTAGGCCTCCTGGGTGGGTAGTGGCAGCGGGTGGGTTAATCCCTTAAGTACTATAACTGTTATTAACCGCTAAGGTGATTAAGGGGCTAGGGGCCATTACATTGTATTTTGCTATGTATTCTTTCTGGCAATGGAGGACATGACCCTGCAGTAAGCTGACGAGGACGCCCTTCATATTGGCAGGGTTAAGTATAGCGGTTTTTATTTACTTTATTTATGCTTCATGGCTAATGTTGTGTTTAATAATGGCCAAGTAATCTATTATCTATATCTGGATAATAGTTATTTTGCCCATTACAGTACTGTATCTGTTTGGTAGAGGGGGAGGGGGGGCGGGAGGTGTATTTATTGAAATGTAGGCAATTGAAATGTAGGCAATTTTCTTTTTAAATACAGGAATGGTACCCCAGGCCAGAGGGGAGCTCCCGAGGATCCCCGGACGCCCACAGGGACCACCTTAGGACCCACGGACACCTGTGGGGAAGAACCGGGGGCCCCACAGCTGTGGAGGCCCCAGGGACCCACCCGAGGGCCCCAATAAACCCATGGGAACCACCAAAGGGCCCCCAGATACCCGTGGGGAGGACCAGGAACCCCCAGACACCTGCACAGACAACCAGGAGGCCCACAGAGCCTAGCTGGGCCCACCTGGGGGGAGGGGAGTGTATTTATTTCAAAGTATATATTATATGTATTTTTTTTTCTGGGCACAGGATTAGTACAGCCGGCAAGCGGGGTCCCCCGGACCACCTGGGGACCCCTGTGGGGCCCCTGGACACCCACAGGGACCACCACCAGTCTATAGAAACATTCCTATGCTTTAAAAAAAATGTCATGCATATTGGGGGGGGGTATAGGGGTTGTTGGGGGCACAGGGGGTGGGTGGCTAGTACATATTGCAAGGTTTATTGGGGGCAAATGCCAGCAATAAAGTTGCTATTGGGCCTTAACCCCTTCATTGCCTTAGCGGCTAGCCGCTAAGGTAATGAAGCTGCTTTAATGTAATTCTTTTAATAGTGTACGGAGCAGGGGGTCTCCTGAGCTGAACTGCTTTGATTTCTGCCTCAGGGACCCCCTGCTTCCCGAGTTACAGGCCCCAGTATGGGGCATCAGATGCCAGTGTCGTCGACATTTTTAAAGCTTCCACATCGTGTGCCATGTAAATAATGGAGGAGATACCGGCACCCCATATCTGGGCCTGTAACTCGGGAAACAGGGGGTCCCTGAGGCTGAAATCAATACGGTTCAGCTCAGGAGACACCCTGCTCCTGCAGAATATTATAAAAAATTATATTAAAGCAGCTTCATTACCATAGCGGATAGACGGTACGGTAATTAATTATTTTTTATTGTTATGTTTGTTTTCATACCAGTGTAGATGAGCAGGGGGTCTCCTGAGCTAAAACTCATTGGTTTCAGCCTCGGGGGGGCCCCTACTTTATGAGATACAGGCTCCATTATGCGATGACGGTATTCCCCTGCAGGATTTAAATCCCCTGGTCACGTGACGCGGGAGCTTTAAAAGCACAGAAGATACTGGCACCCCATAATAGGGCCTGTATCTCATGAAGTAGGGGTCCCTGAGGCTGAAACCAATGCGGATTAGCTCAGGAGACCCCCTACACATGTACACTATTATTAAAATGTATATTTATACTGCACGATCGCCTGTAAGAGCCGTGCATGGATTTTAAGTGCAATAGCAGGGGGGTGGGAAGCTCAGGCGATCTGTCAGATTTTTGCTCGGACGGACCAAAATGCACTGAACTTGTAAGTGAATCCCGCGTTTGGCTTCACTTTCTAACGGCCGAGCAAAAATTTTCCAATCTGGCGCAAAAGCTCACAGCGTTGTGAATCACCCCCATAGTGTATCCAGAAGGTGTCCAGAAGGATTGCTTGGGACCAGCTGGAATTCACACAGATTTCTTGTACCCGGTAGATTAGCCTGGGATCAGTTGGGACTCTGTGTACAAAGTGCAATTTAAAGACTAGTATGTTGTGCTGCACTGCCCATTTAATTGCCCTGATAAGTTGTTTTTTCAGTCCCAGAAAAAAAGTTCTTTATTTTAGCGGGAAACTACTGTGTGGAGTCCTTACTGACCCTGCCTGCAACCCAATCCGTCACAAAAATGCACAAGCAGAAAGGAACTGGTTATTAGCACAGGAGTGGAGCAGGGCAGGACAGTATTGATAAGGCATTAAACAGCTGAGTGATCAGAGATACAGTTGCAGCCACCAGTATCCGATCATTTGCCTGGGTAAAAACGAAGGCATCTCACAGTAAATGCCTCAACATTTCTGAGATTCTGATGCCAGAATAATGGCCCATCGGATTAACACCGCAGGGGTACTTGCAGTCCCATTCAGTTTGAATGGTACTGCAGGGACCCCTCCCGCTGTGTTAATCTGATGAGCCATTTGTCTGGCTGCAGAAATCTCACAGAAATGTTGCAGTTTATTGGGAGATAACAAAAAACAAAACGAAGATGCCCAAAGCTACTTCCAATGTGACAAAAATACACAGTGCAATACCTATATATTCTCTTGAAAAAGGGTCATTTAGGTTAACCCTTTGGCAAAAGCATCTTAAGCCTGCTGCCACTTTCAAGGCATGACCATTAGCAAGTCCTATCACTCCCTGAGTTAAAATTCTTATTTACCTGTATAATTACAGGAAGAATTATCAGCATTGGATCAGTCGTAACCCAGCTAAATGAAACTGACCTACCCTCTCACAAGCAGCTGAGACCAGCTGCACATAGTTAATAAACATACCAGCCATTCCCAACATAGCTCGGACGAAACCCATACCAGGATTCCACATACGCGTGAATATCAGAGCCGACGTATGAGTAGAGATTTTGCATTGTGTTAGAGAGAGAGAGAGATATTAGATTGACGACGAGATTCCCTCATTTATATTCATTATATACCTATTTATACTCTTGTCTATAGGTCAAAAGGAGTGCTAGTGACAAAAATACACAGTGCAATACCTATATATTCTCTTGAAAAAGGGTCATTTAGTTTAACCCTTTGGCCAAAGCATTTATTGGGAGATTACCCCAGATTTTCCAAGGCAAGTGATCTAATACTGGTGAGTGCATCTCTAAGATCTATGCCAGCAACATCTCCACCTCCTCTGCACTGGGGAGAGAGGAAGAGTAAGAGGTTAGGCTACCTGTTGCCCACCAATTGTGTATAGATATGTGTATGTACAATGTTTATTGCTAAGTTTTTGTGTACTGTATGTCTGCATATGTGTTTGTATATGTCGATTCTATATCTGTTTATTTACTGTATATATGAGTGTATGTAGATTGTATACAGTATATGTTTGTGTGTATGGACATGTGTATATGTACAGTACTTCAATTGTATATATTGGTGTGTATGTGAAGTCTGCATACAGTATATACAGAATTTGTGGAGTTTTTATTGGGGTTTAGAATGTACAGTAGTTATACATTCACTCTTCTTTGCTTATGTTCCCAGCACTTGTTTCCTTACAAAAACATAGCCTGGAATAGGGATGTACTGTACATACTTTTTGCAACAGTTAGCGAAATTGGCAAAAAATTAGATTGTAAGCTCCTCGGGGCAGGGACTCCTCTTCCTTAATGTTATGTTTGGCTAAAGCACTTATTCCCATGATCTGTTATTTATATTATCTGTTATTTATTCGATTACCACATGTATTACTACTGTGAAGCGCTATGTACATTAATGGCGCTATATAAATAAAGACATACAATACAATACAATAAGCAACATTGTTCCAATGGAAAATATATTTTGTTTGCAGGATCACATGACAAATGTGCAGCTTACATCAGGGGTGCGCAAAGTTTTGCTGCTGCGCCCCCCCCTGTGTGACAGCCCCAGCGCTCATGCCCCCTCCTCCCCCCACCAAAATCCCTCGCCCCCCAGCTTGAGCACCCCAGGGTTACATGATTTTTTTTAAAACACAATTTCTGAAAAATGTGGCAAATGATGAAATGTTATACATTTTCTATAAGGAGATATTTGGTACCCTTTTAGCAAAATACCCCACACAATTTTCACTATATTTTGAAATTTCTGCAAATGTGAAAAAAAAACATGAACTGACTCCAGGATAGTTCGGACATCTCTGACTGGCTGCTACCATCTGTAAGCTAGAACGTTATACTGTATCGCACTTCCTAAAATCAGTGGCAAAAGATTGTTTAGCTACTGTAAATAGAAAAACTGGAGCAAGAATCTAAATGATTAGATAAAATAAATCCCATTGCTTTTAATGGATTTTTTTGTCTTTTTTGCTCTGATATTTTCTGCTATAGGTTTGCAGCTACAGACTTTAATAGATCATGGGTTATACAATATTGTATTGTATTTTTTCTCTTTATTGCCCTAAACAAGCATTTTATAACTAAACATACAGTCACAAAGGAACAGAGGGGTTGAACAAGTCACTTATTAAAAACAATCCTTCTAGTGTGTCCTTTGGTATGGCATATATACAACCAGCATTTTTAAGGTAGCTTTCTTTAATTTGAACTTATAAAACAACAATATGAAACTAATAACTTTGTAAATCACACTTTTCTTATAAGGAAAATAATTTTTACATGTGGTCCCACTGAGCTGGTCAAATAATATAAATAATATATGTATTTAAAACTAAGTGGTGCTGTTGTATGGGTGATGCTGTGTGGGTGTGCTTGGGTGTGGGGGTGGGGTGTGGGGGTGTGGGTGTGTGGGTGCTGTGTGTGTGTGTGTGTGTGTGGTGTGTGTGTGTGGTGTGTGTGTGGTGTGGTGTGTATACAATGATCTATCTATCTATCTATCTATTACATCTATCATCACTCATCTTATAATATATATATATGATATGTATATGATATATATATGTGTGTGATTATATTTATATATATGTATATAGAATATGTATTTGTATATAGTGTGCAGAAAATGAGTCTTCAGTATTAGGTGACCTTTTTTATTGGACTAACAATTTATGTCAGGACAAGCTTTCGAGAGTTCTCCTCTTCTCGTTCAGGCAGGCTACTGATATACAAAGGATTAATGGCTAAAGCAGTGTAGGAGAGGGAAAAAAAAAAAAAAAAAACAGATATTTACTATAGATAAGGTTGTAGGTTGTTGTTACATCAGCCCTTTGAGAAAGTCGCCCAGTGGTGACGAAACACGTCAGGGACTCTGATAGTCGGACTACGTCACTACGACGGCATCGCTACCAGCGCACGACGGCAACACCAGCGTGGGGATTCATACGGCGGCCATTCTAAGTGGAGAGGCGATTGTCTGGACTCCGGTGGACTAACTTTAGTCGGCAAACGGTACACTTGGCATCCGGTGAGCTGTGTGATCTCTACACGCAGCCTGGGGAAGCCACAAAGTGCGGACAGTTTTGCAGCAAATGAAACCGAGATGGTGGTGATATTATCACAATTGCCTTATTATCATTTATCTTCGCGAGGGTGTTTCTTTCCCCCACCCTTCCCTTCCCTTTTACTATTAAATACACCCAGTTTTATGCTAGGGGCGTGCGCTCTCTCTCTTTTTGTTGTTTCTAGATACCCTGGATGTGGTTTTTATACCATGTGAGAGCAAGCCGGAGACCCCTTTATCAGATCATTTACCTATATTCATGGACTAACATCAAAGGACTTGTTGGACTTTATATATTCTTCCTTACACTTTTTGCACTACACTATATTACGTTTATTGTGTTATACTATATTGTTTATGGATATATATGTGTTAGAATTTATGTACATTATTCACAATATTTAGCGTAAACACTTTATTCACTATTAGGTTATTTTTCACTTTAGTTCATCTCTGGCGCTACTAACTTTGTTCCTTTCTCATACTATAATATATATATATATATATATATATAATAAAAAAATTAATAGATTATACCGTTCTGTGGCTAACGAAATGCTTTTATTTGTGCGAGCTTTCGAGATACACTGATCTCTTCTTCCGGCGATGTTACAATGAATGAAGCAAGCAAAAGGTATACTTAAAAACAGTGTCTCTTAGAATGTTATCTGTGCTAGTCCTTCCCCCGGTGTGGATGTGTTTTATGGCTAGAGGTGTCCTGTGTGCTCATTTGCATGTCATTCCCCAGAATCCCTTGCTGCAGTGGAAGTGCTGTGTGCTGTTGCTATATATGTTGCTTTGTAAGTAACTAAAGTAAAGTTGTACTTTACTTTACAACTTAAGTTGTAAACTTAAAAAACTAAAGTTTTTTACAACTTTACAACCATACTTTATATGGTTTCCTCTTGCCATCGATCCGGGGCCTGCATGAGGTCTGGCAGCCCATGACAAGCCATTACAGAGAACGATCCCATTACTATCCGGTTTGTGAACCAGAGATGAGGAGTTACTCAGTTCTCGGCTCCATGCTGATAAGGTTTGACAAAGTTTAAATAAGTACTGGGTCATCTGGGTCAGTCACCCACCCAGGCAGGCAGTCATCCACCCATACTTAACCCCCCCCCAGGCCATAATTAAAACCCCAGGCCCATACTTAACAACAGTTTTACAAAATATATATGTGCACGGTTGACTGTGAGCATCTCATAGCTATTATGTGAACCAAAAGACAGATATCCGTGATCTCTTCCTCCCCTCATCCTTAAAAAACATAAAACACAACCATAGCACAGCAGGAATAGGAGCGCGGTGACTGATGCCCAGATCTAAACATGGAAATATCATGCGGCAATTTGAGAGATCACTTCAAGTTGTTCCCTCATCTACATACCAAGATATGCACTGCAACATCTTACATCGGACATGCACCCCCCCCACATTTAGACTAAGGGCTAGGCTGGCTCCAAATAGCACCTGTACCAAGTATTCAGCACCGGAGACGGATTTGTTACGCCGTCTATGGAGTTGTCCTGTGATCCAAACCTTTTGGACACAGGTGGCAGATTTGAGCAAAAACTCCCTACACTTTAATAAAAACTTTTTAAATGTTAAAAGTCAACTTTTTGCTTCCAAGTGTTAAAATATATTGCTGGTTTCAAGTTCTTTACAATGAATTCCTGCAGTTGGAAGATGTTTTGATCACTGCAGGCACCCAACATTGAAATTTGTAGAGCTGTAGTTTTGCAAACCAATGCATTTTTTATGACTACTGATAGCTTGTATCTGTTTTCCTTGACATGTTATAACTCTCCTGTTTACTAGGGATGGATGACTCCGAATATACTGTATCTCCTTAATGGAACAAAGATCATGAGGATTCTGATAGCTCATCTGATTTGATCTTATCCAATTCAGCACTAAAGTTGTCTGCAATGAATTGCAAACCCCCTTTTCAGTATAATGTGCATCCTTACAAAATCTATCACATTTAAAGCAAAACTTGTTCATTGATGTTCCGTGAAAAACAAATGTTTTTATTTTTTTGGGGATCCGCTAAAAATCATACTTGAAGGAGGATACTTATTGTTCTACACTTTTATCAGTTGGTCAAAATGCATCATACAGTAATTACTTTACAAGGGAAACAAGAGGAAATATAGACTTTGCACTTTACCTGGAGATTCCTGGGTCTATAAACAAAAAAAGATTAGATAAAGATTGGAAAAGAACAAATAAAGTAGTTAGGTACCATGGAAGCCTAAAAGGTTTTTTTAAATATAAAAACAATTATTCATACTTTTTTTGTAAGGGTAACTATCACCTACTGTACATTTAACCTAATAAACATGTCATTAGTTGTATGAAGGGCTTCACCTTTATGTTATTGAACCCTTTCGCTACCAGAGGATCCTGCAGGCCTTTCTGGTAGTTATGGGTTTAAAAAATATACAAACCAAAATCAAATGGAAAAAAATAAGCAAGCTCAAAACTAGTTATAAGATAACTATGATACCTAAGATAACATTATATTTTACAATCCGCTTATATGCCAGGCTGCACCTTTAACACATGTGACTGCCATTTGTTCAAGTTGATACCAAGGGCCTCATGCAGTAAAGTCTGAAACCAAAAATCGCCAGGGTTTTTAAATCGCCATTTTTGACAGCGTATAGGATAGCATGGGAGTGGGTGTGTTGTGTATTGTTGTTTATTAAATATTGTAATGGTTTTTGGTGGCCTAGGAGGTGGCTAGTAGGGCTGTTGTGTGTATTTTTTTGTATTGTGGGTAGCGGTGGTGGGTGAAGGGGGTATTAGCCCCAAGGATGTGTGTTTAGGCCTACCGTGTGGGTAGTGGGAGGGGTTAACCCCTTCATTACCTTAGCAGTATTAACCGCTAAGGTAATGAAGGGATTAAGTCCAACCACAAGCCTCTCGCAAGGCCTAGACACCCACCAAGGGCCATATTCCACCTTCACCCACCCCCGCTACCCACAATAAGCATGGCACTGGTGGTTAACCCCTTTATTGCCTTAGCGGTTAGCCACTAAGGAAATGAAGTTGCCTGTAAATCCATTTTTCATGCATCTGATTCATGCCGGGGGTCTCCGGGGGTGATATTAATGGATATCAGCTCCGGAGTGTCTCGGCACCTTCTTGCCAACGTTTTGTGGCGAGACGATTTGGAGAGGAAATCTCCATTCTAGAGCGGTGATCAGCCTCGATAACCTGATTGGGGCTACTAGAATTGGGCGAGTTTGAGAAGTTGGCGATACGCGGCTTATCGCCGTGCGTTTGCCGATTTATTTATTTTTCTCTGCCAAAAAAACCTGGTGATTTTGCTCCTATTGCCAGCTTATCGGGGCTTACGAATCGCTGTAGGCTTTTTTGGCAATATGATGGCGATAAGGGATTTATCGCTGCTTATAGCATGAGGCCCTCAGTAGGTACCGTTTGAATGTTGTAAAATTTATTGTAAAATACAAAAAATCAGACATTACATTCATTACGAGTGTGATGTCATAATTGAATATGTTACTGACAATGAAATCAGCACACATTGTAAAATCAAACTATGTGAATGATATTGTTGATGTGACAACCAATTAATGTTATCCTCATATTGTACAAACAGATATTCAATGTACTGGAAACATCGCCGGACTTGACGATTCACCGCGTATGTCTTTTGCTACGGATGTTGAGAGTCCGGGATTAAGCCATCACCAACCTGCTACAGCACATCGTGAGTGCCCACCAAGAGCAATTGGCCTCAATCGAACAATCTGAAGCTTGTTTATTGGAAAGCCAAATATCTCGTCATCAACAATTGGAGTGTTCATGAAAAAATGGTAGCTGAAATCACAAATACAGTATAAAAGAAATCTTGCTACTGAATACTGCTGAATTTCAAATTCTCAATACCTTGATGCAATCTATTGCTGCAAGTTTACAGAAACAAACTGAAATGCGTGCCTCTGCAATAGCATCTGAAGTACAGTTCCCTGCCTCCTCCGAAATTGCAAATTCTCCACAAACAGTGATGCGTCTCCACAAAGATTATTGCAATTATCTTCTCCAACAGTTATTGAAACATCATCTCCCAAACGATATTGAAGCATCACAACCAAACGTTATTAAAGCATCTCCACAAGCAATCATTGCAAAGACACCTGCAACAATTAAAAGATGTACAACACAGAAGAGAAAATCAGTTCCAAAATACTGGTGCACACAATCCTGTACTTGGAAGAAATGTTTTTTACAACACACTATGAAGACAACAGATACAATTTCTCATGCACCGTTGACAAAGCCAGCTCGCATAATGCCACTAAGTCCACACTTGCCACAACCACATCGCATGCCATTCACTCCACCCTTGGCACAGCCACTGATAGAAAGGCAAACACCAGCTTTAGCACAGCCACCTACAGAAAGCCAAACACCACCCTTACAACAGCCACCGACAGAAAGGCAATCGCCACCCTTGGCACAGCCATCTGCCATTATGTCAGTGACAAACGCAAGTGGGCGGCCTCTAAGTTCTAATGTTCGTGGCAGAGGGAGAACATGTTCACAAGACACACAAAGCAACAGGCCAATGAATAGATCACAAATGTTGTTAACCAAAAAATAAAAATCATGTGTGAAAATTGAACTTCTTTGTAGTTGTTGTTCCTTGTAAAATACATATAGATTCATACATTGTGTATTTTAAATACAATGTAAGTGTACCGTTGTATATTCCATTTTCAATGTATGTCCTTTCATACATATAGTACCAGGGAGTACATGTTCATTCTATTTTCAATGATCAAACAAGTCCACTAATGTGTGTCAAATATTTGTTTAACATTTTTATAAAATATATGTTAGTGATAAAGTAAACTAAAATTATATTACATACAGTGCATGTAAGGGGGCTATACATTAAAAGTATGTATTGCACAAGTATGTCAAATTACTAGCTACAAACATTGTGTTGTGATGTCCATAAAAGAAAAAATAATATATTATATACTGTGTATATATATTGTGACAGAAACCAGGGGATGGTAATAAATTCCGTATATAGGGCTCCCAGGATACTAGACAGTTTCTATCCTGTTTGGCCTGGGAGTGCAGCCTTATAATACATACACTCCATCCCACAGTTTGGCAAGCGCTGGAACTGAGGGATGAGAGATCCAGACCAGAGTTTGTCTGCTGCCTGATTTCTGTCACCTGTCATGCTAATTAGGAATCAGGTATGAAAGACTGATTTCCTGTTTGCTCTGGTCTCCCCACAAGAGCCAGGAGGCTGGAAGGCTGCTGAACTACAGAGGGGAGAAGCCTCTTCCCCAAACAGGTTCAATCTTTCTGTTCATTTGTGTAAGACTGCAAAAGTACCGTGTTTTGATGTTGGAAGTGGAAAAGCCACTTCCAACCCTGAGTCAGGGATATCTAAGTTAAGTTATCGCTCAGGTGAGCAGCTTTTGTTTTGATCTGTTTTCTGTTCACACCATCATATGCCAAATTGTTTCTTGGTTGGTGTTTGGAGATAGAAATCCCTTTAGAAATCACATTATATTTTATAAGCATTATATAGAGTATCTTATTTTTATTTGGAAAGGGGGAGCACAATCACTTTTATTATTTATGAATCACCTTAATAATGACATATTTTTACAATTCAATTACAATTATGATTTTCATTTTTGGATTTGTTTATTTATCAACAAAAAAAACATCCAAAGTGACATCTTTCGTAAAATGAATTCTCGTAACACATTTTTAAGAGCGGACAGCTGCCTCCCCATACCCTTAATAAGAGGAATCCCGAAGGGACAGTTTATATGTCCAAGACGAAATTGTTCTAATTTTGATGATTTTGAGAGACAATCTCTGGATCTTTTGGATAGGTTTCTCAAAAGAGGCTATAATAGGATAGATCTTAATAGGGCTTATGAGGAAGTTGTTTTGATGGATAGATCAACACTATTTAAAAATCAAAGAAAGGACAAAAAGAAGAAGACAATGTAATTCCAAACTCCAAAGTTTATTACTCAATACTGTAGTGTTCAATCAGAGCAGATAAAAATCATCAAAAACCGCCATTGAGGGGAGCCATTCTCCCAACAGAAATGATTCTCCTGGTAGCCAGAAAAGCCATTATGATCAAATGGTTAGATTCACAAGCACCAAACATAGATTTTATAAAATCCCTCTTGGTCAAACTGATCACGATAGACAGAATATCTACCGAACAAGTAGGAGATAATCACTATGCCAAATTTGATCGAAAATGGGGGATGATTAAAAACTCTTTTCCCCAGCTAGAAAAAAATAACTTCAGATGACACCCAAGATAGGATGGTAAACTAAACTGGACGGAAAACAGGATAAAGGAAATATAAAATAAGGAGAACGTCCTGCATCACAACATAACATAACATGACAGAACAGAATAAAAACAAAGAGCCTAGTCTAAACAAATATGATAACAAAAAGAAAGAACGGGAGTCACAAGCAAGCTATGATACAAGGTTTTAAGTTAAATAGTCGAGATATTAGATCAAGACCAGTTATAAGTTCGAAGAAAAAAAAATGAGTATAACAAATATGTATTGAACTATGTAACATTATACGATAACCTATGTACATGTAAATACAATATGTTACAATGTAATATTTTGAAATGTACATACAATGTTCTTTTATTTCCGTTGTTTGTGAGTTTTAAATTGTTGGATTTTTCTATGGGATATTAAATGTTATTTTTAGACTTATTGCACTAGGATCGGGCGCTTTCTTTTTTTGTTTTTGTATACATATATAAATATATGACAAACACACAAAAAGAATGTTGCTCACACTACATATATATGTGGAAAAACCAGACCCAATAAGTAATATTGACTATCTTGGAATAAAAAAATAAACCAAGTAAGCCTAGAGTAAATGGGAAACTGTAGGTGCTAGGGGATAACAATAATATTGAACACACAAAAGACTAAGACAATCCCCGAAAGCAGCACTCTAAATATACCACAAAATAACTGATAACATAATACCAAAAGACCAGGAAACTAAAGTCAGAATAGAAAATGAATAGATTTTAATAGCGAGCAAAAAGAACACCAACATTTAAAAACATATACACACTAAGGGCAGCAAAAAATACAAAAAGACTGTGACTGACTAAAATTTACAAAAATCAATAATGCTGAAAAATAAATCAAAAGCAAAAAATGTGTCTGCACAATGAGCGTGATAACTATATAAAGCGACACAAAGAAAGCTGAATATTTAAAAAAAAAAAACCTGGTAAAGACCTAAGCTAAAAAGGTAGATAACTAAGCTAAGGGCATAAAGAAAGATATGGCATAAATAAACCTATATACAAAAATGTACATAAGAAAAATAATAACTTAAACCAAGGGGGAGGCACAGGGGAGACAAAATGAAACAAAGACTCAAACCCTGAACAGCAATACAAAATATCAAAATCAAAAAAAGATGCATACAATGCCTGTGGTGGCTGCACAAAAGCAAGTAAGACACATGGCTGTAGAATCACAAAAAGCCAATGCTGTTTGCACATATGAAACAACCTAGAGTAAGGGTTCCATAGGAGATAATGACTCCAGATAGCAGAGAAAATGATACTCAGCTGCCATATAGTGATGATGGAGTCAGGCCCACGGAGTTAAACTCCAGGATGTGTGGAAATAAGTCATACAGTCCACAGGATAAGCACCAAGAGTCACGCCAACAAAATAATGAATAGCTGCCTAGAGTGGACACTCAACGCGTTTCAGCCATGGGGGCCTATACACACACATACATGCATACACACACTGTTATCATGTTTCTGTTGTTCTTTCAACAGTTATTCTAAAACAGTGATATGATCTGCTGCTTCATGTAAATTTAGCTTTAACATATTAAAAATGTATAGTAATGCTATCATAGAAGCCATCTCTTTTTTCCAAAATAGTATCAACTATTGATATTGATGGTTTGTTACTTTTAATATGTTTTTTCATTGTGTATTTTTCTAATAAAGTTTTATAATTTTTTTTTGTATGGGACACCATGTGTGCGCGCCCATGGCAGATGTCCCCCTGGTGCGCATTCTCCTCTGCATTACGGTGAGCATGAGCATGTGGTTATTGCGCAAGCATGTACCCTCTGGCTTGATGCTCTCCGTTGCAATAATGCGAGTGACCTGGGCAGAGCTGTTTGTGATCATGCGGGGGCGCATGTGTGTTATGGTGACACTTTATTGGTTAGGCTTATGCGCATGTGCCCGTGTGTCTTAGTCGCCTCCCTGCTTCATCAGCACTCTCTCCTTGCTTAGCGGTGAGCATGCCAGTGGTTTGTTCTTGCGCATGCGCGTGCCACTCATGTTTGTGCTCACTGTTGCAATTGATTAAGTGTCCATGACGTGGCTGGCATGCGCAACTTGGGGGCACGCACGTGTCATTAGGAAATGCCAGGTGTTCATGGACGCGCCATGGGGTGGATCCCAGTTACGTTTTTATGATTAGTAAGTTATCTTACCATTTACTTATAAATAGACTATGGATACAATTTTATAGAAAACGCACTTTCCTTCTCATGATCATTTTCTCAAATTTTGGATGATATCAGTTGTGCTCTGTTACTTTTTGCATATTCTTCTATCCTATATCCTTATGATGGAGGCACATTAAAGAACACCTGGATTTTGGAAATACGTGGACGTTGCAGCATAACAGTGAGTTTTTGCTTGCTACATGTTTTCCTGCTTTATCAGACATTAGGTATCTGCTAGGATGATTTATTTGCCTGGTTTTCTGGATAGATTGTGTATCATACCTTCATCTTTGTTATTTGTCAGTTAACCAACCAGGATGTCACACCCAGTTCCCGTCCTCACATAATGGTACAACATCCAGGGTTTGCCTTATGAGTATCCATTTATATACATTATCCTGTATTGTTATGTTTATGGTCATTAGCACTACGCATTTTTTTTCATTAAAACTGTACCTAAAAGGAAACCAATGGATATTTGCATACTTGGAAGCAGAGGGGAATTGACAGCAATCTACTGAAGATGTTAAGCAATGGTTAAAATAAATTCGATCTGTTGTGTGGTTTGTAGGATGAGCTGCCAACTTAATAGTGGAGGAAGATGGGCCAAAACAGTAGAAACCAAACAGCTACAGACCTAGGGTAGATGCTGAGCATCTGGCATTTCCCAAGGAAAAGAATGAAACCGCACCCTCCAGGATACTGAAAGAGACAGATGAGAGTCCAGGAGAAGCATCTGATGGAAGTAGTCTGGCAAGAGGAGGGAACAGATGGATTGGCAGAAGTGAAAGCAGATGACTTGGCAAGATTGAAGATTTGTTAGTACCCTGAGAACAAAGGATGAACTCTGAGTGTAAGAACAACATAAAACCTTGTGTTCTCAGTTGTGCTTCTTCAGAAGAATGAGCTTCATGGATTCCATTTAGCCCTAAAATATAAGGCTCTACCCATGAGTTTCAGAAAATCATGACAGGCTCTCACCTGGTTGTGTATCTTCCATAGTAGATAAGTATGAAAAAAGACATATGTCCATCAAGTCCAACTATGTTAAATGTAGTCAAACTTTGTATATTTCTATTTACTGTAAATTGATCCAGAGAAAGGCAAAAACAAAACAAAAAAGTGAAACATTATTCCCTTATGTCTCATAAGAAAAAAAAAATCCTTACTGACTCCATTAATTACAAACAGATCAACACTTTGTGATATTTACTTACTTGGTATATCCCTGCATACCTTTCATTAAAAAAAAAAAAAAAAACGGAATACCCTAGATACTTGGCCTCCTTCAGACCAATAGTGCATTTAGCGGGGTTAGCGGTTAGTCAATCAGACCGAACTGCGTCAAGCACAGCTTGGATCTTTGGAAGGTGGGATTACCACATCATCCAGGTAGGCAGCAGCATACAGCGCATGTGGCTTCAAAATTTTATCTATCATTCTTGGGAATGTGGCAAGTGCTACTACTATATGCGCAAAAGGCAACACCCTAAACTGAAAAGAGGCCGTCTGGGGTTGAGAAGGCTGTCTTTTCTTTTGCCCTTTCTGTGGGGGGAACCTGCCAGTATCCTTTTGTTAGGTCTAGGGTCGTGAGATATCAGGCTTTGCCCAGTCTCTCTACCAGTTTGTCAACCGTAGGCATAGGATAAATATCAAATTTTGACACAGCGTTTAGTTTGCAGTAGTCATTGCAAAACCTTGTTGTACCGTCTGGTTTTGGGACTAAAACTATAGGGCTGTTCCACGCACTTTGGGATTCCTCAATTACACCAAGTTTTAGCATTTTTTTAAACCTCTAAACTTATAGCCTCTCTTTTGACCTCTGAGATTCGGTAAGGTTTAAGGTTAACTCGGACCCCGGGTTTAGAGACTAGGTCATGTTCAATTACCTTAGTTCTACCTAGCTATGTAGAGAAGACTGCTTTGTTTCTTCTCACTAGGTTCTGGACCCCTCGTTTCTGATGAATGGACAGGGTTTCAGCTATGCTAAACTCTGGGTCAGTTTCTCGATTCTCTGATGGACCTGGGATCACAAGGGTTAAGAAGACATCTCTATCTTTCCAGGGCTTAAGTAGGTTTACATGGTAAATTTGCTCAGGTTTCCTCCTACCTGGCTCTCACCTCGTAATTTACTTCTCCCACTCTTTCCATGAACTCATATGGCCCATGCCACTTAGCGAGGAATTTACTCTCTACAGTGGGAACTAGGATACCCTGGATGAAAAATTCTGACCCTAGCACCCTTTTTATATGTATTCCTCTGTGCCTCTTGGGCTTTTTCCATGTGTTCCCTCACTATTGGTAGGCATCTGGGCAACATGTTCTGTTACACTTCTGTGTGATGTAACCTCGTGTTCCCAAGTCTCTTTGACTATATCCAATAAGCCCCTTGGGTGTTGGCCATACAATAGTTCAAAAGGGGAGAAGCCGGTGGATGATTGGGGAACCTCACAAATGACATAACAGGTACAGCAATAAACAATCCGAGTTTTTTTCCATCCTTATTAACCGCCCGGCGTAACATGCTTTTTAGGGTTTTAATGAATTGTTCCACTAGACCATCTGATTGTGCCTGATAGACTGAGGTTCTGAAATGTTTGATTTTTTTTGAGTTTACAGAATTCTTTTACTTGGGACATAAATGGGGTTCCCTGGTCAGTTAAGATCTCTTGAGGAATTCCGACCCGGGTAAACAGGAGTATTAACTCTATTGCCATGTTTTTGGCAGAGGTGCTACGTAGGGGAATTGCCTCCGGATACCGGGTGGCATAATCTAATATCACCAATATATGCTGATGTCCCCTAGCAGACTTTATTAGAGGTCCTACTAGATCCATAGCAATCCGGTCAAACGGTACATCTATTATGGGAATGGGTACCAATGGTCTACGATACCCTTTGAACGGAGCAGTGATCTGACATTCTGGGCATGAGGAACAATCATTTGTAATTTCTGCCAGAACCCCAGGCCAATAGAAGCATCAGAGAACCTTTTCTCTTTTCTTTTACATCCCTAGGTGTCCCCCAAATGGGTGACTATATGCAAGGTATAATACCACATTACGAAATGTCCGTGGGATGAACAACTGTTTGGTTATAATGGATTTCCTCCTATGAACCCGATATACTAGGTAATTTTCTACCTCGAAGGGTAGGCAAGTGACCTATCTGGTTGGCCAGGTGTACTATTCTGGTCCTGTATATTCCCCTTTGCTTCCACTAAGGTGAGTTCTTCCCACTGGGCCTTCTTAAAACTCCCGGGACTGACCTCTAGGTCAGCGAAGGTTTTATCCTGTTCTGGGGTGGTAGGTGACTGTCTTGATTTGGGGAATTCCCTACCAAGGTAGCCATGGGAAAGAGAATTTTACAGCACTCTTCCTCTTTCACCTTTTTATTTGGGCCCTCCTCGACCTCCATGTCTGAAAAAGGGAAAGGATTTGTTTCTTCTATTAGCTCTTTATAGTCCACTGTTGAACTCGGTGTTATTCTGAGAGGACCACATTTTTAGAAAATGGGAAAAGTCGGTCCCTATTACATCATGTGCCAGTTTGGGTACTATAGCAACGTTGAAATTTAAGGAACCAAACTGTTTCAGTAAGAACCTCAATAGTGGAATAGTCACGATTATCCCCATGTATATTAGAAATTGCCACTGTGAACGGTTTACCTATTGCCCATTGAGGGAAAAAAACAGGTATTCGGACACTAGAGTAACCATACTCCCCGAGTAAAGTAGTGCCCGAACCCGCTTACCCTTTACCTTTAAAAATGCCCAGAGATGGTTATTCAAGGTGTCCTCTGGGCTAGGGCCCATACATTGAGATTACAAAGAATAAGGTTCAACGCTATTGCATTGCATGAGTTCAGTATTGAGTGGGCAGGCTTTCGCCATGTGGCCCCTCCATAACAATTTACACATTTGGGTATATAGTCTGTGTCCCACTTAGAGCCCTTTCATGGCTCTCCATGTCAGCTGTTGCCCTTAGTATTTCGAGCCAGTGTCGCTGGTAGTGTGTGAAGCCGGTCGGCGCTCATCAACCCCCCTTAACCCTGGTACTCTTACCGTCTCTGGTAAAGTCCTGGGTCTTTGGGTTGTGGGGCTGCTCCAGGACTTAGGGTTGCAGGTGCTCCTCTGCTTAATTGTACCTTTCTACGAGGGCCACCAGCTCGTCTGCATTGTGGGGGTCATTGACTGACCCAACGGCGTAGGGAAGTTTCCTCAAGAACTGGTCCATGACCAATTGTTCCACGATGTGGCTTGATGAGTTGATCTCGGGTTGCAGCCATTTCCAGGCAACGTGGATGAGGTCGTACATCTGGGATCGGATGGCTTTATCCAACGTGAAGGACCATGCGTGGAACCTGTGGGCGCGAACAGTCGTGGTTACGCCAAGGCAGGGATCTCCAACTTCAACTTTGCATAGACATTAGCTTCGGCTGGCTCTAGATCAAAGTAAGCCTTCTGGGGTTCGCCGCTTAAGGGTGCGATTAGACTGGCCCACTCGGCTTCTGGCCAATCCTCTCTCTGTGCCGTGCGTTCAAAAGTGAGAAGATTGGTTTCAACATCATCCCAGGGCCCCATCTTCTGAAGGTAGTGGCTTACCCTGGTCATTTTTGGGGCTGGGGCCGCCTCTGCCAATGGGGCCTTACTGATGGCCTCTCTCAGGACCTCGAGTTCCTGCTGCATGACCTGGGCGAAACGTTGTTGCTCCTCTCTCAGTAAGCAATTTGTCTCTTATTGGGCCATTAGCAGCTGTTGCTGGAATGCATTCGTCTCTTGCTGGTCAGCAACATTGCATACCAACGCACTCACCACGTCGTCCATCTTGTTTTACCCCCAATAATTTTTTTTTTTTAAGTTCTTTTACCCGCAGACCTTTTAGTGTTCTGTCTGCATTCGCCACCATATGTGACAAACGGCTTACCCAGGGGGCTCCGACGTCTGTCGGGTCTGCTAGAACATGGTCTTTTGGGGTAAGAAAAATTATGAGGCAAAATGTACTGTTCCTTTAAGCAGGCTTCTGTCTGGTTTATTTAGTCCCAGGCACTGAGACTGCAACACTGAATACAAACACAAAAACAATACCCTGCTCATCTGAGCAATAACTAACACAGGTTCACCCTGACTAGGGTTGGGCGGCTTGCCCGCTCCCAACAAACAAAATAAGGAACTTTACAACTTAACATAGGATCAGAATGATTTACCCTGTTTGGGGAAAGGCTTTTCCCTTTCTGCTTACAGCAGCAGTCCTGCCTCCAGGCTCTTGGGGAGAGGGGAGAGGAACCAGCTTTAAATACCTGTTTTCTCATTAGCAGGACAATGTGACAATTCAGGCAGTAGACAAACTCTGGTCTGGATCCCTCATCCCTCAGTTCCAGCACCTACAAAACTGTGGGATGGAGGATCCATTCTGTGGCTGCATTTTCCAGCCTAAACAGGACAGAAGTTGTCCAGTATCCTGGGAGCCCTATATAATCAAATGTATTACCATTCCCTGGTTTCTGTCACAATATTGATTGTCACATTGTTATATATAATTATCACAACTAAATCATCCATTTAATTTGTGGAATTTACACACTACTCAGTTACCTGTGTACCTTCAAAGATGTTACCTCCCGTATTGGGTAACCTAGTATGTCATATTGACACTGATATTTGTCCTATAGACTGCAAAAAAAGGATATCTGTGGTGCCGGGAGTGTGGTGTTCCTATATATTCTATAATAAACAAAGGTTGAGACCTTATGTCTCCTTTTCATTACACAAAGAATAGTTACATGGTTGAAAAGAGACATACAGTACTTTCAAGTTCAACCTATGTAAAATTTAGCGGAGATACTTATCCTATATTTCTATTTATATTGATCCAACGGAAGGCAAACAAAAACCTTAGTGACACATTAGCCAATTAGGTTTCATAATGGAAAAACTAAATTAATTCCCGATTCCAGCAATGGCAATCAGATTTCACCCTGGATCAACGGTTTTCTACATTTTAACTGCTCTTAATGTTAATAACTCTTTCCTTTGAGATTGAAGGAAATTAAATGTCAACAGCAGCAAAGGATAATTGTGCCATTTGTACAGCCCTTGGGATTAATAGTTCCCTTGAAAGTTCCTTGTAATGACCCTGGATAGGTTTGTAAATAGTTGGCATATCCGTCACAATTTACAAAAAATAAATAAATATCACCAGTTTCTACTGAAACACAAAATCAAATCATGTACAGTAGCAGTAACATCACCATTTGACTTGGACAGAAGACACATTGAGCCTTCAAAACAGATAGCATAGCTTGTGCGCTCTGCTCAGATTTACTTTAAACATTCATTAAAGGGTGCTTCAATATTCAGCTTCAGTCAAAAAAGGTGGCAGGCATTTGATGAATTTTCTGCATTATTCATTTGTGCCTCACATAAGAATTTGCTTCGTTAACCCTTTCACTGCCATGAAGGAACAAAGGCAGTGTTTAGAGGTTAAAATCCATTTTAGACTAGAGTCCAGTATAAATACCAAGACTGAGAAAGTTAAGAACTAAAAAAATACTTGAATTGGAACGAAGATTTAGCAGCATGAATACAAGGAATTCAGTAACATACCTACACATATGCAAGAGGAAAAATATAAGAAGTCCAATCTCAGCTGCCCTGCAATGCCAATACAAATACAAATCAAATACATTCTAACAAGTGCTCTAAAGCATCCAAATAATAAATACAATTGTTTGCATTTGACAAGCTTTTACCATACAAAACAGAAAAACATTTAAATTAGGGGTTTATGACTCTGGCTTTGTGAAGAACTATCCATCTGCTTCCCAGTTCATAGGCCTGCTCAAAAAGTCGTTCTCGATGTTGTGGAGAACTTAGATTAAGGAAGATAAACTGGACTGTTTGGTTTACACAGGTTTTGTTTAAAGAATGGGTAGGAAAGGCTATTAATTTCAGAAAACAAAATGTAAAAGGGCATCAGTACACTGATATGTATGATAGAGCCAAAATATTTACCCAGTAAATGTATAGTTTTTCTCATCTCACATGCAAGACAATAGCAAGAGTTGATCATCTATTATCCAACATAATGCAACATGGTTTATTGCCACTTTATAGATTCCTCATACAATACATACATATCAAAAGAGGTTCTTGTGGCCAAGAATAACCCACACTGGTATGCTTGGAAGTTGCTACATTAGGATAAAACACTTAGGCTAAGGTCCCGTTGCACGCGTCCGCACGGCTGGCTTGCTTGCCGGCGGCGCGTGCAACTCGCTGTACCGCGATCTGCGGTCTACAGGAAACTTTTCTTGGAGCGGGGGGGGCGTGGCCAAACGGGTCGGGGGGGGCGCGGCCATGACGTGAGGGGGCGCGGCCATGACGGGGGGGGCGGGGACCAAAACCAAAACAAAGCAGGGCTCACAGCACTGCAGCAGCTCTACACACAAGGAGCCATAGAGCCAGTCTATGATTGGCCCCTTCGTGTACCATGTGACGCGTTGCCGCAAGAGAACACCATTCTCTCGTGTCTCCTGCTGGCTGCCGCGTCACAGTATGTCGCAAGTTACAAGTGAGGAGGGACTGGGACCCGATCGTGAGTTCAAACCGGAATTGTAAGTTGAGCTCACGCCGCCGCCCGCGTCAACGGGCGCAGCGGGTCCCAGCCCTTACTACCAGGTGGTCAACTAAATTGAAACATTTATCAGACCACATTGTTATGCATTTAAATATTTCATAGCTAGTGTAAGGCTAAGCTCAATGTGGCGGCGTGGGTGCCGTGTGCACTCCTGCAGCCCCGGACATCTGTGTACTTGGCTGCAGGAGATTGAGGAGGCGATGCGTCGCAAAGCTGGTTCACCTTATTGGCAGCTGAACCAGGTCACGGGATGCTGACATCACGTGACTGCAGCCTGAAAAGACAAATTTACTTGTCTAAAACTGCAGCAGCGTCGACGCGCTACATCGCTGCCAGTACTATGCTACCTTCAATGGAGAAGCAAAGAGGCCCGAACATGCGCACGCAGCGACATCGCCACCATGAACGCAGTCTAAAGGTGCATTCTCTCTTTGGCCAAATATTGTATAAATGCAGATTCTTGCTGTCATTTTTCCAATATTTTTAGGCATCTGCTTATTTTTTTTTAGCTTTAAAGGTTAAATTTAAAGCAGCAATCACCCCTACCTAAAACTTATTTTATATACAGGATTAGAAGCAAAGGATCCTCCAGAGCTAAGATCACATTGTTCCTGGCGGCAGGGACCCACCCAGTTCCCAAGATATCTACTACTTCCTGGTTGGGGGAAAAATTTTTTTTAATGGCTGTGCAATAGGAAATTGCAACTTCCTACTGGTAAGAAATTTTGCAGCAATTTTGTTTTCCCTCGAATATTAAATCCCAGTAACTTCACTGGTAAGGATCTCACCAGGGCTGAAAATAGTGTGGTTCAGCTCTAGGGGACCCCCAGTCTCCAACACATGATTACTACTTTAAACTTTTTGATGCCAGAAAGCCCTTGGCAACAATAAGGCACGTTCTATAGTGCCGGGCGCGGAATTTTAGTTGGCTGACATTAGTCAGCCATTCTATACAATGGCCGCGCGCAGGGCAGGGAGAGGAGAGCCGACAGACAGCGGCGAAGATGAGGAAAATCATCTTTTCGTGCCGCTACCGGCACTGAATGTATGTATGTGTGTGTGTATATATGTGTGTATATATATATATATATATGTATGCATTTGTGTGTATGTATTTGTGTCTGCATAAATCTAATACATTTTTTATTTTTACCAATTTTTTTTAATAAATAATAAAACACACACACACACACACACACACACATACACACACACACACACACACACACACACACACACACACACACACGAAAAGAAGCATGGGGCACATGCACACAGTATATAACAGCCCTAAGAGTCATTCCGACAATGCTACATACATAATTTTAAAAAGTCAGATTGAGGGAAATCTTGATGGGCAGATTGAGGCCCACGTCTGAAGATTGTGTGTAAATAGTAGCTTATGTATTACAATTTAACATGTATTTCTCCTATGTCTAAAACGAACGTATGTAGAAAAGATACTAATCCTTACAACTGTAAAAGCATGCTACACACAGACAAATGAAGAAAAACACATTTTAATGTAACAACTGTTTGATATTTCCTTCATCAAGAAAGCCTAAAAATATCACCAAAATAGTCAAAGTATATTATACCAAGTAATGGACTTCCTGATTTTCCTTTATGTTCCTATGATCAGTGTTTTGCATCTGTCTGCTGTCCAGCTGTCACATTATGTTATGTCCTTTGAGACTGTCCATGACAGAACTATTTGATTACAGCAGGAGGTGGCTGTTTAAAATTGTATGTTTTTATCACCACTTTTTAATCTAAGTGTAGCCCTGTTTCTCCCTAAACAAGATGGCTACTGGTGCTGCCCTTTTACCTGTTGGCTCACAGGGGCCTAAGCCTTCGCCACGCGGAGCTATACTTACAACTTTGGTGCCGCACCTCCACCTGAGAGGGATCCCAACGTAGTGGGAGGAGCCCCTCACAGGACCCAAACAATGAACACACAATGTAAAATAGAAAGGCCTTTACTGTAACATATCTTACACTCTATAATGCTATAACTCTATAGGACTAAAGGTACAACTACCCACACGCTTCACATGGCTGTATCCCACCACCGTTTAACCCACACCGTGTCCCGAGAATCCCAAACAATGTCCCACACCCAATCCCAATGTGTGTGACCGCGCGGCCCACTAATTTGAGTGTAGTAATAGTTGGTGCACTTTCTGTAAGGTACCTGCCGGGTGCTCCAGCACCTGGGCGCGCCGATTGAACGAATAAGGGATACGCCGATCCAACGATATCCACCGTGACGAGTCTGCCTCCGTGTGGGGTGGTGTCCCGCTTGAGTGTCCCACATTGATGAGTCTTTATTAGCAGAGATCATCTGGTCCCAGATCAACTTATCAGATCTGCGCAGCTTGCAGCTGTGTCCCTGATCTACACAACAGCTAATGGGGAAGGGTCACTACCTAAGGGCCTGTCCCTGTAGCAGTCACAAACTAATAGGTTGAGTCGGGGCCTAGGGGAAATTTGGCCTAGAGCAGAGGGTCGCAAACCCCTGCTTACATACCTCCTACCCCTATCCTGTCCCAGCACCGACTGACACTTCCTCTTCCAGCGTGTGAAATAGTATCTTCTCCTGCAGGAGACCTAGTCGCGCGATTGGTTCCCTGGCGTCATGTGTACTCCTGGCCCTAAGCACAATTGGGCTTTTAGTCCCCGCGGAGCCTATGCCTATGGGCCTCCACGTGCGCATGATACCCTGCATGCGCAACCCTCATTTGGCCACCGCGACTCTTGGCGCTTCCCGTGCATGCGCAACCTTGTGCAAGATAGCAGCGACCTGCAGAGAGGGCCACCATCTTGCGCAAGATGGCAGCACCCTGCTGAGGGGGCCACAGGAGCCTCAGGCGAGCCTGTCGCCACCCACACTAACCCCAGCAGCAATAGATGTAAGGAGGGGAGAGGCGCAACACCGGGTGACAGGAGGGGGACCTGGCTACATCCTCCCCCTGGTTAAAATATCAACGTCCCTGCTTGGAGGACAGCATCACACTGCATAAGTTACACAAAAATGCAGGGTATAATATGTACAACTTATCACAATCAACTTTAAAAAATATGATAGAGTTCAGTAAACATTAATGATGGAGGCCAGCTTAGCTTTAGCCGGCAGCTGAGACTCATAGTGGGGTGCCCCTCACTCTTTGAATCCGACGAGTCTCTGTCTCAGTAGCTTCATCGTTCGAGAGAGATGCTCAGGGACTGGAGGCCCCGTTTCTCCAGTGAGTAGTGGATTGAACGGCACAAAGTCTCTATTGCGCACAAAGCTGTTACTGTTGGGACGACTTGTTGAAGCCACGGGTGAGGATACTCGAGGCTCAGGCCCATTAACCTGGTGCTCCTTCGGGAGGTGCCCACCAGTCTCTGGTTTGGTCAGAGATATCTTCCATAGGTTTTGGATCGCTTTCGGACATGGGACAGAGTGTTTGTAGGTTCGTTGGGCTCAGTTATTTACTAGAGTCTCTGGTTCTGAGCTGCCGTCACCCACTTGTGGTATGGGTAACAAATGGTTTTCGATGCCAAACCTTTACCCTGCCTGCGGTGCCACGTATGTGGTACACAGGGAGGCCCGGCATCTGGGACTCTACTTCAAAGTGTCCTTCTCTCCATCGATCGGCCAGCTTGTGCTTGCCGGGAATCCCCAAGTTATGTAAGAGAACAGCGTCTCCAGGCCGAAGCTCCCGATAGCGGACTTTATATTCATATCTCCGCATGTTGTTGGCAATTAACTGGGCGGTGGCCCTTTCTGCTAACTTATAGGCGTGGTGCAGGCTATCTTGCAGTCGCTTCACATAGCGGTAGTGAGCCACATTGGGTACACCAACGGTAGATACCCTGAGGCGGATGTCTACAGGCAGTCGAGCTTCTCTGCCGATCATAAAGTAGGGCGTACACCCCGTAGATTCATGCCGAGTGCAATTGTATGCGTGCACTATTGTCTCGACGTGCTTGCTCCATTCTCCTTTTTGAGAGCCTTTTAAGGTGCCTAACATATCCAACAATGTTCAATTGAATCTTTCAGGGAGAGCGAACCCCTCAGGATGATAGGGAGTAGTTCTAGACTTTTGGATATTTAATAACTTGAGGAGTTCCTTGATCAGTTTGCTCTCAAAGTCCCTTCCCTGGACAGAGTTTGGCAGACCGTAGTGCAAAAAATATTTCTCCCACAGTACTTTGGCTACCGTGATAGGTTTCTGGTCTTTTGTTGGAAACGCTTGGGAGTAGCCAGTGTAATGATCGGTCACTACCAGCACATTGCCAATGCCCCTGGAGTCGGGCTCGATACACAAGAAGTCAATGCAGACGAAGTCCATTGGGCCAGAGCTTTTAAGATGGCCCATTGGGGCTGCACGGGTGGGCAGTGTCTTTCTCTGGAGACACCGTAAGCATCTTCTGCAATGCCACTCCACAGACTCCCGCATTTTGGGCCAGAAGAATCGGTCTTGTACTAAACCGAATGTTTAATCCACCCCCAAATGTTCATTGTCATCGTGTAGAGATCTTAAGATATGATACTGCATACTTCGGAGTAGGAACAGCTGTCGTCTGTCCGGATGATTGTGATAGGGAACGACCCGATAGAGAAGACCAAGACCAATTTCAAACTTGTCTCATTCCCTCATCAGAATGGCTACAGTATTAGCGGGGGCCCACTTCACCAGGGTGGGATTATTCTGATATAAGGCCTCACGGATAGCGTTAGCCACTGGGTAATTGATCTGCACCATCACAATATCCTTCCATGTTAGGAGAGTGTTTGGAAGGATTTCCAAGCCGTCAGGGCTACAGTAAGTGGCGGGAAGAGCCTGTAGTCGGCAAACCAAGGAATCAACGACTCACAACTCAGAGAACGCCACTTTATAGCCTACAATTGCCACGGTGGAACACATTGCCTTCATTCCTGGCCCAGGAATTTCTTCCCAAGGGTCATCTGACGTTGTGTTCAGCCCCGGTCTCCTAGATAGGGCGGCAGCTCCTATGTTAAGAGGTCCGGGCTTGTACTTCAAGGTGAACTGGTAGTTGGATAGTGCGGCCAACCATCTATGGCCAGTGGCATCCAATTTGGCTGTCGTTAGGATATAGGTCAACGGATTGTTGACTGCTCTTACTTCAAAGGAGACCCTGTATAAATAGTCATGCAGCTTTTCCACAACGGCCCATTTGAGGGCGAGAAATTCTAATTTGTGGACTGGGTAGTTCTTCTCACTAGGAGTTAAACTTCGACTCACATATGCCACTGGTCGCAAGCCGGCCAAATACTTCTGGTGTAGCACTGCTCACAGCCCGTTGAAGATAGCATCCACCTGTAGAATGTAACATTTCTCGGGATCAGCATAAGCCAAGACCGGGGCCTCCGTCAGACTTTTGAGTCTGATAAAAGCGTGTTCACAAGCAAATGTCCACCTATCTCCGAATGGGGTTCGCAGCTCTCTGCCAAGGTCCCTCTGGATAAACCTTGAGTAGGTTGTTAAGAGCCTTAGCTTTATTGGAATATCCTTCCACGAAGCGACGGTAATAGCCGCAAAACCCTAAGAAGGACCTCGGTTCCATCACGTGTCTGGTCTCGGAAAGTTTACCACGGCATTGACCTTGGCAAGGTCAGTAGCCACTCCGTCTGCCGACACGATGTGACCCACAATTGTTACGGACGTTCTGCAGTATCGGCACTTATCCAGGGATAACTTCAGGCCTTCTTTGCCTAACCTATCCAGCACCTTCAGGAGGCGTTCCTCATGTTCTTCTAGGGTCATCCCGAATACGATGTCAGAGGTAAACCAGGCACTCACAGGGGTTCATGTCCCCAATCGTCTTTTCCATCAACCTCTGGAAAGTCGCTGGGGCACCACAAAGAACTAGATTGGTCATCATTCGAGTCTAGGCGCAAAGTTCACCTTTCCCGTCTTGCCTTCAAATACTTTCTGGGCAAGCTACCCATCTATCTGAACAACCTCCTCACCCCTACCACATGCAGCACTTATCTGAGATCTGACTCCAAAAGACTGTTTATGGTCCTATGGCTCAACAAAGTATCCGGCCATTCCTCCTCTTACCGTGCACCCCAAAACTGGAACATCCTACCGAAGACTCTCACATCCACCCCCAGTTTAAGTTCTTTCAAATCTAAGGCTGTCACACATTTTAATCTGGTCTGTAACTGTTTCATAAGCCTATAATATATATTTTCTTTAACTATGCATGCAATATCTTGTATATAATGTATACCCTGTTCATTTATGTAACGATTTGTAACCATGTATTATTTGTCTTAACTCTATGTCCAGGACATACTTGAAAACGAGCGGTAACTCAATGTATTACTTCCTGGTAAAACATTTTATAAATAAACAAACAAATACCTTGGGGCATCCGGGTGAATTGATGGAACCTGAGGGGGCAGACGAACACCGTCTTCTCCTGGTCTTCAGGACTCATCGGGACCTGGTAGTATCCCGACCACAGGTCCAGCACGCTAAACCACTGGCTTCCAGACAGTGCATTTAGAATCTCCTCTATGCGTGGCAAAGTATACTGATCAGGTATGGTACGCCTGTTCAGTGTTCGGTAATCCAAAGACGAACAGACCCATTCTTCTTCTATACTACCACTATTGGAGAGGCGTAGGGACTTTGGGACTCTGTTACTATACCGGCGGTCTCCATCTCGTTGAGGACATTTCTCACATCTTCCACATCTCTGGGAGCAATACGTTGGGATCGGTCCCGGAAGGGCGTGGCGTCGTTCAGACGAATGGTGTGATGAGCGTTCCTGCTACAGCCCACATCCATTTCACTAATGGAGAACTGGAGAACACTTCCCGGCGTTCCTCCATCTTAGCACGTAGCCGATTCTTTCATCCTTCAGACAAGGTCGATTCACCGAAGTCGAAGTGCATCCCATCAGGCTCTTCTTGCATGGTTGCAGTATTCACGTGCGCTCTAGACTCCACGGCAGTGACCGGGTATATCCTTCCCAGCCTCTGCCCAACTTCAAAAGGCACAGGGTATGGCGAAATATTTTGAATGGACACCGTCATTTTCTTGGAGGTCCATTTCCTAATTTCGGGTATCATCTTGTATCCTCTCTTGAGATCGTCGGCAGGGTGGTTTCTAGATAGAAATACTGTCGCGGCCGAGTTTATTCTTACCTTTGCCCGGTCTCGGCCGCGACAGATACCGGGCGCACGCCGAGGTGTCCTGTGCGCGCGCCGGAGCCTTGGAGGATCGGTCCTCCGATCGGGGCTTCCCACTCCCCTCTCCGGGTCCGCCGGAGCCCCCCACCGCCATACCCCACATCGCGGGACATCAGGGCTCCCTCGGGGAGCCCTGGGCACGCGCGCCATGCGCGCACGCTCCCGATGAAGCGTGACCGCGCATTGATGACGCGCGGCACGCCGAGGGAAAAAAACGAGCAAGCCACGGCTCCAGCCAGGTAAGAATTAAGTGTGTCGCCACTGTACATGTCGGCTTTGTCGCGGCCCCAGTGACCACGGTGGTCATATGTCTCACTCCCCCAGGTGGAATCTCTATCAACCCTTTTTCTAAGTTGAAGATCTGCCCATATTCTTCCTGCGCCGTGACTCTATAGCACTCCTCCTTTAGCGCTGGATGAATTCATAACGTGGATAGGGTAGTTTGCCTGCTTTATGCAGATAGGCCCAGATCATGGACCGTACCACGTCAGCATTGGTTCCTACTATGATGGGCTCACTCGGGTGTTCGCGAGGCTCGGGGCAGACGAGAGCCTCCACTTCCATTGGATGCGTCCGATTAGTATTTAATTGCAATATGTTGATCCGAATGGCCACCACACCGTTGATGGGGTAGTTTTCTTGACCGAGGCCCCACAGCTTAATTTTCTCGGCCGACTGCAGAGGCAGATGTTAGAGACATATATAGATGGGTGCGGTAGATAATGGTCACCTGGGACCCAGTGTCCAGCAAGGCCGAGGAATATATACCCTCCACGATGACTCATGATCGCGACTGGTCCTATCCTAGTGTAGTCATCCGGTTGGGGAGCCGCATCAGGACCGGTCTTGGACTCGTCCTCTTCAGGCAATTTCGGGATGGCTGAGAGGGATTGTTGTACCCGTACGGTGAAAGACCAGGCCCCAGTGGAGGATTTTCGAGGCTTCGTGCAGGTCCTGGCAAAATGCCCACGCTGGTCACAGTTGTAGCAGCGGAGATCAGACCGGGGGCAGAGTTGTCCTGGGACTTGGGAGCAGCCTCGGGAGCATGAGTATCCTTCTCACTTTTGACTCCCTTAGCTTTCGGAGCCGTTGCCTCTTTAGGAAGGTGCAACCGAGTGTAGGCTTCATGTCCCTTCACCACGCCCAGCAGATCTTCCAGCATAGGTGGTTCTCCCTGCAGCAGAGTGCATCGGATCATCACGACGATATGATGGGTGGGGATGGCTCCTCGCAGGAATTGTTTCCGCCGATATTCATCTACTTCAGAGGCTTTGATGATTTGGCGCGAACGTAAGTCCCACAATATCAGCTGGATCCGTTGGATGAAATCAGATAGGTCTTCCCCCTCTTTTTGGCGAAGGTGATAGTATTTGGACCATAGCTCACTTTCGTCATTTTCTATACCGTAGATTCGGGTCAGGGAAGCCATCAGGTTTTGCACCGTGACGTCAGTGTGTTGGTCACGGTACATCTTTACCACGATGGACACAGGAGGTTGCAAGCATTCCATTATCCGTTGTCTTTTCATTGTGTCTGGGCAGGACCATTCCTCAAGAACCTGTAAGGTGTAGTCCTTCCAGGCGTCAAAAGTCTCTTCACTGGCAGGGGTAGGTTTGACGCCTGAAAAGAGTTTCAGCTTGCTTTACTGCTGTGGCGGAGTGGGTTCGTTCTTGGTGACTCCCAGCTGCTTGTATGGCCTGGGCCAGCATTTGTATTTCCCCCGCCCGGCAGGGTCTGCCTATACTTGAGCGGCAGTTGGAGCAGGATATGACACTAGTGTCGTCTCCACAATGACACATTGGGGGCGAGGAGGACAGTTGCATAGCAACCACCTGCAAATCCATAATTTGGACGGACCTCCTTCCTCTGCTAAATCTTGTCCCTCACTCACTAACACTGAACACCATACTCCGTCTGCGTCTGTGCGGCAGCCTAGGATTTTGGCCTCCTGTAGGCCTGGATACTGACCCAGCTATAAGCAAATATCGTAGGAGGTGGTGTTAGCTGTGGGACTTGTCCGACAGCATTTGTATGGGCGGGACTCGTCTTTTTGACGCCTACTCACACACTTCCTGGCGTGAGGGTAAAGACCCGACGTAATTACACTGAGTTCGGGCACCCCAGGTCTGAATCTCAGCAGCGGCTCCAAATGTAGCCGTTTCCCCCTAAACAAGATGGCTACTGGTGCTGCCCTTTTACCTGCTAGCTCACAGGGGCCTAAGCCTCCGCCACGGGGAGCCTGGGGAGATATACTTACAACTTTGGTGCAGCGCCTACACCTGAGGGATCCCAACGTAGTGGGAGGAGCCCCTCACAGGACCCAAACAATGAACACAATGTAAAATAGGAAGGCCTTTACTGTAACATATGTTATATTCTATAATGCTATAACTCTATATGACTAAAGGTACAACTACCCACACGCCTCACAAAGCTGTATCCCACCACCGTGTAACCCACACCGTGTCCTGAGAATCCCAGTCCCACAATGTCCCACACCCAATCCCAATGTGTGTGACCGCGCGGCCCACTAATTTGAGTGTAGCAATAGTTGGTGCACTTTCTGTAAGGTACCTGCCGGAAGCTCCAGCACCCGGGCACGCCGATTGAACGAACATGGGATCCGCCAATCCAACGATATCCACCGCAACGAGTCCGCCTCCGTGTGGGGTGGTGTCCCGCTAAGTGTCCCACCTTGATGAGTCTTTATCAGCAGAGATGATCTGGTCCCTGATCAACTTATCAGATCTGCGCAGCTTGCAGCTGTGTCCCTGATCTACGCAACAGCTAATGTGGCAGGGCCCCTACCCAAGGGTCTGCCCCTGTAGCAGCCACAAACTAATTGGTTGAGTCGGGGCCTAGGGGACATCTGGCCTAGAGCAGAGGGTCACAGACCCCTGCTCACACACCTCCTATCCCACCACCGACTGACACTTCCTCTTCCAGCGTGCGAAATAGTATCTTCTCCTGCAGGAGACCCAGCCGCGCGATTGGCACTATGTGGTACGTCTGCCCCTAAGCACTATGGGGCTTGTAGTCCCCGTGGAACCTATGGGCCGCCGCATGCGTATGGTACACTGCGCATGCACAACCCTCATTTGGCCACTGCGACTTGGCGCTCTCCGCGCATGCGCAACCTTGCACACGATGGCGGCACCCTGCAGAGAGGGCCGCCGGAGAGCCTGTCGCCACCCCCACTATACCCTGCAGCAACGGAGGTAAGGAGGGGAGAAGCACCACACCGGGGGACCGGGACATAAGACCAAGTTTATTTACTAGTGATGTACCTCCAATTTTAAAAGGTATCTATCCTGCTAGATAATGTAGCAACATTGTGTCTGTCTGCCCGTCTATGAAGAAGTGAACGTTCTATGACAGCAGTTCTCAACTTTTCTTGTGCACGGGCGGACAGGGGTTTCACAGCACCCCTGCTCATCAGACCACACACAACCCTTCTCGTTCACACGCACAAACTTGCCACACACACCCTTTTTACACACTCCGTAGTCATCACCTTCTTAGTCACAGAGCACACACCCTTTTACTTAAACCGCCCCTCATACAGCACACTCATCAACTTTCTCTATTACCCACACTCCACAATCAGGGTGGGAAGGCGGTGATCAGTCTTTGATCTCTCTCCTGTGTGCAGGGCAGAGAGAGAGGAGAGCAAGTAGAGGCACATCACAACTTCAATCACAAGTGCGAAACACACAAAGCCGAGCAGCCGGCAATGTGATTCCTCCCGAGGGCAAAGGCACACTATGCAGAGGATCACAATAACATTGTTCTATGAAATTACATTGATGTTTATACCAGGAATTCCATGTACTATAAATTACATTACTAAAAAAAAGTGACATGACAGATCATGATTCTACTTTCCAAGAAATGTTTAGAACTTCAATATGCTTCTAGAAACATTAAAAAAAAAAAAAGGTTTATTTTTTAAGAACGAGATGAACATTTTGGAATGTATACAGAGCCTTTTAAAGTTACATAGTAGATGAGGTTGAAAAAAAGACATACGTCCATCAAAATCAACCAATGCTAAATTTATACGACAGATACTTTCATCCTATATTTGTACGTGCAGAATATTGATCCATTGACATGCTCTCTTGACTGACAAAACCGCCTCAATGATAATGGGATAGCATGAGTGGGCACAGAGATAATATAAAAGAGGTTAGGCAGTAAGGGGTGACACTGATGCACAGTAATACTGTATATCCCCCTCTAACAGCTCTTTTCATCCCGAGATTGGTATAATAGAAATAACAAGACACATGAAAAATCAAGCAAAGATTTTATTAGAGGGGTTAAGACCCAGATTAAAAAGTCTATATTCAATATGGAGAGGTGCAAGACAATGCACAGTTAATGTGGACTTCTATTCAGTCAATTAAAGTTACAATGCAGTTAATATAGTTAACTTTGTATTACACAGTTTCTCACCATATTGAATAGGAAGAGAGTGAATGAACCTCTAAAGATTGCTCTAGCTGTACATAATGGGAAGAGAAGCCAGTAGAAGATGTACTGTATAACCAGCCTAAGAAAGGAAAAGGAGGGCGGAAGTGCTGTTTTCTTAAAAATGATGAATGGATTTTATTGGGATTATTCCAGCAGACATTTCACTGCCAAGTGGTTTCAGGATGTTTTTGAGTAGTCACAACTATTAAAAAGACTGCAGTCTTAGAAACATGCTTCGCAGCAGAAACGTCGGTAAGAATACACATTAGCTTAAAAACAGGTCAGCAAATGTTGCTGCCTTGTGACAGTCACATTCTATGTACAAATAAGAGTGAAAACGTATACATTTATTAAAACCAATTAATTAGAAAAAAATGGATTAGGAAGACTAGGAGAGACCTTTAGGATTCTCTTAATTGTACCGACAATACAGTTAACATTTCACACCTAAACATTGCACTGGCGTAAAGTATGATAAAATCGGGAATATTAACCAGTAAATTCATTTATTTTTGCTCATATCAGATGCAAGACAACAGCAAGGATTGACAATCTGTTGTCCGACAAAGCAATATGAATTGATGGACACTTAATAGCTTCCTCATATATACATAGCAAAAGAGTTCATGTTCTTGTGACGAAGGTAAATTGTTTCCTTCACAAAAAATATATATATCAGAACCTTGAACGATAACCCACTCAGTTAACCCACTCAAGAAAAGCCAAAGTTCAAAAACGTCATGGAAATAAAGAATGATCAAAATGTAACCATTCAAAACACAATTAATCCTGTACCATGTTTTTGTTTTTCCTGTAGTCAAGCTACAAAGCAGTCCAGTGCGAGGGAAGGGAAATGTTACAGTAAACTGCATGTACTGGTCCAATCTTTAAGAAAGAAAGATCAACAAGCAACACAACCACTGAGTTCACTTATATAGCTGTACAAAAAACTCTTGAGGATACCAAACCAAAGTAACATCGTCCTTAACATTCACAAAAACCTAACTGAGAATACGAATAGACAGTCCCCAAGGGTAGGAGCCCATGAAGCCTAAAAATCAAGAACTAAACCAAGTGACAATAGATTTTCCCCATTTCTTTTTTTTAAAAAGAATGTTCTTTTTTTCTGTACAAACATTTGTTGGTCTAATACTGTCTAAAATCTGCCAGCTTCTCCAAGAGGGTGGCTGGTGTAGGCGTGATGATTTTCCAGGAACACTTAAATAAGTTTATTTCTCAAATAATTTTACACAAATGTTTAAGGTCCATGTTTCGGATCACTTTATATGCACTGGTTTTTCGTCTGACTTTAGACGTTTTCTACGCGGCTGTATAAAGTCTTCGTCGGAATCCTCTGTTATTTCACCGTCATCATCCTCTGGTTCAAATTCTGGCAACGGTTGGAAGGTCCTGTCTGGGTAGATTTCTGGAAGTTTTTCCTCAAAGTATAGCGCAACAGCCTTCCCTGCTTGGGCCACTTCAGAGTCATTCTGTGGGAAGGAAGAAAGGAGAATTCACCTTGGGTTATGTATAAACCTTTGTCAAGTTTGCAGGGTTGGAGAAGCTTACCTTCAGATTAATCTCTTGTGTTTCTGCATAAACTTGAACAACTTTCATCATCTAAAAATGACACCAAAGTCAAAAAAAGTGAAATTCATTTTTTTCTAAACTTATAAAAAAGCTTTCATGACAAGAGGCAGTCATAACAAGGGGAAAAGTACTGTTATGACCAGATAGTATTGAGTTTAGATAATCCTCTCAAGTACAATAAACTGATAACACCTTTTCTGAAGAAAAAACAATGTGCCCTGCATCATTGGCTGTGTTGTGGTATATTGAGACACAGAATACCAGTACTAATATGACAGTACCACTGTACTACACCAACAGTACAGGCAGTCCACACCCAAATTGTACTGTAGGTACCCTGCTTGCACATATACAGTATATCATTAAAAGCTATTTATATAAAGATCGTAAATGTTCCCGCTTCAAAATACAACTATTAGCAAGATATGTCTATGTTTTGCGGACGTGAAGTTCTTCAAAATTTGATGTACAAAATAATGTAGCAGAAAGTGATATGCAAGGTCTATGAATGGCCTTGTGTGGAGGTTTGTAGATTGGAACAGAAAACCAAATTGATGGGACATGGTATAAATATCCAAGTAAGAAACATTAAGTAACCAAAGCCTTTTGTCTTCAGCAGATGTTGATTAAGAACTAGTTATACACTGTTGGAGTAATAAGCAAATGTTACCCAATAGATGCCACATGCCAGCTCTAGCAGAATGCATTTGTTTTTGACAGCTGTCATGGACTATAAGTAAAACCTGTCACCACACTGAACTGTCAATTGAGTGATCTACAATGTCCAATTAGAGAAAACTTGGCTTTAATTTGATGCTTTAACTAATACCCTGCTTATGTTAAATGTAGGCCGACCCTGGCCCTATCAATTGGTTATAAAATGTCTTGTTTACAAAATTCCTAGTAACCAGAGGATTGTACTTTTAGAATTCGCTGTATGAATAACCTAAATCAAATAGGGTCATGTGGGAGGGCAGAGGGGCATCTCCTACATTGTTGAAAATGTTCAGCTTTAATGCCATGGAAATGTTTGTTGCATTCAGTAATTCATGGTTTTCTGTTAGGTTGACAGTAAAGTCCTACGTTTTAATGGCAAATGTCTATAATAGTAATACATTTATTCTCTAGAACGTTATTGTAGAAGAGGTAAATCCTGTAATTACTCAAGTAACAATTCCACAAATATATAAAGCAATGTTTCTTGCATGCAATGGTGTTATCAGTAAATAACAGAAACACATTTCAATACAGTATATGTAATCCCAATAAGCTGCATGACAGCACTAAAGATAACATAGGCCTATATTTACTAAATCGTCTTCTGCCGCAAGACCCCTTCTGGCGCCTGAAGATCACGTACAACGCATCAACTTTATTGGGCTGCCAAGGTGTCTTCATGCGTCAGTCAGGTGTCTTATGGCAAACATGCCTAGTAAATATGACCATCTTTTAAACAGGAGTACACTTCATAAAAGAAAAATGTGTTCAGAAAACAAATGTAATCGATAAAAACAACAATTAAACTTACAAATTCTAACACTGAAATAAGTATTATATTATCAAAAACCAAGATCGAGATACAACTTAGGGTGTTGAAAAACAAAAGAAAACCTCAATGGTTCCCTTACATAAAGCACTGATGGCAAAAATATATTTCCATGGATACATTAGTACAAAAAAAGAATATGCATGCAAAGAAATAGAAGCATTACCATATTCCGCAAAGAAATAGAAGCATTACCATATTCCAAGTTACAAATGCATTCATATGACCAGACAACTCCGTGCATGCTTCAGATGAATTAAAACCAAAATACCAAAAAGGGGCGTGCATTTCATGTATCCATTAGAAAAGGTTAATTTCATTAGTGATTAAAGCTGTGGATCAATATTGCTTCTGCTGTTCGGAAAATGTTAATTATTCAGAAAATGTGTGTACAATAATATTGAAACATGATCATAACCCGACAAACTGAAAGCCTTAAAAAAAATTTTTTATATAGCAAATACAATGAATATTTCAGACTTCTAAAGTTTGAGATTAAATCCCTAACAAAAAAAACACATTCATAGTCCACTGGGAATAATTTGAACAGCATTTTACTTAATGTTTGAAATCAATTAAGACAAAAAGCAAAAGCCATTACAGAGTCTAACACAGGGGTGAAAACCCCAGCAATTTGCAAGCTGTAAACTCATTTGAGATGAAAAGAAAAGAAAACATGCATCTTTTCTGACAGATAATTGAAACCAGTTAAATGAATAAATCCAACATACTTCATTGAACCTTTCACAGTTCTTAAATATTAGTCTGACATCTGCGACAAAGTCTTCAGGTGTTTGGTAGTGTTGCGAATGCTTCTTCTGTAGCTTCTTTTTCACGGTCGAAAGGTCCATTGGCTTCTTAATGATTTTATAATAGTTTGGTATCTGCAGAAGAAAACAAAAAACAGCCCATTCGTTGGTACTGTGAAATTAAACTGGACAGAAGTGGTTCCATGCTGCAGGAGTCTGTAACGCATTGCAGTGGATTCTGTGTAAGTATCAGAGATAATGTTCCCAATTAAGAGTACTACACTATGCCTGAATTGAAGTGGCCACCATACAACTGTACAATTAGTTTTACTAAAATTAATATAAACAATAATACATATATACACAGGGTGGGGGAAGAAGGTGGGAGGGAGAGAGAACTTCAATAATATTGAAGAGAACCAAATAGTGATCCTCCTAAAAGATGAAATCACAGAAGAGCTGGCTGCACACTATACCAGCACCTGTCACAGGTTGAGAGATGCCCACAAAACATCACATCCCAGTATGTAACTGTTACCCATGTACTGTGAAAACATTACACCCTAAACCCTGTTTATTCATGCATTGGCAATACTGAAATGTTTTTGTGGTAATGCCAATAAAGCTTATTTGATTAAATTTGAGAGTAGAAAGAGGGGGGGGGAGAGAGAAGCAGTCATTTAGTGAACCCGACCCAAATCTTTGCTGATCGATCACAGGAGAACTGATTGATCGGCAATTTAGCTAATTACTTATTGTGTGGATTGTATTGATGCCCACAATAAAAGGGAACAAATTTCAAATTAATTTAAAAAAACCTAAAAAAAAACTTAAAAAAAACAGCATCTTGGACTGCTGCTTTCAAAGATCTTTATCAGAAGGTCAGCATAGGACTATTTCTCTAGGTCTCTGAAGTCTGCATAAGAAACAGCTTTGAGCTGCATAGTGGCAACAAGGGAGAGCAACAGCAGAGGTTGCAATGTGAACACTCCACTGAAGGCAATGGGCTTTTAAGCAGTTTTAAATTGAAAAAAAAGCATGGTGGTATTCTGATTTACAGGACATCACATTGAGCTTACTTTCAAGACATCTTTTTTTGAGGGTGTTAAACGTTTTTAAAAAGATCCCATAAGGACTAAAATCTACACACCGTGACACATTGCCTAAGAAAATAAGTCAAAAGAACTGACATAGCAAGTAGAATTTTTTTTTTCAACCACTTAAGAGTAATTTGCTTCCTTAGGTAAAACCGTCACTTTTAAGTTGAATATTTCAATTTGTTTCTTTTGAAGAATTACTATTGAAGACTACATTCAAGCTACAGTACACACGTTTTTTATTTGACTCATGATGGATCCATAATTACCTTGCAAACAAACAGCAAAAAGCATTTTGCTTGTATATTTGATAACTACAGTACACTTGCAGATATTGGATGAAAAATTTAACTCCACCCACCGCCCATAAAGCTTTTGTTTACGACGGGCATGTTAACAGTTTAAAAATTTTAAAAATGGTTATTCTTTTTTTTTAAAATGCAAGCTACATTTAACCTATTAAAAGCAGCGACTGCCACTCCCAATTATAAATGTTATTGCAAATCGGATCGGGTGGTCTCCCAATGCTGAGCAGCCCTAATCCTAGCTCTGGTGACTCCCTGGTTTCCAAGAAATTTACCTTTTTATATGTGCTAGTAAAATCAAAGTCAAGTCAAACATGGCCAGAGGGGGTCATCCAATAGGATCAGCAATGTTATGCTCTGATATTGCATCTTTCTACTCGCCCGTGGGATTGTGGCTGGATGGTAGACATTCATTTTCCAAAAGGGACCAAAAACACCAGAGCAAAGATAAATATTGTCAGAACATGGAGGGTTATCGAAGCTACAAATAGTGCATTTCAGCTCAAATTTCACCCCAGAAGTAAAACACACACTTTAAAAATATTGTAGTTGTCAAAGCCACTGTTCTTGGCTCATTTTCGTCATACGACGGGTGGACACTTTTAAATATCAACCTCTGTGAAAACCATTAAGCTCTACAGTTATTCAACAAGTTTAATCGCTCAAAGAAACTTACCGAGGCAGGGACTGGCTCCTGAAATTCAATGCTCAGCTCGTGGCAGTAGAGGTATAAAAGAAGCCGCTCACATTTCTTAAAGAAAATATAGATACATTTCTTTAATGGGACAGCTGAACTTCATGGATCAAGGGACATTTTTAAGTAACATTCTTATTGCATCTTGTGAAAAATGAATATGTATTGTTTCTTGTTGGGAACACTGGATTCAAGCATATCAGTTCCTTATGTTTATCTGCTTGACAAATGATAGCTTTAAAAAGTAAGCCAACAATTTAGATTTTTTTATTTTTTTCTATTATTTAGAAAATATTAGAGGTACAAAACAATTTTAAAATAGTTATACATTAATTTTTTTAAATTTAACAAAAAGGTGTCAATCAGCTCTATTTGCCCTATTAAAACATGCTACTGCCCTTAAGAGCACTTGTTCACGGCAAAACAGCACACGTGTGTTGGAAACAGGATTTGTTACAGGCTTGCAGGGAAACAAGCTTTTAAAATGGAAAGGTTTACACAAAGTTGTTTAGTGATAAACTGATTTGTGACAAAGCTATGTTTTTTGTATGTTTGAAAACTACAACAATTACCCAAACCTACAAACAACGCTGAGCAGTTGGACCAACACTATAACGAAAGGGTAACGGTGAGCCCTCGTTCTAGGTTTCTGGACAGCTCAAAATATTACGACTGCCTCGGATGTTACTTTTAATATGAAATATTTAAGGTGGGAACATCAAGGTGATGAGAACGTTAAAACAGATAAAACTGGAAATTAAGAGTGCAAAACTATGAGGGTGCCAGAGAAATGACAACCAAAAAGATGCAATTGTTTTTTATGCAAATTTGTTGCATTTGGATATCAATTTTACTTGTAATATAAATAATAATAACAAATTGTTTGTTCTTGTATAGTGCTGCTAGCTTTATGTAGCACTTTACAGAGACATTTATGCAGGCATAGTCCCTGTCCCGTAGAGCTTACAATCTGGTTTTTTGGGTGCCTGAGGCATAGGGAGATAAAGTTACTTGCCCAAGGTCGCCAGGAGCCGACACCAGGAATTGAACCAGGTTCCCCTACTTCAAACTCTGTGCCAGAGTCAGTGTCTTTCCTCACTAAGCCCCTCCTTCTCCCTATCCATGTCTACTAAAGGGGCAATTATAAAATAACATGTTTTAAAGGTTTTTGCCTAGTTTACATCCCTGATTTTTTTTTTTTACACTAACATTCTTAAAACAGCAGCCATATTCATTTTGATTTTTGGCTAATTTCTTAGATAAGGTTCTTTGAGATCTGCTACCGTCACAAATTAAATGTAAAAATGTTTTCTGATAGGTTCCTTTATACTATGCATGGCTAAAGCTCTCTGCTATTGCCATCTTTACACTTTACGGCAATCTTTGGACCATTTTAGATACTAAATAAAACAAAAAACGCTAGGATAAGAAATAAAATGATGATGATCAGATTGAAATGGCATCACATGGAGCTTCCGTAAAAAAAAAAAATTGGTTATATATTGGGGGGAAATTGCTCTTGCATAGCGGAAAAACATGTTGCTACACAAGAATATATACATATGAGCAGTCAAAAACGTGTGATTAAATTAACAGAAAAGCAGCAAATGTTGACAAGAGCATCTGTTAATGGCTTTTGTAATCCCATTTAAATAGGATTCATTTACTCATGGCTTCAAAACTGGGGCAAAGTGTGCAAAATAATTGCCTCAGATTTATCAAATTGATTACCATTACTTTCAATAGGATTCCTTTTCTTTGAAATGGCTCTTTGTTTTGCTCTGGTTGTGTCAGACTTTTGCAGTCGGGAGACTTAAATAGACTCCCAAGTGTCATGTCAAGGTACTATGATTATTCCATCTCAGTGACAGAGTATAGAGGTCAAATAAACAATAATAGTAAATGATCTATATGTCACACACCATTTGGTCCACAGGATTTAAGCCTTGTGCGGTCTTCCCTTTCTTACTGTGCAGAGAATTATCACAATCATATTCAACTTCTGGCTTGCTCAGGTCTCTGCAGAAGGTACAGATCCATTCACCACTAAAGGAAGAGACAGAACATTTGTAGTGTACATACCTTGGTTGTAAGATTAATACAATTGTGTAAATAATTATGTATTTGTAGTTTATTTTAAAAATCAGGTGTACAGCCTTTACTTTTAATCATTTTATAATTAAGGAAGTTTCTGAAAAGTTTTAATGGCCAAACTACATAAAACTCTGGTTCACGACTTGGGTAATACATTTAACATTCTGTCCATGTCACTATTTCATAAATAAACTCAGGCTGCAAATTGGGTTTCAAAAGATTGAAAACTTCATTCTCGGTGCAAGATAAAATTATTAAAGCCTGCTTAACAACTTCCATTCAGTTAACTTCCCTTTAAATGTAACTTTTTCCCTTAAAAAAAATTACATTTAAAGTAGTCAATCATGGTAAGGAAAGGCTTTAAATTAAACCAAGGCTTCCCTTTAGCAAGAATATAAAGTCCATTTCTCACTCTCCATCATAAAGTGTCTTTTATTCAGTTTTGAATATTAGTTAAAAATAAAAAAAAAGCCTGCATTTTTCATATATGATAGCCCCAATGCACACCAATATGACAACATTAAATCATGTATTTTCTTCCAATTATTAAAGATCATTTAGTTTAACATTTGAGCCAAAACACGTTAAGTCTGCTACCACACAAAGGTAGACCCTTTCAGGTCTTGGACAGCATAAAATCATTACTGTAAGAACCTTCTGAAAGGGTCTAACATTGACATGGTTTCAAGCGTAACATGCTTTGGCCAAAAGATTTAAATACATGGCCCCTACCACTTAAAAGAAAATATATAAATTAAGTTAATGTTATATTTTATGCGCGTTGTGGCTTAATTGTTCTCTTAACTTACTAAGATCGTATATTTCGAATTTCAGTGAAGCTCCATTGCCCATGGGGCATGGTCATGATATCTCAAATAGACGACAAGTATGTAACACTCATTGTTACGACCGTTACATACCTTGGAAAGCTAAGGAGTGTTGGTACGTGACAGGTGAGGTGAAAGACTTTTGGGCACTTTTCACAACATAAGAGGTCTCCACCGTTTTGGCACACCGCACACCAGTCTTCATTTGGATCATCGTCCTTGTGGTTCCCTTCCCCTCCAACTCCTCTTGGCGATCGATGCATTGAGCTGCGTACAGGTGATTTTCCGTTTAACAGGTTGCCATGGGACTGCCCGCAGCTTCGGCTCACACTGGTTGGCTCGGTTTTCACATGGTTTTCCAGATTCGCCAGGGCTTCAAGATCGCTTTCGAGGTGCAGGTTGGTTGGGAGTGGTGGAGTCAGGCTGCTCTCTGGGCTGCTCAGCTAATGACAAAAACACTAACCTTAATTTTGTATAAGAAACTTTCCCTCAGCATGTTAATGTGTTTCAAATTGTTGAATATGAAGCAGTGGCTCACCATTATCTGATGTCTAATTTGTATATTATGCTCATCTGTTGTAGGTTGTTATATCTTTTAGTCAATATTTATAGATGAAACTATAGTGTACACCACTTCCAATCCTCATAGGTTTCTTCTATTTCTGAGGTTTGGAAAGTACTATACACCAAGATTCATCTATGAAGAACACCAGCGTTGGTCCCTTTAAAGTGTATCAGAACCTACAACTGAACTAAATTTCTCCAGAACCAATATGCCTGCTAGAACGTTCAACTTTCTGTTGCTTGGTCATGCTTTACTTTAAGCAATATATTTAGTGAGAAGAACCTCGTTCTAATCCTTAGAGCGTGCGTGTGGAGAGGTCCGTGCTACTTTGGAAATATTCAAAGCATAAAAAATATATATATATACTAGAGTGTACATGGAACGCAGAGATCCCTTTATGGTGTACACCACAAGAAATGAATGGATGGTAATAAAAAAAATGCAGGATAAATGTAACTTGTGCTCCTAAAACAAAAGGAGTAAATTTAAAATGGGTGTTCATCTCCAGAGGGTCAAACTTATGATGGTAGCAAGATAGCGAGTGATAGCTATACTAGCATAAAGTGATATGTGATAAGAATAAGTTGGCTGTAGATCTGGTAGATACAGATTCGGTTGACAAAATACTGATCTGTATCTAAGCTTTGATACGGTTAGCCGAATGATTCCAGAACACACACTGAAGATTCAAACAATGCCCCGTATAAAGTAGTGCTAGCAGAAACTTCTTTCAGTCTCCATGCTTGGAGGGCAATTTAAAATGCCTATGAGAAGACTGAAAACTACCCGCAATGAGGGGAATGTACCATTGAACACTAACACTTTTGCTACTTTACCATAGATACACAAGACTTGGTTACAGATTGGCTACTTGGCTAAAGTATTTTGTCAACATAATCTGTATCTACCAGTTCTGCAGCCAACTTATTGCAATCACCACCATCATCACCACCACCACCACCAATAGATGTGCTGAGCATTAGGGGTCTAATCTAAGCCCCCTTATGCTAATATAGCTATCACACTATCTAGTTACCAACATAAGTTTGGCCATTTGGAGATGAACACCCATTTACAATTTACAATTATTTTTGTTTTAGGAGCACCAGTTATATTTATTTTATTATAACCATTAAAGTTTGATTTTATTACCATCTCTGTGTACCATGTACGCTGCAGTACATGTTTTGAATATTTACTTTAAGCAATGCACACGTAATTTTGTTTTGCAAAACAGAAATAGTATTTTATTATACGCTCACCTATGAAAAGAATAACACATGATACCAGTGTTACAATTATTATGGAAGAATATAACAAATCTTAAAACCAGTCAATATGCTGAGGTTGTTAAGAGGCGGTGTTTTTTTCCCCCTTCTTAATTACACAGAAATAAAAACAAATGGGGAAAAAGCAAAAATTGTGAATTTGTAAAAAATCTTTATTTTTTAATTTATATTAAAAACATACCTGCAATGGGTTAAGATTTTTTCAATCTAGTTTAATATATACCAATAAAAGCAGTTTTATTTTTTAAAATTCACGACAAGTTGTGTACTGCACAGCGAGAAAGAAGTCACTTTATATTGGGTGAACTTTCCCTCTGCAGTGAGGGAAGTTTAGATGCTGCCGCTTAGAAAAAGCTAAAATCTACACCCGGTAAACCTCTACATTACGGAATAAATATATGGTGCATTATTAGAAGCATTTTGTAATCTTTCGAGATCCAAGAGTGCCATGCTATTGGAGTTAAATGTTCTGCTTCTATAAAAGATTTACATACATATATACACACACAACATATTGGAAGACAGAAGGGCAGGAGAAAAAAAGCACCATGAAATGTAACAAATTTTAATCACAGAAAATAAGTATATGTATAAATGGTTAAAAATAGTGCACGCAATTAAAGCCTCTTCAAATTTGGACTAGAACTAGAAAGATCCTTGGAGATACCAGGTCCTGCAGTGAATCTCTGTTAGGGACGTCATCAAGTTGAGCTCCAGACGGTGCCAAAGAGCATGGAGGGAAACCAATTCTGAACTGTGAGGGACACTGATACTGAATAGTGAGGAATAACCACCATTATGAAGAGATGCCGCTGGAGCATCCCTACAATGGGTTCTAATATGGGTACACCTGCTAGCAAAGATGGATATAGACATTAGAGGATCCCAGACTCCATACAAGCTACTGAAAGGTGACACCAGAGCAAGCCGTGACTGTGGGTACATACATAGACTTGCACAGATAAGCCAAATTTGAAGATGCTTTAATTGAGTGCACCATTGTTAACCATAAATTCCTATACTTATTTTCTGTGATTAAAATGTTAAAAATGTTATGGTGCTTTTTGTCTCCTGCGCTTCAGTTGTCCAATAAATAGGCTCTTTTAATTGAGGTGATACAGGAGTTCACTCTTACAAGAAACTGCAACTAAGCACCAGGAGATATTTTACTCCTTGATTGGACAGGATGTTTTTTTTTCAATATGACTTTCTATTTATTTTTTTGGACACGCCACTGAAGCGCAATCCATATGTATATTTATACACACAAAAATAAAATTAAAGCACATGTTCCGTGGTAAAGTGCTGTTTTGATGTTATAATTTTAAAGCGATAATATTTTTGCACTCACAAATGTGCAACCTTTAAAATCACGTCAAGATTGAAATCTCAAATTGTAGGATCGATCAACTCCCAGTATTCGGCACGGAATCACCCTTGATATGCTAACCAGAACAGAAACACAGAAATATGCCTCAGACTAATGGAGCCAAAAGACATGCAATGCTGTTGCTATTTGTTTGTGCTCTGGAACCGCGAGTTCCATCTAAAGGCAGGGAGAACTAGGCTAGCTGTTCACTAGGGCACTCACGTGTCACAGTTCAACCTTCGGGAAACCGCCAGTCCAATTTCAAGGAAGTATGTTTGAGAGTGCAAACGTTTAATATTAAAACAATACTTTAAATGCAAGCATGTGCTTTTTTTTTGTTTTTAGAATTTCTTGTGGAATTGGTCACACAAAAGAAGCTTCATTAAGACACCTAGAATTACTCCATGGGATCCTAAAGATTTTCCTTTTTGCCATTGGATTTGTGATCTCTAGACAGGAAATATTTCATAACACGTGTCTGCAAGGTTTCTCCCAATATTATTTTTGGATACATGGTAATCGCATTATTTGTTTAAACATATTGTACCTCTGAAACAATAGTAATATATTTTTGTTGGGATTGAATGAGACTCAAATAATAGGATTATTATCCTCAAAATACACCAGTTAATAAATGCAGTGGTTGGTACGCAGTGGGAAAAAAAACCTTGTTGGTGTAATCACCTAATAGGCACATAGTATACCATTGGGGTTTATATGTCATCTGATACCTGGTATACTATGTGCCTTTTAGGTGATTACACCAACAGGGGATTTTTCCACTGCGTACCAACCACTGTATTTATTAACTGGTGTATTTTGAGGATAATAATCCTATTATTTGAGTTTTATCTCATCAATTGACTTACACCAGACAGGTCTCAATTCAACACCCCATAGGGGATTTTAGTATTTGTTTGTTTTGTAATTTTAAGTCGTCGCGGTTGTCACAATTAATAAATATTTTTTATTTTTTGAATTATTGGTTTTTGTGAGCTCTGACTCACTCTAGTTTGTCACTAGGTAGGGGTGATTCTACCTCATATAGTGGGACAATTGGTATCCCAGGCTAATTTAGCTATTGATATTACTTTGAGTGCACTATAATGGACCCACCTTTTTCCTTATGGTGTAAAGATATTAGGTTACCCACATATGTGTATGGTGAGAATGCATATAAATGCGTAACATTAATACGTTTTATTTTACCATGCATGCACTGCGCCTGCCATCTTCAGTCTTCTCCTGCTTTACAGTTCCTGAGAAACTGCACATGTCCTCTGTTCCAGGCTCCTGCTTAACTCTCACCGCGTCTGATTTGAAGGCAGCATTTCTGTCAATGTTTCTGCTACTTGAACCACAACTGTAATGTACAAACAATAAACAAAAAATGGATCAAAGAACAATAGTCTACTGGCAAGATTGCTCCTGGAAGTTCCCCCCAGGTTGCGATTCTAATCAATTCAACCAATTGAAAGCAAGGGGTATCAGGGTAATTGCTGACCTATTAAATAACGGTAAACCATTGAGCTTTCAGGAGCTTCGAGCTAAATATGAGATACCAGATCTAAATTTATTTAAGTACCTCCAAATTAGGCATTTTCTTCAAAAACTATCCCCAAGGTTGGAGTTCCCCTCTATGTCAGAGTTCAAGGTGCTAAGTAAGTAGCAAAGGCGTCTACCAAAAAGGCCTAATAACAAAGATCTACGGGAGCCTAGAGTCAAAAGCGGACTCTGCAGATGATTATATGATGAGATGGGCCAATGACCTCAATATTGAAACTGACAAAGACGATTGGGAGGACATATGGGAGTTTGCATCAATAACGTCCATATGCACTACAAAGAAAACATTTACAAAATCATGTATTATTGGTACCTCACCCCAGCGCGCCTTAAACAGATATTCCCTCTGGTGTCTGACCTCTGTTGGAGGGGATGTGGACAAAAGGGAGACATGGCCCACATATGGTGGACATGTCTGGTTATCCAGAATTATTGGAAAATGATTCAATCATTGAGGAGATCACAGAACTCCAGATCCCTATAGATCCACTGGTCTTATTTAGCTAAACCGGTGGCAGATATAGACCCTCCGATGAGAAGACTAATATCTTTTATTCTCACGGCAGCCAGATGCGCTATTGCGGCCTCCTGGAAGAAATTGGCCCCTCCCTCCAAACGTACAGTTGAAAGGAGAATTAACGAGGTTATGGAAATGGAAGGAAAAAAAAAAAGCTGTGTGTGCTGTGCACGCGCATAGTAAGTGAAACTTCTTTGACTTTTGTCACAGAAATTGTATTTGTATTGGTGATGTTTTAATTAAAAATCAAAATACAATTTCACTGACAAAACGCAAATAAATTTGACTTAGAATGCCCGTGCTCGGCACACATCCCCTGTATTAGTGCAAATAGCCAAGTGTGAATTCCTCGTGTGTGCGTGTGACTGAGGGTGTGCGTGTGACTGAGGGTGTGCGTGTGACAGAGTGTGCGTGTGACAGAGTGTGCGTGTGACAGAGTGCGTGTGACAGTGTGCGTGTGACAGAGTGTGCGTGTGACAGAGTGTGCGTGTGACAGAGTGTGCGTGTGACAGAGTGTGCGTGTGACAGAGTGTTCGTGTGACAGAGTGTTCGTGTGACTGAGTGTGCATGTGACTGACTGTGTGTGTGTGACTGTGCGTGTGACTGAGAGTGTGCGTGTGACTGTGTGTGCGACTGTGTGACTGTGTGTGCGTGCGTGTGACTGAGTGCGTGCGTGTGACTGTGAGTGTGCAAGCGTGTGACAGAGTGTGACAGAGTGTGACTGCGTGTATGTGACTGTGTGTGCATGTGACTGTGTGTGCGTGTGACTGTGTGACTGTGTGACTGTGTGTGCGTGCGTGTGACTGAGTGCGTGCGTGTGACTGAGTGTGCAAGCGTGTGACTGAGTGTGCGTGCGTGACTGTGAGTGTGCGTGACTGTGTGCGCGTGACAGTGTGTGTATCTGTGTGTGACACAGGGTGTGTTTGACTGTGTGTGACACAGGAGGTGAGTACGAGTATATATGAATGACGGATGGCAACGCTGGGCCCCTCCTCCATCTTGATCGGGTGCTCGGTGTAGCAGGAAGAACTCTCCCTGTGAAGTTGTCCTGGGATGACTCGGGCCCCCCCACTTCCCCAGGGTGGGGCGGCTCCTCGTCTTCCTCCTCGGCCCCCCTCAGCTCCTAGGTCTCCTCCGCCTGCTCACCTCCCCTGCACGGGGGTTCCAGGGGGAGAAGCAGGATCCAATGATCCAAATACATTCTATTTGTATAGGTTCCAGTGAACCACTGTATTTGATTTATACATTCTGTTATCTGTACTCAAGCTAATGTTGTATTGTCCTTTCCTGTCTAAACGGAATTAAAAAAATTAAGTACAAAAAAAAACAAGAAGAAGATTGCTCCTGGAGTTCTACTGCACCGTGATGGTCAGCTCAATAAATAGTCCTTACATATCAGTTTGAGAATGCCTATGCCGCTAATGCACATGAAAGGGGACACTTTACCAAAGAGCACATGCACCATATCCCCCTTGAATGTGCAATCATGGGAGTTCAGTAGAAATAAAACCAAACATCTGTGCTTTTCAATACATTTTACTCTGTAGATATTGCATTGTAGCATTCCAAAGGGAAATTATGAAAATGAATAGAATTTCCTCCATAGTGGGCAAATGGGTATAATGCCCAATTCGTTATTTAACATATACAAACAAGCTGCTGAATCTTTGATTTATCTAACCACAGTGTTTATGTCTGTAGGTTAAGTATCACATGGTTCACTTGGACAGCTTCCACAGCAGGCAGGAATATGGGCAGAACCCATTAGATCCCTGGCGTATGTCACATATAGGATGTGTCTATCCAAAGGCGTTCAATTCCTTCATGTTATTTCTCTCCAGTAACCCTGCCGAGAAGCAGTTAGTGGGTTTTGTTGATGCTTTTTCTGAGACATCTCAAAAAAAAGAGTGGGTGATTTTTTCAGGGTACCTCGGTTAAAATGAAAGACACTTAATGAGACTACCAACAACTTCCCCACATCATGATCACCTATGATTGTACCTGCTTAGTGCGAGATGTACAAAACGTTGTAAACTGGACACAACTTAAATTGTATCAGTTTAACGTTGCGTCAATGTATAATGGGGCGTTGCTATATTTTTTGCTCCATTTGTTGGGGAGTGGTTATAGAATTTAGAGATGGATCAATATTTGCTCCAGAAAGTGGTGCACTTTTCCGATTTGTATCTAATAAAGTTACCATGTTTTAGGTGGCACTAATGATTGCTCTTGAAAGATCTGCGCCAAATGTAAGAATATTAAGATGATACATACAGTACATATGCCACTTGTGCGAATTGATGCAAATGCACATTTGTGTTCTGTCTAGCAGCAAATTGAACCATTTTGATTCATATTCCACACAGTAACTGTGGGGAAAATTGGAAATCCAATGAGTAAACAGGTTTTCAAAAACCAGGGGGGGAAATACAATGCCTGCGACTTCTGCCGGAGGTAGAAGAATGTGTAGATGAAAGATTATGCGGCCTCATCTATTTTCAGGGTCAACGTTTCTACATACAGTAATGTGTAATGTGTAATGTGTACTACAGTCTGTGTGTGTGTCTGTGTGTATGCGCGTGCGTATGAAAAAACATAAGTGTAAAAGTAACTGATCACAAAAGAAAATATATAGTCACTTGCATATACGTTAAACTCACTGGGTACCAGCAGCCATATTACAAAAGTCTATTTAAAATGTCAACAAAAACGTTTGCAAGAAGGGTGCTCTAGAGCAGGGGAGCGCAAACTTTTTTCCCTGTGCCCCTCTGCCGGCAGTATGACCATGGCGACGTGTCTAAGAAGCAGCCAAGGTAAGTGACGTTTATAGAGGCCTTCGCCGCTTTCCCGGCACTTAATTTAAGTACCATCGGGAAGCGCGCGGTGCCTCTGTAAACCCTGTGCCCTCCCAGTTTGCGCATCGCTGCTCTAGAGTCCCGTCGTGTATCCACACCAGGTGTAACCACTTCTGAAGACAGTCGGCGTCCACAAAAGATGGAGTAAAAAACACTTAACGTGTTTCGTACTGAACGTACTTGCTCACGGGGTCAGGATGTCATGTTTAAAGGTCCAATATATACCCAACTTAAATCAATTAAAAAACACAATATCCCATTGGGAACCTGATTGTGGCAGAAGAATTTATAGTGATAAATAAAGTTCATTAATTGCACCAAAGAAACAAAAAAAATAAATGCATACAAGACTTACTGTTTTGGTGTCGTGATTGCGGCACAGAAAACAAAGGATTAACGCTGCGGGAGTCCATGTTTCTGAATGGGACCCCTGCAGCATTACTCTCTCAGATCCATCAGCCGCAATATATAAGATGTCGGGCAGTGTGGAGGAGCTATATGAGTGGATGAAGGAAGTCCCAGATCAGTTCAGAATGCTTAAGGTAAGAAGCAGTCTCTGTGCAAGTGTTAAGAACATTTAAACCCCCTTGATGACGTAGATGCCCAAATATGGGCATCAGGAGGAGAAATACTTTAGGAACATATTCAGTCATCTACGTCATCAAGGGGGTTGGACGGATGACAGACTGCTGGGGAAGCTGCTGGCATGGCGATAGTTAGTCTTGCTACATCTATACCACATCTGCAAGTAGCATGTTAAAGTGTATGTATGTCTTTATATACCACAATCCATGTACATATCGCTTCACAGCAGTAATACACAGTGACAATAATGGAAATAAGCGCTTCAGACATGAAAGTAACTAACCAAAAAAATCCTTGCCCGAAGAGATTAGACTCCAAGTGGCAAGAATGTACAGACACAGTAGGAGCATGTTTTGGTAAGTGTCTGCAAGGGGCCACGGTCGATATATGAGGTGTCCAGCATCAGCTATGGTCACAGAGCAACTCATATGCTTTGTTAAAGAGGTGTGTTTTAAGATGGGTCTTAAATGTGGTGTGTGTGTGTGTGTGTGTGTGTGTGTGTGTGTGTGCGCTAGTCGGAAAGTGAGGGGAAGGGCATTCCAGAGGTGTGGGGCAGTGAGAGAAAGCTTTTAGGCTGGAGAGTACTTCAGATACAAAAGGGGTAGAGAGAAGACATCCTTGAACAGAATGAGTATTATGGGTTTAGTTACGATTAAAACTACTTCCACAACGCTCACATTAATATGGGCTGTACAACTACTCTTGTACAGATAAACTCCACTCAAATAAAATGTAACCCTGTATGAAACCTGTGAAGCAGTTTATGGGCACATTCTTTACATTTTAGGGGTTTGAAGTGGCATTAGGCACCTCAAGAGTGGTTTTATAAATAATGCGGCATCTACAGAAAGAAATATTGATGCCATGTCTTAGAATTGTATACAATTTAAAAAGTTTTTAAGCACTCGTAGTGCTAAGCAGCAAAAAATAACCGGGGGACCGGTTATTTCATAACAGCTACTTAGCAATGCCAGGGGCTTTAAAATGGCTCCAAAGTATATATTATTTAAAGACTTCAATTATTTCAGAATGTATTGTGTAAAAAAACAGAAAAACAAAACAGGATAAAAATATACAAGCAGATCGCAGATAGACCACTATTTCATATGGGCTAATGCAGTTAAAGAAACGTCGTCTTCCCCAAAGCATTTAAATGAAATGTCTGAAATGAGCTGTAATTGGCCAATGCCACATTCACCCCACTCATCGACCCCACAGCCGAAGGGGGTGGTCTGCTGCCATGCTACTCCAAGCTTGCCTTGCAGCTATGCCCATGTCATATCTGGCCACGGACTCGCACATCTGGTTTGGCCTAGTGAGGCCTCTGCAGGTCTGTCTACATGGCCTGTGAATCAGCATGGAGGGGCTGCTGCTGTCTGCAGTGGGCTTAAGTGCAGCAGTGCTCACCCGGCTAGCAGTGTGGCTGCAGGGGACTCAAACGGGCCTGCTTGTAAAGCGGCCAAGGCAATCCAAGAGGCTGCTAGGATCACCAATAAAGGGTCACAGAATCATTTAAAAAAGTTGGAAGGATGATCCTACCCCAAAGTAGGAGGGAACAAATCACCATTAGTGTGCACGGTCAAAGGGGACAAAGGAGAAAACAGCATAAACCTTTTATATAAGCAGGATACATGTGCATACTCTAACTTAACAAAAGTGTAAAAAAAAAAAGCTTGTTCTGAAGTTGTGTGCTTAGTACAAAAAAAATTCATTGAATAAACAAAAGAAATAAATATATGAAAAACTTGCATGTTAAAGTGCTAGTGCCACAAACAATGTGCTATATGAACAAGTGAATAAATCTTGAACCAGCTCAAAAACTCCAATATAAGAACTGTTCCTGTGGTTCTTCTGTTGGCAGTGGAATCTGACTGAAGGGGAGTGCAGATTCACGTCCAAAAGAAGAAAAAAAATCATATATAGTGTAATACGTCATTGTTGGAATCAGTGATGTAAATCAAGCAAAGGGGATTACACTCCCATTTCCCAAATAAAGACGAGCATTTTCAGAGACACACTGAAAAGAGCTTAGGAACTGGAAAGGTAAGAAACCTTGCAGCAGAAGGGAAGGAAGGTCGAGAGAACCACTTCCAGGTACGTATCCAGAAGCCGAAGTGCGCTGAGATTGCGAGGAAAACAAAGCCAGCTGCACGATCCCTTGGAACAAGCCCAGCAACATGGCAGAGGTCCAGAGTATGGCACCACCACCGGGGTGTTCTATGTGGAGCTGTGCATGCACATTTTATTGTTTTAGTTATAAATTTGTCTTCTATTTCTCCGAGGATCATCTGACCAACGTACTGTCATTGGACCAATTGTATAGGGTTGCTTACTTTTCCAGTCCCAGAAGCTCCCTTCAGAGAGTATGTGTCTATCAAAATGCTCGTTTTTATTTGGCAAATGTGAGTGTAATCCCCTTCCCTTGATTTACATCACTGATTCCCACCAAGACACATCAACTATATAGGTTATCTTTTTTTTTGTAGCGAATCTGCGCTCCCCTTCTGTCGAAATGATATTTTGTAAAGGAGCACCTGTCACTATGAAAGGTTTGTACAAACTTTAAAAAAATGTATTTATATAAAAAAACAAAAAAAAACACGCGAACTCACCTTCCTCTACTGCCTGTGCTTGATGTACTGGGTGGCCTCACTGGAGTGTGCGAATTAGACAAGCCTGGAAACGGAACATGAACATTTAAAAATTCGTATAGTGCACAGGCCACATTTCACAAGCAGCCGCTATTAGAAATCCCTGTTCCTCTCCATCCCACTATCAAGAATTTGTACTGACATTATTAAAGGAGTTACCAGGTATGTTATTTTGTCGCAAAAAAACAAGATGCAACTAGACACAGACTTCTATTTATCAAGGAATGCAAATGAGAGCTGCTGTTCATGCCAACAAAGTTTTTTTGCACTTGTGTATCTCAATGTCAACCTCAGCAAGAATTGTGAACCATTTACTTTAGTGAACAAAGGGAGTGCCAATAGTAGTTAAGTCACGCACAATGTAATTTTTGCACACTAAGGATTCAAGATGAAGTAATCCTAAAAATAAAAAAGGTTAGAAATACAAGAAGTTTGAACTAAAACCATAGAAATATTTAAATAGTGATACAAATCAACTTGTTGCAGTGATACAATTAATTTATTCAGGCGCTGGAATGAATCAAACTAGGATGAAAAGGACACCCATGATCAATCACTTATTTTAAACTACCAAAAACACCCTCCCCTCCAGAGGCAACTAGTAGTTTTATATAATGTTAGTATCTTACCCTCTAAGATGTTTTTAATTGTTTTTTTAACAGGACATGCTTAATCACTTGCATCCAAAGTAAACTCACACTGCACTGGGCTCCAAGGAGAGCTCCGTTTTCACCTTCCAGACCCGCAACATTTCAAATGTTTCATCTCCTGAATGAAGCGGCGGCGGAAACGGCAAGAAGAGAGCTCACAGCAAATTAAGATCTGCGCAGAAAACTAATCACCGCAGACTGAAACTTAAAATCAGAACTGTGGCTCTTCTGAAAAACACTGACTTTGTTGTGTATAACAATATGTATTTCTGTCCACTACTGTTGGATACATAAAGGATCATAATTCTGTTGTTGCTATTGTTTAGACAGAAGTAGGACAGTACTGACATTTATTTCTACAGTTGAAAAAAGAAAAAACTCGCAGAATAAATGTGAAGTTTGACAAGATAGCAAATTGGTACAAAGTAACACAGCAAGGGCCATTTATTGCAGGATGTGAACAAATTGTGAATTCAACAAAATTGGCAAAAAGAAGTTGTGTGGTTATTTCCATGTTAAATTGTACAAGTTTCTGAAGGTATTAAAGGCAGAAATTACTTTTTCACCAGACAGAAAAAAGGACCACGGAGCCTTAGTTAGGCATCAATTTATATAGCAAGTTATAGAAAATCCGTGCTGAGAAAGCCCACGTAAGAATATGAATAAGCACCAAGTTTAACACTTAACTTCGTATACGCAGTTCAGTGAATTTTGCACCGGTCAAGAGCATCAGCTCAGAAGAACGTGGTGACGTATTAAGAGTGACAACTGTGTTCAACTTTCAACATGAAATTGGTCACTCTCCATACATTACAATACTACTCTCAAGCGCTGATCACCTTCTGGAGTGCCAGCACTGTACCTACGGCTACTGTAGCATATTCATATATTTATGCTAATATTCATGCTAAAAGATTTTAAATGTTTTCAACTCTAATATAGAGCAATCAGCTAAGGGAAAGAGTAGGCATTTCTAATTCTGACCTAGAGCAACGTTGATCCTGGAGAAGTGTAGGATTGTCTCAAGTTAGGATACCTTTTAACAGACCGACATTAGGTTTTGAAAGCGTGTGTGCTATTACAGATATAGCGTATTCAAGTTTACAAGATGTACTATAGCCATTTAAAGACAAAAGCCTGCAAAGAAATGGTCTATATTAAGAACTCAAGTTCGTCCTTTAAAAAACCCTGGCCAGTTTATCCATGCAATTCCCTCCCTTTAGCCAAAGTAATATACTCCAGTGTTTCCTCTAGAAATATTCAAATCAAGAGAGGCACTTGTCAGGGCTGCCCCATCTGCATTCTATTCCCTAGTTATGGAGCCATTTGCCATTCAAATAAGGAATAACCTTGACAACTGGTTTTTAAATTGCAATCACAAGCATATACATTAACTCTTTGCAACCCATAATCTTTTAACTGTGTCCAAACCCTTAATCTCCCTTAAAATATATGTGACAAACCACCAGGCTTCAACAGAAACCCCACATAATCTGAGGTCCTTAACATTAACTAACCTAGAGAACCTGTAAACCTTTGACCGACTAACGGGAAGAACTCATACTCGATACCTAGGGATGTGTCCAACAAATCCTTACAATTTTCCTCAAGACACTAAAATAAAAGAGAGTTTTCCAGGACTGGTAACGAATAGATTTAATTAATCACTTCAGTGAAAATGAATTTGCTCCCAAGAATACTATACACACCCTACATCTCTATTTGTGATGAAGACCTACAAGCAATTTCCTTCTATATCTGGTAGTGTTGTACCGGGTCTCAAAAATGACCCGGTATCCGGGAAAAATAAATAAATTCCCAGCCAGGTAGTTTTTACTTACCTGCAGCGGAGGGTGAGGATGACCACGGCAACATCCTGGTGGCGATGGGAGCAGCAGAGGACATCATTCTTCAGCCACTGGGAGCAACAGAAGACATCCTTCACAGCCGGTGAGAGCAGAGGAACATGTGACCGGAGCAGGAGCTTTACTTTTGGACAGCCAGGAAGATTTACTTTTGGACAGCCAGGAAGGAGTGCGACTTCTGGTGCAGTTCCTCCTCTGCTGTCCAATAGTAAAACTCCAGCTCGTCCCATTTTCCTCTGCTCCTACAGGCACCGGCTAGGTAAAGATGTCTTCTACTGCTCCCACCGACTGAAGAATGACGTTCTCTGCAGCCACCACCTGAAGGATGTCTTCCGCTACTCCCACCGCCACCAGGATGTCGCTGTGGTCCTCACCCTCTGCCGCCAGCTGCGGTTAAGTCTTCTGCTGCTCTCCTCCTGCCGTTCTCCAAGAGGAGGACCGAGGGAGCAGAGCAGAATGGAAATTACCCGGCACCAGATCCCAGTACCCTGGGCCGGTCCCAGATACTTTAAATATGGCCAGGTTCCAGGTAATTTCCGGGTACCCGGTACATCACTAATATCTGAGATGGGAAAAAAAAAACAGAATCAGTAAATCTCTCATTTCAGACCTATCTGGTGGGGGAAGCGCGAATTCAGACCAGGCCTAAATCATCGTTTTAAAGCTTGGTCATCGAGAGGTATTTACAGAATTAGGGATCTTTAGTCAAAAAGCCAACTTAAAAGCTTTGATAAAATGGAGAAAGGCAGTGCACTGCCAAAAAGACAGGAGGAGGCTCACAGTAAAATTAATCCTTTAATCTTGATCTGGATACAACATAACCCCTAAAGAGCTCACGAAGCACACATCTACGCGTTTCGGGCCGTGTGCCCTTAATCAAGATGTATATTAGTGCATTAGACACCCAGTGTCTAAATACAGACCCTGTTCGCGCCAAACCCATATAGTCACGGCCCGCTATCCAATCTGCTTACTGCTCCTTCGTGCAGAAGCTCTGATTGGTTATGCTCTGATACAATATCTGCAGAATTTGGTCTTTCGAAAGGAGAAATCTTTAAGCACCTGTAAAGCAGATATGCCAAGACCCATAGCACCAAAACCTCAACAACTTGGCTTTAAGTTTATGTATAAATGCTCAACTACAAAGGGGCCTTACCTCATTGTTTTAAATTCTTCTGATTATCAAGAACTGAAGCAAATGGAATCAAACTTGGTTTTTGAATTCAACTTTAAGTAGAAGACGATCTTTGAAGCGGCGTCTTAATGTTCCATCCGTTCCACAGTGAAGGATGCATATAAAACTTATGTTTTATATGGTGTCAATTCACTTCAGCCCAATTGTCAGCGGTTTCCTAAACCATACTTGTACCTTACACCCCATTTGGTAGTCTTATCAAGAAATATTGCCAAATATGGAATTAAATCCATGACTATCAAAAACATTTTGGATCTTTATATAACACCTGACCCGAGGGCCACGTTGCTGAGCAGATCCTTTAAGGAAATTAACTAAACTAAAGACAGTATTACACATTTAAGCAGATATGGTCTAGTCGCCATGTGGAATGAACAACCACCACCCACACTTTCTCCAGTAAAACAAAATCAAGTCTGGAACATTATGTAGATTGACAAGCTCACACGCTTATGAAACTATTCTATCAATTCATAAAAAGGGGGTTGGAGAAAATTTATAAATGGCCCAAGGGTTTTGGTCCATTTTTTTTTTTTTTTTAAGTGTAGATAAGGTCCTTTCTTTTCTATGTTGAGTAATAACTAATCTGGGTCATATATGCTTTTTCCTATAGCCTCAAACAAATCAATTTCTGACAAAGGGTAGAAATTCCGATGTGCTCTGGACATTTTGCTGCGTCACTGCATCTATTTGTACGGTACTTTCTTTTTCTTTCCCCATACCATTTTCTGTATCTTACAAACCTTGAAATCGTTATTAAACATCGCGGTTTAAAAATAAAAAATAAAAATTCTAAAACCAACTGTTCTGATGACAATTCAAGCCATGAATTCTTAAGAATGAGAAATATATATGGACATAAGGAACCATATGAAAAGAAACCACTGCATACCTAAAGACCCAGGTGACATAGCGGAGGGTCCCGGCGAAGGGTTCATAGTGTTTGTCGGATGCGGGAGCTGATGTCCAATTGAAATGTATCTACTTAGTAGATGGTCTAAATTACTGGAACCAGCATCTTCCAGCTGAAAAAGAGAAGGAAATCAATCTTAACCAAGGCACGTTTTAATTATTAATTCAGATCTATAGATGTAGCGGGCTTCATTGCTCCCACTGTTTGTATAAGTTGTGATATTCTGTACAATCACGGCCATTGATTCATGTGGAAACTTGGTTCATTCTGAGTTATATCAGGATGTTATATTATTATTAGGACCAATAATACTGGCTACATCTATATGCATCTAGGTAAGTGTAGAGTTCTCAGTGACATGAGCTCAGCATTTGCATATTAGGTCACGACTGGTGTGGCGGTGAAGAGGTAACTAGGCTTACTAATAAAAGTTTAGCCCACTTGGTTACCCCTGATCCGTGTGTTGAAGTCCTAGAGTATCAGCTCTTGGACCCAGATGTCCTAAATGCATTACTGTGACCAAATTATGCGACATTAAAGATTTGTTTGTGTTTCAGGGTGGATTTGCCGGAGAAAGTCTATACAGAATGTGTATGTATCGGGGTTCCGGAGTTCTTGGATACCCCAAGAGTTGGATCCGGGAATCGAGTGAGATTCTCGGATGCAGCCAAGCGCATTGCTCCGGGCAAACTGATTCTGAAACCATCTTACGAGTCACCGCCAGGATTCCTGCTACAGCATCTTTCAGACAAGGTAAACGGGCATGAAGGGGTTAATGTATACCTGCAATCATACAGGGGGTCCCTAGTATAAAGAGGGGCCCCAACTATAAGGAGGGGTGCCCAGATACATGACCAGGTACCCTGGACCTGGTCTAGGGGTTCAGGGTGTGCTCCAGCTAAGTGAAAGCGGAGAGTGATTTCTTGTGTGTAAAAGGTTTAACAGTTATTTCTAAAGTGTGCTAAGAATGAGGCTAGTGAGTGTAGGCAATATATACTCTCACCATCCCTGACACAAGAACAGGGACTTATATATTTTATCACACAAAAGATAGGACACAATATATTTTATTAAAGAGTTATATTTAATAGGTATATGAACTGAACCTGTAAATGAACTGTGGGATTTCCAAGTCATGGATTCAGAGAGACCAGATGGCCACCAAGCTTGGTGCCTATGGGACTGTGCGGAGTCTGGACTTGAAAGTCTCAGGGATGCCAAGGTGTTAGAACAGGAGGGGTACTACAGTTCTGCTTGAGTACCCGCATCCTAGGCTAACGCAGGGCTATCCGGCCACCATTTGCCAGAGCCCAGACAGCGGGTAGACTCAGTATGCAAAGAGGCAGATGTGCCAGGTTGGCACACGCCCCTTTGCAGAATGAGAAAAGGTGCCCACACGGCTTTACAATACTGGCAAGTCGATGATTAGCTGGCAGGAGAATTCCCACGCTCTGATAGGCTGTAGAAGTTTGTGAATGGGACACTGAAACCCATAAGGAGCCTTGCAGCCAATAGGAGTGCAGATTCCAAGCGCAAAACCATCAGCGGCAAATTCAATGATGATCTGAACTGAATAGACGCGAGACGGCTTCAAAGATTTTGACTCAAGAATTCTTCTAAGTCCCACTTCTGAAGAAAGTAGAGGTCGCGTCTGGCATTGCATGCCGAAATCAGTTCCAGGACTTTCGTGAGTACCTACCGGTCATTGGAAAGGGCTTTTAGAGAGGTCATTTTTGTGAATTTCGTTTAAAGGATAGATTTATTCGTTAGCCCCATTCCCAGCAAGTGTGTTAACCCTGTAAATTGTGTTACATTGTGTGCATGTCTTTTCCTGAAATAAATTGCAATTTATTTTACCTCCTTGATTTGCTCAATCAATGACCCCATTATAAAAAGGTGTTGATAAACCTGGTCTCCCGCATCAACTGGCTTTAAATTATTTTCTTAAAGAATCCGGGATAGTTTCCATTATTTTGAAACAGACACCCCTCAGTGTTCATGTCTAATCTTTTAGTAGCTGCTGTGATCATGAATTTAATTTCGCACAGAATAGGGTAGCCAGACATCCCGTATATATGGGATTATACTTATTTAATTGACTTGTTTTGGAAAGATCTGTCTGGACGCATAGTTGTCCCTCATGTTAGTGCCTTGACGCGAAATGCCTGAACTAAAAATTACTAATGAAATCAGTGAAAAACGTAATCGATTTCTACTTGAGTGTAATCTTTACCTTTTCCAACAGATGTCTCCATACTAAATTATTAAAATAATAAAGCTAGCTACCATGACGACACCCTAGGGTTGTGCGATATACTGGTATAGTAATACCACAATAACATCTGACGGTGTGCCGATGATGGAGATGAGTTATTGCGTTATTACTATAGTGCCAATGTGGAGGAGGAAGCATCTTTGAAGATGCTGCGCTGTGAGAGACAGGAGCAGCAGACAAGACACGCTGCTCCCACCCCCTCCTCCCGGTGGGTGTGCTTCTCACTGCACGGAGGTATGTGTATATGTGTGTGCGCTATATATACACACACACAGGTGTTTATATGTGTGTGTGTATATGTGTACACGTACTGTGTACGTGTGTGTGTGTGTACACGTACTGTGTACGTGTGTGTGTACACGTACTGTGCACGTGTACGCGTGTGTGTGTGTGTGTACGTGTGTGTGTGTACGTGTGTGTGTGTACGTGTGTGTGTGTGTACGTGTGTGTACGTGTGTATGTGTGTGCTTTTGTGTCATACTGTGTGGTGTGTGTAGTACTGTTGTAACGTGTGTATGGTGGTGTGTGGTGTACTGTGTACGTGTGTGTGACGTGTTACGTGTGGTGTGTGTGTGTGTGTGTGTACTGTGTGTGTGTGGTGTGTGTGTGTACGTGTACGTGTACGTGTACGTGTGTGTGTATACTGTGTACTGTGTGTGTGTATACTTGTTAGTGTGTGTGTGTACTGTGTACGTGTGTGTTGTGTACTGTGTACATGTGTTGTGTACTGTGTACGTGTGTGTGTGTACTATGTCATGTGTGTGTGTACTGTGTACGTGTGTGTGTGTACTGTGTACATGTGTGTGTGTGTACTGTGTACGTGTGTGTACTGTGTACGTGTGTGTACGTGTGTGTACGTGTGTGTACGTGTGTGTACGTGTGTGTACTGTGTACGTGTACGGGGTGTGTATATGTGGTGTATGTATGTATGCATGTATGTATGCATGTATGTATGCGTGGGGTGTGTATGTGGGTGTACTGTATGTATGTATGTATGTGTGTGTGGGGTGTGTATGTGGGTGTACTGTATGTATGTATGCATGCATATACACACAATAAAAGTTAGTTTTTTAACCGATTCACATCCCGCTATTTTGGTTATGAGTGCACCTAATAGGGGATTTGTTTTCTTTCTTTAATTATACATGATATCACCTTTAATGCACCTTACCATTTTTTACTTTAGGTTTAAACAAGCATATCAGTTGTATTTGGATATCTTTTTAGAAAAGAAAGGTATACAGGGATATACCAAATAAGTAAACATGGGAAGGCTGTTGATCCAGGGAGTAATCTGATTGCCAATATTTGGAGTCAGGAATTAATTTATTTCCCCCCTTATGAGATATTAGATTATGTTTCACTGGGTTTGTTTGGTTTGCTTTCCTCTGGATCAATATACCGTAAGTACAAATATAGGATAACGTTTCTCTCGTCTAAATTTAGCATTAGGTCGAACTTGATGGACGTGTGTCTTTTTTCAACCCTCATTTACAATGTAACTAATAGATTTGTACACAACCTTTCCTTTCCACACTGTAGCACTACAAAGATAACATATTAAAAAATATTGATTTTTATTTTGCAAACTACTCTATTCCAGCACCTGTAAATACTGTACTTGGTTTATTGTTTCTAGTGACAACTTGACAAAGGTAAAACCATACATTTTAATATACTGTAGCATTTGTGGTTCCCAAATAAGTAATTGGATGGGGCACCTTTTACCCTACAGTTGTTCCAGGTTCTAACTAATCTTTTCTCACTACCAGGGCAATAACTTTCATCCTAAAGACGCACATGTCAATTGTACTCCATTTAACTTATCTGCACAATGGGACTCCAACCTCCACAAAAACAGCACTAGCTAGGCCAAATGATTCTCCGCTCCTGTCAATTACTATTTGTTGTGAAACTTCAGAACCCATAAGTTTCTTTGTGGTCTTTCCAAATGACGGATGTGTTTACCCCAGCATTCTTCTTTTTCTGTACTGCAATAGCCTCCACCACCCCCGCTGGGAGGTTATTCCAACCAATGTGATTTTTTTTCCTCCTTCATGTTCAGACAGAGCCCTGGGTGTGGCTTAAATATATTTACAGATAGGGCGAGCCTACAATTTTCCACACTAGTAATGCAAATACTTGGCAGGCACAGAGCCTTAAGTATATTGTATTGTGGGTGTCACTATACCCGAATTACAACATATGGAACAAAAAAAGTGCTTAGAGGTCGCAATAATACTACAAACCAAAAGTCTGCAAAAGAACATCATACTATGAAATATTCAACCATATGTCTTATTCTATGGATATATGGAGGAATAGCAAAGCTGCTAAATTCAGGGTCATCTTATAAAATAGTTTGTCGCAAATTGGAACAGTGGAAAATAAATTAATATCAGTATTAGCCCAATAAAGAAAAGCTAATGGAGGGGGGAGTAGATTAGAAAGGTGTGTGTGTGTGTGTGTGTGTGTGTGTGTGTGTGTGTGTGTGTGTGTGTGTGTGTGTGTGTGTGTGTGTGTGTGTGTGTGTGTGTGTGTGTGTGTGTGTGTGTGCGTGTGTGTGTATTGGGACAGGATGTGCGAGACAGTAGCTCTAAGCTCTTCAATAATAGAGGTGATGAAGGATTTATTCTAACAACATTCACACAGTTGTACTGCTAAACACCCAGGTGTTGGTACAAGCATGGATATTAACTCAAACAATACAGTTATCAACTTTATAGATGTCAAAATATAATAGCAGGGAATCATGTAAAATCAGCACAGAGCAAAGACATCAGCTAACATGCTCTAAGATAAGGGGTCGCCAATACGTCAAATGCAATTTCTTATCTTTATAGGTTCCCATCTCTTTCTCCAATATAAACATATACATATATACGTATAAAGAAAGAATCGGGAGGGTAGGCACAGTTTGTTTCAAAGCGTCTGTGTACCAATGCAACTTTGCTATAGCATTAGTTTAGGGTAATGTCACGGACTTCCAAGCAGATGAACCTCTCTCAAATCCCAGTGTCTGCTAATTTGTGACCTTACAGAGTCAAATGAATGTATCTACAGTATTCTTATCAGTTCATTTAATTTATTACTGCGTGTAACAATGAGGCTTATTTGCACTAAACCCTCCTAAATTAGAAATTCATATACAGTGCTTCAAAAATACCAACCAATAAAATGAAGACAGAGCGCATAGTAAAATAAAGTACATATGCATCAGAAATCCAGAGGGTCTCTGACAAATAAAAAATGTATAAAAATTAAAGACAAGGTATTTGTATTCGGTTTTCTTTGCAGAATATGCACTGGCCTACTAACCTGGATGGGTGGGATGTCTGGCAGAGAGGGAAGGTTTTCTGGGTTTGTTACGGATGGAATTAGTTCTATGGATGTAACAGATGGACTGGTTGGACCACGGTTTGCATTTGCCATGGTTGCTGTTGTAGGGCTAGTTGGGTTGATTGTGTTGTTGTGGATTGAGACAACAGGAAAAGGCCCTGCGTGGCCTGGGTTAGAATGTTGCTGGAAGACAAACAGAAAAAAGACATTATGGATATAGGTCTGTCACAGAAGACCCAGAAAGTCATTATGTAATGTACTGTGAGGATGCTTCCCTGTACTGGAAAACATTTTAGCCCACTCCATTTGAATGTCCCATTTTAGCCCCCTCTTCTCCAGCACAGGGAAGCTCCTATATATTAAATAGAGGCCTAATCGTCAGAAACTATTCACATACTGGCCTGGAATCATTAAAAAAAATGTGACGGTCAAATCCTGCAAACACGGACAGAAAAACAACCTTCTGTTAACATTTCAACAATCTAATTGGCTTCTCTAAACTAATATACTGGATAAAAGCAAAGATTTCATGGTTTGTGGAGCTTCTGTAATAGTTCTACATTTTATATTTACCTGTGTACTTCACTCCCAAGTGACAAAGAAAGGCAAATTATGCAAGAATACACAATGGGTGCATAATGGGTGGAGGACCTATAAATCACATCGCTACCACTGCTTTGCCCAACAGCCATAAGAGCATTCAAAGTGACGAGCACAATAGGGTGTTCACAGAAATAATACAACCGTACATGTGTGCATTTGCAGATACAAGCAGACAAATATGCTCTAGCAAACAAATTACACTAAAAAGAATCCTAGAGAAAAAGCATGCATTTCATAATATTGTCTTTTCGTATTTAATCTGCTAAACAAACTACACATCTATAGCATTCTATTACATTAAAACCAATTACTTTGTTTATGAACTATTCTCATGTAATCAAACCACAAAGCATTCCTGCTTTCCAATGAGTGCAAATTTGCAACAGCTGCAAAGATTAGCAAAGAATATTATAGAGGATATTGAAAAACCCAAAATATCGATGTTTTGTTTCAATTAGTCAAGATCTCTGGCTTCAGTGCAAAATATATTGAGCCAAAACCATTTCCTCAAAATTAAAAGAACACTGCTTGAAACCCAAATCAGTGAAAACGCTACACAAATAATTACAGGGGGGTGAGGGGGATCAAAAACATTTACCCACTAAGTAAAAGTAATTTACCTTCCAAACAAATAAAAAACAAGAATGCCTTGAAATTGGGCATTATTTTAGTGATCTGCCTTAGGCTAAGGCCCCGCTGCACGCGTCCGCACGGCTGTCTTGCTTGCCGGCGGCGCGTGCAACTCACTGCACCGCGATCTGCAGGAAACTGCGGGGGGGAGGGGGCGGGTGGCCAGACGGGTTGGGTGGGCGGGGCCATGACGAGGGGGGCCGCAGCCATTACTTGGGTGTCCGTGTGCATGTAAATGAGATGTCAGTGTGAGGACAGGAAGTAAATACATGTATCCCCTGTGAGCCTGCAGCAGGACTCTGCTACCAAGAACTGGCTGCTTCATTCCCAGAGATAAATGCCTCGGAGCTTTTCCACAACCCTCCTCCCCTTCTCATTGGCTGAACTCGTGCACCACGTGACGCGTCAGCACTGCAAAATACAAGGAGCTGGTAGCTCCAGCAGGCTGACGCGTCACAGCATGTAGTCAGCTGTGCAGTGAGGATAGGCACGGTCCTCCAGCAATAGCGGGAGATGAAGCGGAGCACAGCCACGAAAATAGCAGAGTACAGCGTAGATGGTGACTTCAAGAGTTTATTCAACAAACAGCTGATGGATCATCTGACGCGTTTCAGCCCTGGTGCCTTTGTCAAAGAATGATCCATCAGCACAAGGGAAACACATATATAGGCGGCGTTAACAAACATCACCTGCACAAGATATGCATCAGGTGGAGCGAGTAATCAACATCATGCCCAAGTGCTGGGAATAATAAAAGACGTTTAAAAACAATGCCAGGCAGTTATTAAAGGATACACTAATGACAAATACATCACATATTTGTAACAATAAAGATAAATGCTATCCATGTATGTAAATCAATAAATGATTGTCTGGCCGAAAATAAAAATTAATGATAAAAACAAAGATTTGTCTGTTGAAAGTCAATGTTCTATAAAGAATAAAGAAATCTCTTTGAAAAAACATATATATGCAAATAATTAGGATTGGCAAGATATACAACAGTAAGTTGGTATTCTGTGTGTGGTTGTCAAAAACTGATGTTTGAACAAAAAGACACGGATGGACAGGGATGGAAAGGGAGGGGAGGGGGGAGGGGGAAATGGAGAGGAAGGGGAAGGGGGGGGAGGGGGGGGGAAGGGGGGGGGGAAAGGGAATGGTAAGGGAAAAAAGGGGGGGGAAGAACAGAGAAGAATTATGTAGACTGAAATAAAGAATATGTGTAAAATAACATGTCTGAATATTGGTCATATTAATCATGTAAGAAATGTTGTAATTCCCAGTCTACATTGAGACCGTATGGTTGCAAGGTTTCTAGTTGGAAAATCCATTGCATTTCCATTTTATTTAATCTATTAAGACGGTCTCCCCCTCTGATGTGTATGGGGTTGTGGGTGATTCCAAAGAATCTAAAGTTCTTTAAACCTCCATTAACACATGTTGTAAAGTGTTTTGACACTGGGTGAAAAAGATCTTTGTTACGTATCAATCTAACATGTTCAGATATTCTAATGTATAATGGACGAATTGTTCTGTCAACATATTTGGCTTTACAGCCACACACGATTACATATACCACATAACTCGTGTGACAATTTATAAACATTGGAATTCTATATTTGGACAACTTGGATACTGTAGTTATTCGCTTAGTGGGTGTCGCATATTGGCAACACTTGCAAAATCCACATTTAAAGAACCCCTTAGGTATTGTGGTGATTGGTGTTTGATGTGGAGACTGAAAGAGGCTTTTGGAAAGTGATGTAGCCAGAGTGTTAGCTCTTCTGAAAGCAAATCTTGGTTTTTTAACATATGGTTCCAGTTCTGGATCTAGTTTCAATACATTCCAGTGTTTAGATACAATGTGTTGAATTTGTGGTGCTTGTCTACTAAATTTAGTTATGAACAAAGGGTTGTCATCAAATGTATTTTTAGATGATGATACAGATTTCTTCTTTTTTAACAATGATGATCTATCTGTGTTGTCAGTGAGGATAGACTGGGACCGGCTCGGGAGGATACCATGTGATGGCGGGGAACGCGCACGCGGGACCCAAGCCTTAACCTCTCAATTCCAGATCGGGCCTGCAACGCATTGTAGGCCTCAGCGCAGTGAAAGGATTAAAGCAGCAATCCTGTCCTACTAAACTCACATTTTTGCAGGAGGTGCAGGACCAGGTTTTACCCTCTAGAGACACCACCTGAGTCACTCAGAATTGTTTCTAAATGTTTTGCTGCCGGAGGCACGTGTGATGCATTTACACAAAGTTATGCTATTTGCAGTCATTTCCCTTAATTTTGGTGTAGCACTACAGGGTCAGATCACTTTAATTTGCAAATAGCTTCTCAATTTGGCACAGAAATAAAGGAAAAGGTGCATGTGGAATTGAACGTTTATAATTTCTGATTAAAACATTTACGGAAAAGAAAAATTTATAAACAGATACAGAAGTGTTACAGGCCATATTTACTGAAAAGTGCTATTCTAAGAGACACCTTATAGCCCCTTTGACATGAACAGGCAAAAAAGGACATATTTACGAAGCTGCCTCCTGACCCTGAAAGGGTCATAGAATAATACTGCTTTCAGCTTTTTCACTGGAATGAGCGGTAAGAGGCCATATTTACCAAGTTGGTCTGGAAGGCATCTTATGGAGTAATACAGCTTTATAAATTTGGTCCGGAATGACCTCTATATTGACTTTTTAGCCTCTTATTTTACAAAGCACTGGAAGCAAAGAAGCAAAAATATTCTAGGAGTTCTACAAGTTTGGTTGCACTCATTCATTAAGGAAAATCGCTACTGCACAGTTCATTTAAAGAATGATGAAGGAATACGTAACAGAAATGTGATTCAGTACAGACTACTTTCTCGCTACATATTTGGGTACATTGTTAAGAAAAGTAAGTGTTTTTAAATATATGTTCAAACATATTAGCCAATAATGAAGTATCACATCAGAAGATATCTGTAATATCTGGGTTGTATGCAAAATTAGAAATATGGTAGGTCATTAGTAAGGTGGGTGAAAATGAAAGACTACTTGTCTGGTCCATTCCATATATTATTTGAAGGCGAATATTCTTAGCACTTTCTTGGATGTTATACAATTTCATCTTATTAGACCAGATCTGTGCAATCTCGTTTATATAGATTATACAGGGGGGCATTAAATCCCTTCTATGTATCTATTTAAGCGGATAGTTTCTCTTTCAGGGTGACTGCACCTGAAAAAGCAAACGAGTGCTTTAATGCATTTTGGTTTTTCAATCTGCATTATCAAACAAGCACTAAATTACATGTTGGCACTCCGTTGTTTAAAAGCAGTAAACGGAGGGAAGCATTGAAAACCAAAGGGTAGTATATGCACCATGTACATATGTATATGTATGCACCATGTATGTGACTCATGTTTATTTTTTAATAATTGCTGGACAGTACACTGCATAGGCTCACATGTCTACATTGTAGGAAGTATATAAATGATAGCCTTATGCTATAGGATTTCTAAAGCATGCACCAATGTGACAGCAAGAAAATGGGGTTACAGATCGTAGAAGGTTGTGGGACCGAAGTATTAATTGACCGTTATCGCAGTGCACTAAATTAAGAAAATAAGTGGCAATAACCGACGAGATTTTAAAAATGCTCTCTATTTCCTACCTTAATAGTTTCCATTGTAATACTAGATTCATGGTACCTCAGTCAGGTTTGGATACAAATTGTATTTAGGCTGGCTGACCACCATTTAAACTCTACGTCTGACATTCTAAGACTAAGCAGTCTGCGCCAATCTCAGATTTTTTCGTAATACAATTTTTTTATGCATTTCAAAACATCTACAAAATTTGCTGGTTTACATACTGCATGAGGCCTATAAATGAGAACAGTCTGTTCATGCAAGATTTCCTTCTTCACTGTCAGATATAAGTTATATTTCTGATGGTGCACCAACATACAATGCAAATGTTTGTGAACCACTCTGCTACAAATGCTTATTTTCTACTGCAGATGTCTTCTGCATTTGGAGCTGAAAGATAAAAGTATTTTAAGCATTCTTACCCTTTCAACTCCACAAATGTACTGGACTAACCGCTGCTTTTCATTTTTTCCATTTTTGTTTCTAAATCTGCAAAACTAATTTCCGGAACACTAAAGTTATGCATTAGACTAGTCCCGTAATGTAGAATATAAAATTATTTACTTGTCTTTGAAGGTGAGGCTGTATCATAGAGTACTGAGGTCCGTTGTGACGAGGGATACCTGGCATTCGGGCTGCGTTTTGTGCAGCATTCTGTGCAGCATTCTGCGCCGCATTCTGCGCCATCCTCATCTGATGCGCCTGGAAGGGTCCGCAGTTCATATTCGCCCTCTGCATTGTCTGCATGCTGATTAACCTTGGAGGCTGCAGAAGGTTTCATCTTCAGGTTATTGCTTTTACAAAAGTAGCTTGGACTCAGAGTTTGCACCAGTGATTTTTGTGACACAAAATTAGAGCAAGACAAGCAGAATGTTATACAAAGACGCAGTGAGCGTGAATGGGAAATTTTAAGCAACGGATATTTCCAGAAATGAGATAAACGATCTAGTTTTTAAAATGGGTGGCACTGTTAAATATAGTAGAGGGATTTTGCAATGCTGCTTTAAAAAAAATTGATTAGAGAAATAATTGAATTTACAGTCAACCCCATCTGTAAAACCTTTACGCATGGCACTTGTATAGAAACCAGGAGAATCACACGAATAAGTGTGTTCATGGTAATTTTAAAGTAAGACTAGGGTACCACCAAGGAAATAAGGATTGAGAACTAATGGTTTACCGTCAAATCAAGTTAACTACTTCTCCCAGTGAATTGTAGATTTCCATTCATATTTGTTAAGGACAGGGTAACCTCCCTTGTCATTAGGAATGCATTTTAAAGGAATCCCTGCTTACTGGATTTGGTAATCATTTTTTGCAATACACATAGGTCCACCAAAACAGATTTCCGGAGAACTATGGGTTGAAATTAAAGTGTAATTTTCCACGGCCCTACATAGAAAGCTATGTAGTAGTTTCTACTTACAACTGGGGCTGGCACAAGGAACATGTTTCAGCTATATGTGGAATGCCTTTGGTCACCATTTATTTTATTAAATCAAAAAGTTCAATCTGCCTGCTAAAGGGCAGCCGACATTTAACAGGAAACAACTATTTATATTTTTTTGTTTGTTTTAGCTGAAGTTTTCCATGTTTTTCCCTCAAATACAATTTCCTAAAAATTAAGCTAGTTTTGACAGGAACAGTTATGATCCGTCACTTGCAGATTTTGTTGTGTCATTACAGTATTCTGTATTATTGTATGGATATTGCATTCAACCTCCCTTCTAGATTGTAAGGCTCCTACTTACTGTATTGTACTAGCGTATGTAAACTTAATTTGTGCTGTCTTCACACACCCATTGTACTCTACCACAGAATGTTGGAAATGACGTTAAATACAATGTAAATGTCGATGCACTCATCTTGGTTTGCTAAAATTTGACAAGGATAGAATTCTTCCTATAATTTGCATTGTACTTGCCTGCTGATGCATTACTTGAGGGGCAGATTGTCTCTGGTGCTGTCCAGGTGGTTGGGTCAACCTCATTTGTTGGAGCTGCTGGTGTTTCTGAGCATACACCTGCTGCTGCATATGCTGGAGCCGGAGCTGTGCTAGGTTAATTTGTGCAGGAGCTTTGTTTACGTGGTTTGTACCCTGTGGAACTTGACCAACTACGACATTGGGTGCGAAACAAGCAGTTGGCTTATTTTCAACAACGAGATTTCCTGGGGAAAACACATAGTAGCTCAGCCATGAGGCACAAGAGATCTGGGTCAATACTTGCTCAACTCTGAAAAGGGGTACCTGAGTTTGATTATGTGTAAACGGTCACAGACTTGCATTGCTGTTTATGCAGAATCAAACTTCAATACCCTTTATCGGAGTTTGGCACAATTTCACCCTCAAAGAATCTGGCCCATTATGGTATGCAGTAGTTGTAGTTACATAGTTAGGTTTCTGTTAAATATCACCTTTTAACAAAATGTCTAATGATGTGTACCGACTAATATTTCTATAGCGCTGAAGCATAAAATAGAACAGCTAGTAAACTTTAGATTTTTGGAAAAATAACAATACTGGCCCAAAAAATTAAGAGTAAAATAATTACAACATTATGGTGTGACAGTATTTAATATGTCCTCTGAACAAAGAGGGTGTTATGGAAGAACTGGGCAGTGTAGACCACCAGTTGCATAAGGATGGTGCGACATTATGGCATCTGTTTTTGCCTGGCACTTGTAGAGTAGGAAAAGTAGCATAAAAGGTGGCCTTCTATCTCACAAATATCATTTAAGTTGGACACACAGCTCAAAAAGAAGACTGCAATTGCCACATTTACTTGGCAAGAAAAAAAAGGCGTCATGATGGAAGCTCTAGAGTGTCCCCAAAGCCTCTTCAGGTGCACTTCACTTGTGTTTTACTTCCTCTATTTAGGTTTCAAATTGTACCCCATTAGTGATGACTTATTGGATTTGCCACTTCTATTTCACTCCTGAAAGTCTGACAATTATATATCACTGGCTTAACCAAGAAAACAAAATGTCCCATTTATGGCAACAGGCTAGTTATTTCCTTGTGTTCAATTTACATAATCAGTGAAGCCAAGTCATCAAGATGAAACTTTTTTTTTTAAGTATGTGCGCTATAGTGCTTTAAACCATGTGTGTAAAACAATTATGCTTACAAAACAATATAGAACTCCAACAAGCACTTCTTGAGTGCTGGAAAAAATGCTTAAGTTTATTAAATTGGTTCAACAATCTATATAGGTATTCTGAGGTCTCAAAAAAAGAAGACTAAATAAATAAAAAGATCAGTCTTAAACTTGGAGCTCTGATGCTGCTCTGTTGCAGAGTAAACGGCTCATCAAAAGACGTGAAAGAGAATGAAAATGAAAAAAAATCCTCCATTAAGTTTGAAAGTTCTTTAACCAAATGTAAGAATAAATCAAACCACTCACATCATCATTGTCTAAAACTGCATACAGTATGGAGCTTGCTTTCATGCTGGTGTTCTACCCTTGGACTTCCACCAACTCATGTGGGACTATTGGACTACACAGTGGTAGTGTAGCCTCACATAATAAAGGTGAAGCCTGGCTGGCTGCCCCAAGACAGTGTGTAATGGCTGCCTCTTTTAGGCCAATTATGGCCTGGATGTAATGTTTGGTGCAACCCCTTCCAGAAAAGAGCTAATCATTGTATGATGTCTGGAAGGGGGGAAAAACTGTATGAATTGGGGAACAGGGACTGTATCATAAAAAGCACTTATTCCCTAGGTTAGTATGTCCCCCACACAGTTGGCAGGCCAGTGTTGTAATTTGTGTTGTCAGCATTTCTCCGAATGCAGACCCAGTATTTCACTTAGCTGGGCTGCAGGCAGAGAAATAACGGGCTGTGACAAAGGCTGGGACTGCCTAAGTACCAGGACAATGGTGAACGGGAAAGGGCCAATTATCAGGTCTGGGGACGGTCTGTCAGTGGCGCATAGCCTTTGTTCCTCAGACGCTGCGGCGCCTACCCAGCGGGAGGTATGGGGCTGGCTAAGGGAACTGTTGCCAGGTCTCAGTCCCGTAGGCGCGATTCCCATTGGCCAGTTGTAATTTCTCGCTCACCAGCAGCTCCTTCCTCTAGGGCCGTTCCAGAGTGCCTAAGCCGGCCCCCTCCTGATTGGCTGCAGCCTCACGATCCGTGCCAATTGGCCGGCAGCTCCTGCTCCATGAAAAGTATAGAACGAGTTTGGGAATCAGAGACACGGCTGGCGGGATTTTCGAAAGTGCTATTGCTTGAATAGCACTGAAAAGCCGGGGAAGACTACTTACAGGGCAAGCCTACTGAAGCAGGCCCCTGCAACTAGTTGAGGTTAGTTTCTTGCCCCACAGGCCCCCAGTTGGTGAGTGTTTCATTGTGACTGTATTTTGTGTGTTTGATGGCTTGCCAGAATAAACTTTTGTTTTGTCAGATAGCTCCCATGTGATGTGAAGACTGAGTGTGGGACGACAGATCCGCACTATATGCCGTTTTAAACTGATCTTTTTGTGAGTAGTTTGATTGCTCTTGTACATTTGGATAAAGAACTTTTAAACTTACTACACAATAGAGGATTATTTTATTTTCTCACATTTTGTTTTTTTTTTCCGGTCACGATTAACTTTATAAACATAAATCTGAGGTTTTATTCAAGTTAAATTCATGTTAAAACCAATGAATGTATGAAAAAAAAATGTACACGCTAATGAAGCAAATATAAATGGGGTCTGTTTGAAATCACTGATTTCCAGAAAGGGTTCCAGAGTTGTGTAAATATACAAGTCTACTTTTATATTAATTTATATTCTAGTGTTAAACGTTCCATTTGCAAAAGTAAAATCGCCTGGTATTGCCATTGGCTTAAATGGTAATCAACTACGACTAAGCTCCAATAACACCCCATCAAAGCTTTGTGAATCCCGACCCCACCCACTGCAATTATACCAACTCAATGGAACAAATAACATGAAATAGATTAAGAGAGACATTTTACTTATTACATTTCTTATTCCTCTTAACAGCAACGTATACGAATTCTCACATGTACCGAGAACAACACAAAGGCTTTTACATTCTCAGATTTTGAAATTCAACATTACATTGGTTAGTCAATTGTCCTGCTTCCTAGTAGCATGGTATTGGGATTTGTTATAATCACTGGATATTTTAAAATAAATCGTACAGGGTTACTGGTTTAAAAGTAAATGACCTGTACAACACAACAGAAAAAAGCAATCTGAGCCTTATTTGCAAAAAATATAATTTGCAGCTTGATCTTAAATAAAAAATAAAATAAAAACAAATAAAAACATTCCAGACATATTTTTGTTAAAGCACAACGAATTCTTACCTAAATTAACTACATTCTTTGCCCAGAAGGTAGGGTCACAATGAAATTTTATTGCTCCATTTGCCGCTGGAACTGGGTCACACCGTGCCTTTAATATGTGACGTAACTGGAACGTGATCTGAACAGAAAAAGAGGGCAGATAGTAAGGAGGAACCAGACTCCAGATCACGTACAATACAGAAACAAATGAGCTTTTCAACAGTCACCCATCAAGTTTTAATGGGTCCCATTTTTCCTGCCTACATTGTTACTTTTCCCAGAATGTCATATTAGCATATCTATGATATATAGAAGCATGTGGCCGATTTATGAAAATATGGGTTAAGATAGTTATAAAATATATATGGCAATTCCATATTTGCTATACATGTACATTGATTATGTATAGGCATCTCACAAAATGGAGAAATAGTAAAGGGGAACGACTTCTACACGTGTCAATACTGTACTTTCTGGTATAATATGGTGCTTTACAATCCTAATTTAAAGTGAAACTGTTCCCTATTTTACTTATCTTTTCCACATTGCGAGTTTTTGGCAGACTAAATATTTCCTCTGTCCCCACATGTTCTGCTTTCCAGTTACTTCCTCTTCCATTTACAAACTTCCTAAAACTCCCACTAGTTCATTGTGCAGCAGGAAGGAATTAGTGTCTAGTCTGAAAACATTTTTGTTTTGTTATAAAATGTCAAAAGCAACCCTCCTAAGACCAGTGTGCTAATGGCCGTTACATGCTTAAGAGTTCACAATCTGGGCGATTAATACTTTTTGGTAATATTCATCACAAGCCATTTTAAAATAATTTGTAAATGTTAGTTTGAAAGGTGAGCAGAAAGTGGAGGAGGTTTCATTTCCTCCACTTACTCCCGTTTGTGTGACGTCACTACAAATTTTACAGGCAAAACCCCCTTTCTCTTCTTTCCTTACGCTTTATTGAAACGCTGAACATGATGGATAATGTTAGATTAAACACTTGCTTATACAAACACTTCCTCATTCAGAGGCTTTGAAGACAAATAATGGCTTACTTTCCAATAAAAACAAAAGCAGACATTTTTTGCTTTAACCATGGTTACATTTAATGAAGACTTAAATTGAATTGTTAAAAAAAAAAAAAAAAGTGTTTAGATTAGCTCTTTAATGAGACGGACAATTCTAAGACGAAAGTATACTAATGACAGTGGCATGTTTAGTAGGATAGATATAGATATAGAGATATATAGATATATTAGACTAGGAACACAATTTCTAAATAAAATAGAGTGCCAGTATTTTAAAATATATTCGTAACCATTTTTTGTCCCTGTAAGTAACCAAATGCTTTTGCAGTGTTTATAATCTATACCTATTTTCTTTTATGATGACTGTGGCAAACTGTTGTTCGTGCAGGTAAATAGTTAATCCATTTAATGTTTTGTTTGGCTACCTATGAAAGGGTAATACTTACCAGATAAGATTGGGGGAAAAAAAGGTCAAAAGAAAACAGACTTACACAAGAAACAAATTTGAGTTTACGGGTGACTGAATCGTTCTCAAACAGCCTGGTGCTGGTGTGGAACAAGTGAGAATAAACAGGAGTTACCATGTGTGAACACTACTTCAGGCTTTTGGCCTTTAAGAAATATTTAAATTAAAAACTGCCAAGAAACAAAATTAGTTTAGTAATTTGCTTTAAAAAGAGCATCAAAATTACCTTTTCATGAATTGTTATTTTGGGGGTTTGTGTTTTTAGCCAACTAAACATGATGGGACAGAACTGCTCTAAAAACAGCATTAAGATTGTAGACCTTTTGAAGCATCACAGAACCTCTCAATAAACATTGAAAAATGGGTTTTAAATTGGGTTCTACAGAGTGACTGCCCCATGATGTGTGTCATTAGATACAGCTCAACCCCGTTATAGCGCGATCCGCTATAACGCGGTTTGAGCGTGGACCCCGAATTTAAAAAAATAAATAAATAAATAATTGATGTTTTTTTTTAAACACCCTGCGCAGCGCACCCTCGCAGCGCACCCTGCACACACACTCGCAGCGCACCCTGCACACACACTCGCAGCGCACCCTGCACACACACTCGCAGCGCACCCTGCACACACACTCGCAGCGCACCCTGCACACACACAGCACACTGACAGACACACACTGTCTATTTAAGGGAGCTTGCTCTCGCAAGACGGAAGCAGAAGCAGGAAGCAGAGACAGAGAGAAGAGCTGCCAGGTGCCGGGTAAGTGCTGTGTGCTGTTGCCACTGCCCCACCGGGTCTGGGAACGCTGGGAGAGTTCTCAGCTTTCCCCCTCCAGCAGACACGGTACCACCACAAAAAAAAAAACGTGGGGGGACCATTTTTTCCCCACAACCACCGCGTTATAAACGGGGTGGTCACGGGTGGCCCCCGAGGACCGCGCAATAACGGGGTTAAGCTGTAGTTTCCATGCACATCAATTTTGTGGATTCAAACTTTGGAATCGCAACTTGAAACACCAGTTTTACTGAATCTTTCAAAACACTGGTTAACAAGAAAATGATTTTGTTAAGTGCAGCATACCAGGCGTTTGCTGTATAGTAAAGCGGTGCTGCTGCCACTTGCAATGGCCCAGTTTGTGAAGGTCATCACATGTTTCACCTGCCGTGAAAGACCTGTGATGTCATTTTGCTGCTGCACAAGTTTCATCTGCCGTTCCTTTGTAACACTCTAAAGAGAAGCAACATAAACAGGTTAATATATGCTCTACAATTTAACGACAATTAAGTGCGTTGATATATATTATGAATATTGGCGTGTTTAACATTTTACAGATGGCAAAATACATGAGGGCTCTGACTAATACGAAAGGTAACGAGCTCCAAATCTAGAGGGTATTGCATGAAAGTATACATTGCAAAGAAACTACAGGGTGGCAAAGGAATTTGTGAGCAAACTTTGTAGGGAGAACACTAGAATAGCAAGGATTGTCCAAGATGACACGCCCAATGAGTTATACAGATGTAGGGTACCCAAGGCTGGTTTTAAATTGTATGGTAAACTTTTAGGTAGAGGAAAATGTAAAATCTGTGATCTTCGAACATAATATTCAGTTAGAACCTTCAGTGCGTAAACCCAACATCTGATGGTGCAGCACGCCTATTTTACGTTAAAGTGTTCCACATCTGAAGTAACTACAGGCTACCTAAAAGCATGTAGGCAATGTACGAGTGAGGTTGATCGAGAAGTTATTCAGCATTTTTTATAAGTTGTAAAACTAAAATGTATTTTTCTGAACACTTGTGCTGAATTTGTTTTTTGCAATGGTGGGTGAAGGGCCAATGCTGCATAAATTGAACTGAATGATCGATCTATCAATAAAACTAAAGGATGTCTGCACATCGCTCTCAAACAGAACGACCCATCACTCACCCAGGGACAGTCAATAAGACTGCACATCCCTCCCCCTCCGTGATGAACTGAGCGCTGGAGGGGGGAAGAGCAGGCGTGCGCGTGTGATGGGGAGAGTGCGTGCGCGTGTGATGGGGAGAGTGCATGAGAGTGCGTGCATGTGCACGCATTATAATCCGATTAGAATAAAATCAGACAAAAGGAAAAGGTCGCAAAGCAAAACAAACATTTATCCTACCTCCAGCTGCTGTAGAAGAGATTTGCCTTTTTTATTAATTTCATTTATTAAGGTGAAAATAGCCACTTTAATTTCCTGTTCTACTCGTTTGTTGGTTTCATTCACTTCTTTTATCCTGTAGAGCACCAAGAAAAAGAAACACTTGTCTAAAGCAATCTGTTTTTGTTTAAACGTCAAAAGTTAATTTAGGTTGATTTGAAATAAAAATTACACTGAAGATAGGTTCTCTTATAACGCAACAAACTTTTGCTGCTTTAAAATGAAAGAATGGTCTAAACTGCAACAACAAAAAGTTTGAATATTCTTTAACATATTTTCATTTGTTAAATTTCAAAGTGTTTTTTTGCGGGTGGGTGGGGTTTAAGCTAAAAACTTTCAAACTAAATGATTACCTGTTTTGAACCTGCGTAGCAGCAAAATGTACATAATTCTTCTTTTCCAAAAGCTTAGCCAATAAGTTTTCAATGGCACCCTTCTGGTTCTGAAACGCCTCTTCCAAAAACTGGTACCTTACAAAAAGAAAACATGGATGTATTAGAAGCTACACACTTATATACAAATCAGTAATTCTCACATCACAAACATAATTTACGCATTTTGCTTTATACAATTAAAATAGAAATTGCGCTACACTAAAATGAACCCAAATTCTTTGCAGACATACTTGGGGGGGGAAATGTCCCAAGTATGTTAATTATGCTTTATTTTTATTTTTTGAGTCCACAACTCTTGGAAAGTAATGTAAAAACCTGAAAATATTGTAAACTTGTTCAAGACAGTAGCAGCAGTTTAAGAATGTTATCTTTCTATTTATTGACAATTGGGATATCAAACGCTGCCACTGTCTCTATGGATAAGATTTATTTTTTAATGGAGTTTTTTGTTCAATGTACAATCCTAAAAATAATTTTACACGGAAAGCAGAATATTTCTAAAACTAGCTTTTGCAGACATTGCATAATTTAGAAAAAACACAAATACCCAGTAAGCTCATATAAGCCCACAAAAATACCACAAAATATATACTGTATATGCATATAAATGCCAGAAATGGAGTGCCACTGGGCATGGCAATATATACTACAAACACACACAAACAGAGCCACACACAAAATGAACAAACACACAAATACCCAGCAAGCTCATATAAGCCCCAAAAATTACCACAAAAAAAATTATACATACATATATATATATATACATATATATATATATACATAGTATATGCATATAAATGCCAGAAATGGAGTGCTACAGTATATATTGCCATGCCCAGTTCTGGCATTTATATGCATACATATTTTGTGGTTATTTTTGGGGCTTATATGAGCTTACTGGGTATTTGTGTGTTTGTTAATTTTGTCCAGCTGGTCACAGCTGATTTGGAGGTTGGCCCCTCCGTTTGTCCCATCCCACTTTCCACTTTCCACATGCACAGGTCTTTGCATGCAGCCAATTGTGACAGTTCTAATACAGAGCATTCTTCCTGGTATTGTCCAGGTAAATAAGAATTTCAATCAGATTTAGAACCATGCAGCGGATTATGACAGATCAATTATGATCATTCTTCCTTGTATTGTACAGGTTATTAAGAATTTTAATTGGTGTTAGGACCTGTGATTTTGTGGCCATGCCTTGAAAGGGCTCACAGGCTGACAATGTTTTGGCCAAAGTGTTAAACTAAATGACCCTTTTATTCAAGAGATATATAGGTATTTCACTGTGTATTTTTGCCATTGGATGTAGCACTGGGCTTTGTTTGTGTTTGTTTGTAGTATCATTTAGAGCGAGCAATTCAACACAGTATGTCCAGACTACTGGACTGCATAATGGAGAGGGGACAGCACCGGTACTACCTTTACAACTGGTTATCTTGGGAAACAGGGAGTATCCAGATCTAAAAATGATACAGTTCAGCTTCAGGGATCCCGATTCCCTACCATGTTTAAATTCTTAAGAGACTAACTTCATCTTAACCTAGTCTCAACAAATGAACTTCCCATGAGTGATCGTAATAGGTATTATAGTTTCAGGCTTTGTTTTTTGTGGTCAAAACACTATTCTAAGCTAAAATATTGTTGGTATTGTGAAAAAAATGGTATGTCAATTTATATCATAAATAAAATTAAGAAATGTTGTGACAGTTCTGTTCCCTATACAGGACGGACATTTTTAGACCGCTCTACAATGCACCACTTGTGCTGACAAGGTTGAAAGATTACTGCAGTTGTAGAAATTAACACCATAGATTATTTTTTATGAAGTGAGCAATGGATACTAGTGGTCAACGAAAATATATCTGCATCTATAATAACAGTTCGTCACCAGCTAAACAACATTTCAGAGGCAGCACTATGATTGACTGTCGACTGGAGACAAGGCTGAAATCCTTCAATGAAATTAAAGAATATCCTCTATGAGCAACATAAAAAAAATATATATAAAAAAAGTGAGACAATAAGTCAAGTGACCATGTTTTTCATTTAACCAAATTACTTTTTACAGTTGTTTTTTTTTTATTTATGTACAGCTCAACCCCCTTATAACGCTGTACTTGGGGTCCAAAGAATCACATCGCGCTATAAGCGGATCGCGTTAGAAATAATGTATAATTGTATGCAATGTACAATAAAGTATTTAAGATACCAATATTCATGTTGTAAAGTATTCATAAATACGAAAATTGGGAGCCATGCTTGTATCGCGTTATAAGCGGATTCACGTTGTAACGGATCGTGTTATAACGGGGTTGAGCTGTATATGTATGCTGTCCAGACAAGCTTTTAGATACAAGTATAAATGACTCTTCCAACTAGATAATTACATTTTTACTTATCAAAGTGGTTCATGATCGTTAAAAAATGAGGGACAGTGTTTATGATCTGAAACTACAAAACCTAGTTCATTTAATTGGTTCTTAACTCATGTGCAGAAATTGCAGAAAACTGCTAAACCCTGTTATAATAGTAAAGGAACCAACACAAATGTATATTTTTAAAGGAATAACCTACACTAAACTTTATTTATTTTAGAAACATTTTAGATTTAGAGCTCAAACCAACACAGGTCCGTTAAAACTTGAACAAACAAGATCATATTACCCCTCGGTAATGTATTTAATGCAAGTACCTGGATTTTACCAGTTTTGTATGGTCAAGTTAGATGAATGCAATACATACCAGTTTATACTAGTTAATATTTTTACTAAACACTTGAAAAAGAGATCGGATCTCGGAACCTTCTCCCTTTGAAGCCAAGGAGAATAGCAGTCTACATCACAGAATATGCAACGAAAATTAAAGGTGTTTTTCAATGTAACGTTTCCTAATTAAATACTTTATAAAGCAGAAGCAACTCAAACCGTATGGCTCACTGCTACAAGGACAATAGCTTTCCTTTGTCAGCTTAGTGAATACATAACAGCATGTGAAAGTTATTTAAACTTAATTTTTATTATAAGTGTGTACACGATGTTTAACCCCTTGCATGCGTTGGCCTTTCTAGTAGCAAAGTGGTCAATCTTCAATGACAAGGGGGGACAGAAATGTGTCATTTTGGTGACAGACTTCAACACCATTGTAAACCACTGACAGAGCAATCTTGCCATCATAAAGTAAACTTCAAGAGTATGTTAAACTTCAATATATTTGTAATTATAGGCTAATGCTGGTAAATTCCAGGTATTATTGAAACCCCTGCTCTCCGATTGGATAATGCCCGGAATTTTAACCAATCAGTAATGGCCCGGAATTTTTGGCACCCTGCCAAGTTTTTCAGCCAATCAGCTTTCAGGTTTCATTCACAAAGAGGGAAATTTGCTCTTAGACAGGGGAGGTGATTGGACAGATGGCACCAGCCCTATGGTAGGGTTGTATATGGCCACTAGTGGTATGCATATGGCAGGTTCTCTGTCTGTATTGTAGTAGGTGTTCTCGTGGTGTTTTTAGTGCAGATGTAAGTGTTCTGGCAATGGTCTTTGGTTTGTATCCCTTCTGTCTGAACGATTCGGTCAGGGTTGTGAGATGCCTGTTTCTGTCTTCAGTGTCAGAGCATATGCGGTTTTATCTTATAGCCTGGCTGTGTATGATGCCTTGTTTTGTATGAGTGGGATGGAAGCGGGAGTTGTGGAGGTAACTGCATCTGTCTGTAGGTTTCTTGTGTACAGATGTGTGTAGTGTGCCATCTTTCAGTGTTACTGTTGTGTCTAGAAAGTTTACTAGGTTTGCAGAATAATCCATTTTGAGTTTATTTGATGGATGGAATGAGTTTAGGGACTCGTGGAATTGTTGTAGGTTTCCTTCACCCTCTGTCAATATTATAAACAGGTCAATGTATCTGTAGAATTTGTAGGGTGTGTGGGGGCATGTAGTTAGGAATCTTTGTTCAAGATTTGCCATGAAAAGATTGGCATATTGCGGTGCCATCTTGGTACCCATTGCAGTACCCATTAGTTGTAGGTGCATTTCCTTGTTGAAGCAGTTGTGTGTGAGGATCTATTCTATCAGTTTGGTAATTACATCAGCGCTGTATTTCTGTACTGTCCTGTATAAAAACAGAACTTTTTGGTAACAAAAGTAGAATTTAACATTGAGGGTGTGTTATGAAAATATACGTTTGGATTCTCTTTTTAACTTCAAACCCTCTGAAGGATCGGATATTGCTGTGCTAACTTATTTAGATTTTCTGTTTTTATCCCGTTTTCTGAAACGGTCTACATTTCTATATTGTATGTTCTTTGCAGCCTTTTTACTGTAACCAAGCACTGTACCACTATCACATGAAATCTTAAATGTTATACGTTCCATTTTGGGGCTCTAATGTGGACATAGTACCTTTTAGGAGATTAACCACATTTAGGACACATTTTGTTACATTGAGTTGTGTTTTAATTATATGACAGGTTTTTGGGGAGATATTGCTCATTTTTAGGGTTTTGTGGGAAAGTAAACGAGTCAGCAGGGTAGCTCAAAGTATTAACCCTTTTCACACACACAAGTGACATGATCATAGGTGTGGTGTACGTGACACTCCCATCTTACTTTGCACATAGTCTTGGTCTTTTGATATCTCTTGGAATCCAGTAGAGTACCATCTTTATTCAATGATGATAATTTCTTCATGCGCTATGTCCTGCTTACTGCCATTTCAATTTTTTCACCCTTGTAATGAAATCAGAGACTTGCTCGCTCGTGAACCCATTAATTTGTCCTGCCTTTAATAGCAAGCATACATTTCAATAAGTCTTTTAGTCGGCTGAAGCTTCTGAATTATTTTCGTATTTAAGGTTCATGTTTTACAACCTTACATGAGCAGAGGGCAGAACACACTGGCAAACACTTTTCTCTTGACGCACAGTGGGGCTCATTTGAAAGATTGTTTGGTTTCTTCTAAACGCACTCCATAATTTCACCTTCATTCTCCTATTGACTTCACTCAAAAGATTCCCATCCATTGGTATCTGCTGGCCAAGGTAGACCATTTTCAACTTCTTCTAGATGGATTCCATTTATGTTGATCTTTGTAGAGTTGACATTTGTTAAATATCACATTGTGGAGGCCCACCTGCTTACTTCGTTCAACAAGTTACCAGATTTATTGCTGGATGTCTTTGGGATGTATTGCAAACAATGTTTGCAAATCGTCATTGATTTTGATGCCTTATTCTTCCCACTTCAATGCCTTGAACAATTCTTGAAGTGATGCTGCGAAAAGCTTTGGTGACAAGATGTCTCCCTGTAGCACACACTTGCATATCTTGCTGGTGTCTATGTAATCTAATGGTTGATGTGGCACTCAGTAATGTTCCTTATATCAGTATATGCTTTTCAGCGCTTTCCTAATTCCTTCAAAACCAACGAGGTGTAGACAGAACCAAATGCTTTAACTTATCTATGAATTCTCAGATGAGCGGTTGGTTATCTTCATGACTCTGGGATATCACTTCTTGTATGTCTTGGATTTGGTCTACTTTACCCAGCCAAAGAACAAGCTGGGACAAATCCAGGTTCTGTTGTATCCAATTATTGAGTATCTTTGTAAAAATGTTTTAAGAAGACCGATTGGTCTGTAGTTTGAGTTCTTTTCCGGTTCTTTAAGCAGCATGTAAAGAATATGCAGGATTTTCTCTACTTCCTTCAAGATTGCAGATTTAATCTACCTCCGGGGGCCTTCTCATTCTTTGAGGGTTCTATTGTTTTTGTCACTTCTTTTGTAAGGATGCATGGTATATCATTGCTGGTTTCTTCTCGCTCTTCATCTGTTTGATTATGATCACAGTTGTCTTCCAATACAATTTCTTTAAGTCTTGACCTTCTCTTTAATTTTTGATCCATTGTCTTGTTGAGCAAAATGATTTCCATCTTTCCAATCATAAAACCGCTGCTTTGTCTTTAAGCTTTTGTTCTCAGATAGTCTTATTCCCCCAAATCAGTTAAACCTTATTATACACTTGCACAGCTCTGTATATTAAGTTGTCCTTATGTCTTGGGATTGCTTTATTTGCCTTTTCCTCAGTAACGGTTTGGTCTCAACAGATATTTTCCTATTCATCGTTATCAAGTCTTTTCCATTTTTCTGCGCTATTACAATCTTCATAAGTTTTTCGTAATTGTTCAATTATCTCCAAGCATTTTGAGCAAGCAAAAGCGATTTTTAAGATATAGTTGAAATTCTTAGCTGTTATTTTTTTTAGGTTCTTTGTAACCCGTTATCGTCTGTTGCAACACAATTTGCAGTGATAAAATAAATACAAATTATACACACCAATATATTTATACATAATGTATAAATACACAAATCAGGAATCTGCGTGCACAATGCAAAACGATTGAAAACCACTAGTCTACACTATTAACTACTTATTGGATAGCTCCAGTTTATATGACAATGCAGCATACATTATACAGGTCAATTAGAAAGTGCTACATTAGAATACAGAATAGACCTCTGCGTCAAGTACATTTACCTGTGTTCCTTGTGCTCCTGTAACTGGCAGTCCCGACATGTGAGTCTATCACACGTTTCACAAAACAGTTTGAGCTGCTCTTGTTTGTGAACAGGACAGAAAACTGGACGCTGACCTGCAGCTCCCACTGATTCTGCAGAAAAACAAGAGATGTGAGCAGGGGTCTAACGATAGTTGTGGCATTTTCACATAGGGCCAATATCAATCTGTTTAGGAATCAGTGCACGTTTACATTAACCCTTTAGTACTGGAACAGCCTGTAATTAAGTGGAGGTTAAAGGGCAGTTCAACAAAGTATTGTTTTTTTTGTTTTTTTTTAAACTAATCAGTGTAAATCACTTCCTAAGAAAGATTAAATCACCCTTTAAGTAAGCGTTTTACTTATTTGTACCCTGCGTAAAAATCTGCTGCCTTTCTCCAGGAAAACTTGATTCAAGCGCATGAACAATTAAGTAGCTTATCTGACAAATAATGGTTTCATAATTGTTTTGGAAACAAAGGAACAACGCCAGGTTACCATTTTAATGACTGGCAAATAATATCACCAAAATACATGAAAAGTACAGTAGTAAGAAGCCCACCAAAGCCTTTATTTACCAGATATGTTTAACAAAAATAAAAATAAAAAAATGTATAAGTATATGTATATGTATAAACAGTGTTCGACAAACCTATACATTTGCTCGTCCCGGGCGAGTGGATTTAACCCCCGGGCGAGTAAATATTGGCCCAAGCAGCACACGTTTGGTACTAGGTGGCGAGTAGATTTTTTGGTGATTTGTCAACCACTGTGTATTATAAATATAGATATATATAGTGTGTGTGTGTGTGTGTGTGTGTGTGTGTGTGTGTGTGTGTGTGTGTGTGTGTGTGTGTGTGTGTGTGTGTGTGTGTGTATATTATTTTTTTTTTTTTTTTTTTAAACTAACCCTGCAAAGTCGGCATTCACATATCTGTTAGTTTATGATCACGTATATGCATTAATCCCACAAATGGGTAATCATGCCTAATGATCAACTTTCACCTGATATAAGGATGGAGAAGGCAGCTTAAGAAGTTAGGATATCAAAAGGGAGGTGGAGTAAATACACATCAGTACTAATTGAGTATGCTAGACCTTTGCGTATAAAGAGGCAGAAAATTAATAATCCAACATATTTATATGATGCTTCAAATTTTTAATTTCTTTTCCCAATTACTTTAATCCCGGATTTTAGGGGTGATGCCCCTATAGAATTCTGAATACCCATTCTCATTAGATATTTTTAATCGGTAGAGAAAGAATGGTGGATAACCATATTGGTCCTTTCTTCCGTGTAGTAAATTATAGAAGGGAGAGAAGCAGTAGGTATGCTTCTTTTATTGGACCAAAAGATTTTTGATAATTTATAATCTTACAAAGTTCATCTGTTACAGCAGATGTTTCCTATACAAATTATATACACAGTATTAAACATGGTATCCAGTTACAGTGGATATGGAGAGAGGATAAAATATATTATGAGTGTGGATGCTAGCAGGCTATTGTAAAATAACCTTAAGCAACTACTCTATAGTTATGAAATTGTGATTTAAACAGGAAACAGGGGATCCTACTTGGGCTGCGGAAATGGTAACTTCAGCCGTGCTGAGGCTGAGGGCCAGGTACGCACGCCGTCCGTGGGCATGTCCAGGGGCGTGTCAATGACGTCACAGAGCTGGTTTGCCCTCATTGGGCGAACCGCTCACGTGACCGGCCTGTCGCACCAAGAAATCAGTTTCAACTTATTTATTGCGCAACGCGGGCCCCCACGCCGCATAGCCGCGAACACTGCCTTAAGGCAGTCTGTTCGCTCAGCGTCCGCACGGTCTGATGTACAATGTCGGAGGCCTTAGAAACACACGCACTGCCTTTACTGAACATGGACACCCTCCAAGAAATTGATAGAATATTGAAAAATGCTACACAAATACATAGCTCATACACTAGTACTAGTAGCTCATAGCGCAGCTCATACACTAGTGGTGCCTTCCAAAACACACACAAAATGTAGTCTACTATAATACATTCAAAAATGCACTAACAGGATATAAAACCAAAAAATCTTTTGCCATGAATTAAATATCAAACACACCCAGGAATACAAACCAAGAGCATTTCTCATACTAGTCACTTAATTTCTGACCTCTGAACAGTTTTGGGCACCACAAGGTGACGAACAATCTAATTTATGATGTGGCTAGCTAAATTAGATTATTTTACATTGAGTGAAATCGAAAAAAGTGTGCCTAAGGGGCATATCATAACTTTAGACAAATCTATTCAGGGTCAATATAAGGAGCTTTCAAAATAACTATTCATCCCAAGAGCAGTACAAACAACAGGGTAATTAATATCTTAAGGCTGGAGAAAATGAGATGAATGGGATGCCCTCCACTCTGATAGCTGCTGCTACAACCACCATAACTTTTGTGAAGACTGAGTGGAGGCGCCAAAAAGGTACAGCCCTGAATTGACAATGTTTTGCCTAATCATTCAAGCAACACAAATTTTTGCTGTGACAGATATGGGAGTGTGTAAATATGTATCCTTCAAATCTATTGCGGACATAAAATAGTCAGGATTCAAAATATTGAAAACTGATCTGATCGATTCTCTTGAAATGTTCTTTGTGATGAAACGGGTTTACAAACTTCATATCTAGGACCGGTCTGAAAACTCTTGCTGTTCTTGGTACCAAAATAATGGAGCCTGCAACTCGTCTCACTTAGTATATGCTGATGGAGCTTACTTCTGGACTGGAGTAGGAGTCACTCCCTACAAACAGCATAGAGGAAGCATTGTCTAATTTAGGCCTTCAAATAAAATGCTCAGGCAGTGGTTGATAGCACCATGCACTTAGCTGTAAGACGCGTGGATTCCATGTAGGCATCACAGATTTAGTCTATGACTAGGGAAATCAATGGGAATAACTTGAGAATTTGATCCCTGGAGACTTTTACAATCAAGCGTTCGACTTGTATTATCATGTCCATAAGGACCTGGTTGATGCATGCTGCCGCTACGTTGGGTTTGCCTAGTGAACCTGCCATCAAATATTCTTCATTGGATCTCTGAAACGTGACCCATATTCTAGTGGGATCGATGATCTTCTGGACAGTCTTGCAAGCGGTAGCTCCACCTTTGGAGAGTATCCCTGGCCCCTGAATCTTTTAGGTGAAAAAGAAACACTATTGAATTGTCTAGATAAAGATGCTTTCTTATGTGGGTGTTGCCATGCAGCCTGTCATCATCATCTTGACTGCAGAATGAACGGGCACGGCTCTGGATTTTCTATGCAACGTAAACTTATGGTCTTGCTTCTTTATGGGCTCTCTAACATACTTAATTTTCAGAATTGCATTTACCAGTTCATCTATATCCTCTGTGGCAAAATTTGTATAGTCTTTCCTTATTTCGCCTTCCTCACCAGAGGATGAATTAGGCAATTCTGCGTCCACTGATACGCCCAACAAGACTCCTATGATGATTGAGCAACGTCTATGATACTTTCATCTCCAGTATTAGGTTCCTGGGGTATCTAATGACCTGGGAAACAGATACCTGTGAACTACATATCACAGAAGTCCAACACACTCCCACAAAAAAAAACAAAAAAAAAAAACAAGTATACATCAGGAAACAGAATTTTAGATTTGAGCCTTTCAACTGAACTTCTTTAACTCACCTCACTGCTGGTCTGGGATACGCAGTTTTAGGCAGCTTTTTAAAAGGGCCTACATGATTACGTGCCCCCATGGGGCCTCCCAATGATGTCAGATACAGTCACACCATGAGGGAACTCCTGGCAGCCAGACGGCAGGCCTGCACATGACTGAGGTCCCCCCTTGGCACCCCTTTCAGCCACCAGGAAACAGCACTTGCAGCCTCCATGGCCCAGCGACCAATACCAATCCTCTGCAGGTAAGCAGCATTGCTGTTCCATGTGTGGTGACCGCATGTGCTCTGCTTCCAGTTTGGGGTGGCAGGTCTCAGAACCTCTTTCCCCAGGTAACCCACCCTTAGGTGGACTGAAACCCTCATGGGGGAGCATCGTAAAAATAAAATACAGATGCAACCTCCTACCACGAGGTAGGACAGGAAACAAATACTTCTAAGGAATGGCATGGATCACCTTTATACTTCCGGGTGCAAGTTTCTTCCAGTCTGCTGCCTTATGGACGGTGAGCAAAGTATACACAAGTATAAATATTGATATACATACACAAATATTTATATACACACACTGTGGTTCCATTCAGCATCTCAATACTGTTTGTCTTGATCACTATTACACAATACAGTTGCCTCTTAAGCGTCCTGTTCATTTTTACACTAACTATCCAGAATCTACCCAGTCATAGTATTTCATAGCCTCTCCATATCCATTGTAACTAGATACCATCTCTACAAAAAATTAATAAAAATGGTATGTACATTCACCAATATACATCTGCCATGTCGCATGAAGAACACTGTGGTTCGAAAGCTCGTAAATAAACAGTGTTGGTTCAATCAAAAGTATCACACTACCTATTTCTCCATGCTTACTATATTTTAATATGTAAATATAAATGTACAGGTTGTTGTGATTTCTAAGCTTATAGTCATTTGTTCGTCACTTACCAGAAGATACATCTTCTTTCTTTGTTATCATGTGGTCCTTGGTGAATTTTACCCTTTGATGTGCTTCTATACAGGTCTTACAGAGCCATTCACCACATTCTACACAAAACCCAACTGCACTCGCATTATCTTCACAGCTTGTACAAACCTAATTCAAAAGCAAAACATGGAATAAGGATTTGTTAAATATTTACTCAGCACTACAAATTAACCTTTAAGCTCGAGTTGCAGGGAATGTCAAGTCATTTATAAGAGAGAATTAAAAGGTGAATTGTTACTTGAACAAACATTGGCTACGGTTTTTTATACAAATTACAATTTTTTAAAAAGGAGTTTCTTCTGTTGTAGAGAAATATGGATCTAAAAACAGGTGAGGTGGTGTTTAAAAATGGCCACCTTTGTAATCTGCTAAACACATCTTTATAGCTCAGCCTTGATCACTGCAGATTTGAAATTGTTCATCCATTCTTATGTTGCTGTTCTAAATACACAGTACCTGGAGCTCAGAACTCCCCTAGAAAAAAAAAGTGTGAGTTAATATTTCTCCAAAACACAAAAACTGCTGGATAATCTCATACTGAACAGATAAGGCATTTTGACATTAAGGAACATACTTTGTAGTTTGTCACTAGTTTAAAATCTCGTTTCTTAGAGAAAAAATTCTGCACCTTCATGTGGCCTAAATAGGTCAATCTAGATATGATGGGTTCAGTCTTTACATGCCTTATATATAGGCAGCCTTACTCATCTAGACCATTGATGGGCAACATGACATACTTCATTGCCGCACAAGAGTATTGGGACAGTACAGTATTTACCAGCGCGTGGTAATTAAGCAGCTGAAGAAGCTACAAACCACACCAGCAACATCTTTGCTCCCTCTGTACTGGGGAGGGGGAGAGTAACAGGTTGCTGGGGTAACCAGCAGTTGGAGACCACAGGTGAAGTCAATGAAGGTGGCATGCGGCCCTTGGGACGCTTGTTGCCCACCAATGATCTAGACATATGTCTGTGCGCCAAAATCTTCTTGTGCAACGAGATAGATGCTTACACACAAAGCAAATCTGCCTCAAACCAAGATAGAATGTAAGTATTTGGAAATGGTGTTGCAATTCATTGTAACTACTTCTGTTTCCAGAGAGGAAGGAAGGAAAGTCCAACCAGCACATCAATGTAACCAACAAACATTTCACAATTCGGGTTTTTCCTGTGCATGTTTGCTAGGTAAAGAGGAATTATTTTGAAAAAGTCCAATCATAATTTTACCCACTATAGCTTTAAGACTTATCCTAACTTGAATTGCGATGCCAACAATTAATAACTTGCCCTTTTAAAGATAGCTAAGGATTAGGGACCGCGTCTGTGCTCGATAATGGAATAAAGTGGGGTCACATCTAGTGTGACACACCTATATTCCAATTTCCAATATACAGCCTGCAAACGGACAATGATCTGACGTATCTTTAATAAACGAAGGCAAATTAAATACCAAGGGTTGCAAAAAGCTGTCCACATACCGCGATATACCATCTCCCAAAGATCCAATGATACGTTTCTTTTGCAATCAAAAGAAATGTCAGATATGTACCTAACTAGGGGCTATAAAAATGCAGACATTCAAGAAGCTTTTAGCTATGCAGACTCCCTTGATAGGAAGGAACTTGTCAAGAAGAAACGTTCGTTTCATAGAACTAGATCTCGTTCGTATTCTGATAATACCATTTGTCCTTTATTTATAACCACCTATAATAGACAATCAAAATTCATTCGTGACAGTTCTTAAACATTGGAATACCTTGTCACTAGACAAAGATATCTCTAGGTTAGTTCAAGGAGGTAATAAAATTTGTCTACAGGAAGGCAAAGACACTTGCCTCGCACCTGTTGCCATGTTTGTTTGACTCCCGTTCAAGGAATCCCCATATCAGGGGTATGCCCACCGGGTTCTTTGCTTGTGGTAATTGCTCAATGTGTAGATATGCCCATCCCATTAAATGTCTATCTAAAAACAAAAACAAGTATCGCATTAAACGTTTCCTGAATTGTCATACGAGCTTTGTTATATATATTTTGCAATGTGGATGTAACAAACAATATATAGCTTGCACTATCAGGCCTTAAAGGTCTAAAATATTAGAACATGTGCAACTTATAAAAAGGAAAGACCTAGCACATCCAGTGGCTCGACATTTCTCATCCTGTCCCAAGGGTGGAATAGCGAATTTTACTGTTTCCGGTATTTAACATATACCCTTCCATCCCAGGGGTGGTGATAGAGTGACAAATTAAATAAACAAGAAATGTACTTGATATATACTATGGACACCCTGCATCCTTTTGGGATTAACATCGAATGGGAACTTAAGCATTTTTTGTATATATAGTATATTTCTTGTAGACCGAGTTTTGATTATTCCCATCTCTAGCATGTTCTTTATTTAAATTATTTATAATCTTTTTTTCTAATTTCTAGACGTGAGGTTTTTAAAAAATATATATTTATAACAATATTTCTTTTGATTGGTAAATACATTCTACTTCAGATTCTATCATCTACATCATTGTATAATTATTATTTTTATTATTTTTCAAGTGATTATATTGAATTTTTTCTCCTTTTTTATTGTCTATTTTGTATATGTTTCATACATTATCAACAATTAAGTTAGCTAGTTATTGTTTCCTTCTAGGCATTACATATTACTCTTTTATTCATAGTTTTTACATTTCTCAGTTTTTATTACCTCATTTTATTTTGGTTTTGTTATTCAATTTTATGTTATAATAAATCTGTTTTATGTTTGTTTACCATACAGGTTCATACCTTTTATGGTATATCCGATCCAGAGTTCTAGTAGCATTGTTGTGCACTTGTGATTAGATTCATTAACTAGCAGGTACGTTTTTACAGTGCCACCTGTGTTCCAACCAATTGGATTTCGGCTATACCTATTTAAGGATCACCTGTGGATCAGATTTTTTACTCTTTGATAAAGTCCGCTATCCAGGACGAAACGCGTTAGAGTACTACTGCTCTATTTTTGACCAATAAATGATTTTTTTATCTGGATTAATTGCGCTTGGTTCGTTCTAATTTTCGGAGGGCAGTGATCGCCATTACAACAGCATTTTTTCAACCTAGTCAATGAGTCAAAGGTGATTGGTCACTATATTAGATTCTGTCAATACAAACATCAAGCTCTTCATTTAGGCCGCTAGGGGCCAGGGTCTCCATCTGATAAATCCAAAAGGTCTCGTTTGGAGAGAGCCGTTAGCCTCCTCCACGCCTAATGGGGAGTACCACGGATACCATTATACCTCATCAAATTAAGGTAAATTACAAAGGACTATGGAATCCAAATCACCATCCCAAATACACAATATACCGTCTATAAAGCGTTGCCATATCACTTTAGAGGCTAATGGATTATGAGACCAAATACATTCCTGTTCCCAAAATCCCATGAACAGATTTTCGTAACTGGGGGCAAAACGTGTCCCCATTACCGTCCCACAAATCTGCACATAGAACTGGCGTCGGGAAAAGAAAATAATTATGGGAGAGAATATGTTTGGAGTTAAGAACAAATTCCCCATTTAGTGGATGCATTTGTGTCACTTTAACACTTATTTCCAAAGTTTGCCTCTAATGTGATAATATGGCAACGCTTTATAGACAATATACTATGTATCTGGGATTGTGATTTGGAGTCCATAGAGCCCTTTGTAACTTACCTTAATGACAATAAATGTAATCTTAAATTCACTGCCACCACAGATGCCTCTGCCATAGAATTTTTGGATTTACATCTTGAGAACAGACCTGATAATGTAATAACGACGTAAACCTTTAAGAGGACACTAAATGTATGGTTAGCCTCCAGTAAACACAAAAGGTAAAAGATTGATAACATACCGCTAGGACAGTCCAAGTGTCTTAAGAGGAATTGTGGTCTGGAGGCGGACTTTAAGGTCCAGTCTGATCATCTGTTTGATAAGTTTATTCAGAGAGGGTAAAGTGCTGATTTACTCTCCTTAGCCCTAGCTAAAGTCAGGGGAATGGATAGGAAATCTTTACTGTTAAATAAACCAAAAATATAGAATCAAATAAATCTGATAATATTGTGAGGGTACTCTTTATTACCAATTTTAATTCAGGCAGCCAAAAGATCCAGGCAATAATTAAGAAACACTAGAGTATCTTGTCCGCAACTATATGCTCCTTCCGGCCACCCTGGACTCCGCCCACGCGTCGACATCATGCAGCGTGCATGCGCAGGACCTGCACCTTCCACTTATCACCAGAGCACCTCCCCGACACCTGTCCTGCATCACAGAACATCCAATAGTAGCCGCCACTACAGACGCACCTTCTCTGCACCTCCTGCCTCATTGGTTGCCTTCTTTCTTATATGCTCAGCTGTGCCACTGGCATATTGGCTTAGCATAATCCTATGTTCCCTTGTGTTCATCACATCCTAGCCTCCGCAGTCTTGTCCTGTGTCTCTGTTCGCAGCTCTACGTGTACCGACCCGGCCTTCCTTTTGGACTCCGCTCTTCCGTATCTCTGACCCTGGCTATCTCTGACCAGCTGCACCTCTCCAACCCTGCCTCGGCATCCGTACAAAACCATTCTCTCTCCAACCCGGACCCCGGTGTCACGGGAGATCAGGCCAAAAACACCTCTACACCGGGATCATATCATTGAGCAAAGCCAATAAGAAAAGAAATTGTAATTTATTCCATAAAAACAGGCAAACACATTGAGTTACACTAGATGGAAAAAAATACACTTACTGGGGATCTGGGGTTGACAAACTGACTTTCCTAGTTGAAATAAAGTCTTTAAACAGTCCAGTGCTGAAGTGGGGACTTAGAAAACAATCTGGTTTAAAAAGTCCTGCAGCGTTCCTCCTTGCAATCGTACCAAGGCGTCTCTGGGCCTGGTCCGACCCGTTCTTGCCCCTATGGCAAATTGGACTTCTGGAATCACTTAGGAACACATGGAACCACATAGGAACACATGGAACACCCAAGAAAGAACAACAGCAGAGAGAGTTCTGGGAGGGCGAGTAGCTATCTTATACACTTTGGGACAGGCCATCCCACAGCTTGCCCTCCAACCAGTGGTGTGGGAATTTCATCCCTAGCCACTCTCACACTTAGCAGGTTTGTGAAGGCTGGCACCTCTGGCTTCAGAACAGTGAGAGCATGTGCACAAAACGCCATCTTGCCCACTCACTATTCAAAACCCCCCCACCGACTCAATGACACATGGCCCCTTTAAGGTGAGTATGTGTGGGTGCTTCACTTGGCCTTTCTTGCTAACAAATGGTTCACACCTCTAGCATCTGAGGCTTCCAAGTCTTGGCTTTCTCCCAGACCCATAGGCACCGAGCCTGGCAGCCATGACTTAGAAATTCCACAGTTCATTTACAGGTTACCAGTACATATACCCATTTAATATAATTATTTAATAAAATATACTGTGCCTGTCTTATGTGTGGTAAAATAAATGTCTTTTTCTGGTGTCAGGGATGGAGTTAGGGTACAATTCACCTACCCTCACTAGCCTCATTCTTGGCACACAGAGAAATAACTTTTAAAACTTACACACTGCAAACATGCTCAGCTTTATCACCTAGCTGGAGCACCCCCTGAACCCCTATACTCGGCTCAGGGTAGCTGGACATATTTGGGTACCTCTGCTATACTGCGGAGCATCTACAATACTAAGGACTCCGTGTATATCTGTAGGTATCTTTTAACCCCTTCATACCCATTTACCTTGTCTGGACGATGCTGCAGCAGGGACCTTGCGGCATGTTGCAAGAACGCTTTTCATGGTAGGGTTTTGACCGAAGCACTGCTCTTCAATGTAGCCGGGAATCTAACCTGAAACCAGGTTACATTTTTGGGGTCTCCAGTAACTTTTTCGAACCCCACTAAATAGACGCAATCTGAAAGAAGTCTCTCCGTCAAACCTACCCTGAAACTCTCAGCCTAGAAATCTCCTGGTCCCAGCATCCCAGGAAAGGCAAAACACACAAATCTTTAATGTCACATAATTTGCACATGGTCACGGTAATGCATTTAGGACATCTGGGTCCAAGGGCTGACACTCTAGGACCCCAACACACGGATCAGGGGTAACCAAGTGGGCTGAACCTTTATTAGTGAGCCTGGTTAAACCCTTCACCTTTCCACCCGGCTAATAGTACCTGCAACTATCCGTACCTCTCCAACCCAGACCCCGGCAAGTATATTGACTATCCGTACCGCTACAACTCTGACCCGGCTACTTCAACCAACCTACACTCCAGACGCGCCCATGTGTCTGTGGATGGTGTTTATATCCATCCCCACCTCGGCCCCGCCTTGTTTGTGGTGAGCACATCGTGACACTGGGTAACATCAGTTGCGGTAAGTGTAGGGCCTGCAGTCTTCTACATAGTGACAGGAAGTTCATTACTTCTTCCGTCACTAATATTAAATACCCAATAGAGGATTGCATATCATGCAAGACTTCTTATGTAGTCTATATGCTGGAGTGCCCATGTGGACTCCACTATACAGGCCGCACTAAACATTTTATATAAAATAAGAATCCAAAAGCATGCTAGGAATATTAGAGACTCTGTATGGATAAACACAGTACCTCACCATTTAAAAATCTATCACCAAAGTGATTCTAACTTGATGAGATATAAAAGGTATCCAGGCGTGACATCAGTGGCTCCGCTCTGAAGCACCAGAGCTAAGGCTTATAGCTAGGGCTAAGTGAGCCCTTAAGCCGCCAGTGAGGGAGTTAGTTTTCCACCCGTGTGCCGTAATCGTTGTACTTCCCAGTGGACTCTTACCGTGTGAAGGACTCTCTGGACTAATAGTTCCTGAATCCAAGGATGTCTTCATCTGGACCGGAGGCTGATGATTGTGGCAGCTAGCCATGGAGCAAGTCTGTTTCCATGAGTGGTAACGTACCCTGAATATGCCTGCACCTTTAAGTGATATTCTTGTACGAGCATTTATTACCACGATTGTTGTATTATAAATACCCTATTTCCTCAATTCTAAGACGCACCTTTTTTTCGATTTTCACATGTCTGAAATCGGAGTGCGTCTTAGAATCGATGTATTAAAAAAATGTAACATGTTTCAGGAGAGGTTCCATGTCAGCGAAGGACGAAGTGTGCGGCGGTGGTAGGAGAGGACCCACGTCTGCAGATCGTTGAAGATGGACAGCGGGCGGAGTGCGGTGATGCAAGCAGGACAGGTCCCAAGTCTGCAGGTGAATGAAGATAAGAAGACAGCGGGCGTGCAGTGGGGTGCGGCAGCAGGAGATCATAATAGCAGGAGAGCTGAGCAGGAGCAGAGCGGGGTGGGGGAACGGCTTTGGAGGTGGACACTGTAACACCAGAAGTTGACCGGTGCCTGACTTCCGGGTACAGTGTGCACCTTCCAAGCCGTTCCCCTATGCTGCTCTGCTCCTGCTCAGCTCTTCTGCTATTATGATGATCTGCCACCGCACCCCACCGCATGCCTGGTGTCTTCTTATCTTCATTCAAATGCAGACTTTGGACCTGTCCTGCTGCCGCACACCCACCCGCTGTCCATCTTCAACCATCTGCAGACGTGGGACCTCTCCTGCCGCCGCCACCGCCCGCTTCATCCTCCGCTGACATGGGACCTCTCCTGAAACATTGTAATTGAAAAAGTAATTTTCCTCGAGTGTAAGGGCCAAATCGATGGTGCGTTTTACAATCGAAGGCGTCTTACAATCGAGGAAATACGGTACTTTATTACACTGTCTTTTCTTTTTCATGTCTACCTATGTGGCTGAGCCATCCATATTGACAAGCAGCAGACTCCCATTTATATTGAAGATATATGTATTTTGGATTATATTATCACAGACTTATCACATTAGTGTTCTTTTTATCTTCAATGAGGTTGCACTTTATTAGAGATAGGATATTCAAATAAATTAGTTTTTCAATGTTGAGTAGTCTTTACTAGGATTAATAATTGTTTTTTATTTGTTGTCACTTTAAAACACAATTGGTGCGCAGTTTTGTTTTCTTTTTTCTATAGCACCCCTGAGCTACATTATTGTAACTTGTCAAGTATGCACAAGTAATACAACTAAATTATGTAATACCGTTTCCCTACCAGAGACTACATACATTATAAAATGTCATACCTGCTCATACTTTTCATCAGTGCTGCTTGGTGATTCAGAGGTGTCTTTCACAAAATAATTATCCACCAGATCTATCTGTCTGCATTCCTGTCTGCATACTGGGCACCTTATTACACCAACTGCAAAGGAAAGGAAGAAAAAAAAAAACAGTTACAAGCAATTCAGGTAATTGCAATCTGTTCACTTGTTGGACTTTATTTTACATCCCTTGTCAAAGAAATAACAGTACCACTACACATTGAACATAAAACCTGCTGCAAGGACTGCAATTTGTTCATACAGCTAATTTATCATCATTTCACATTACTTGGGAACACGAAAAGCACACACAATACCAACCCTTTTGACTGTAGTTACTCTATTTGCAAATTGTAGTATGCTTTTCTATATATGTGTCTGTAGCCTTTAGATTTAGAATATTAGAAAAATTGCTAATGAAAATGTATGTGTAAGACATTAGTCAAGATTTAAGAAGGATGCAGCATTCATTGACAGCTTTTCTGCCAATTTTTACAAAAGTATTAGTAAGTTTCTGTCCAAAACAGGGTGAAGATTTATTTTTATGGAGCAGTTATAGACCTCATCAATTGATTACATTTGATGCACATTTCTTGTGACGAGTCACTTCTTCGGGGGGGCGGGGGAGCAACATACAGAAGGCATCCATGCGCCTGTTATACCCCAAGGTGGGGGAGGAGGTTGTACCGAGGAGCCAATCTCTCTGGTAATGGACAGAGGCGGCACAACACTCATATGCTTATGCCAATGTTAAGAGGTATCAAATTAATAAATAAGTCATGTGGCTGTACAGTTTCAACAAGTATGCACCATTTACACGAGATACTGTATCAGTCGGGATATCTGGATAGACACTTAAGTAAAAGATGCATATGCAGCAATTCCCAGAAGAGAATCAAAATGGGTCAGCAGTGTAGACCTAGGCTGACCATTCCAAATAGCAGACAAGGTTACCAGTTTTAAAGCTGTGTCCCCAAATTGCTCCACCTATGTAAGGTGGATATACCATAATAAACAGTCAATGGAGTGGAGAGATACAAGTATTCGTCAACAGGGGGACCAAATGTGTGTAGATCAGAAAAAATCAGTAGTGTAGGACTGTACTGACCTAGTCGGCCCGCCCAATTATGGAGATATCAAATTAATTTCAGCTCAGACTTCCTGGCTCCTGAGATACACAACCGGAAAGGTGCCACGGCTACTTCCTGGGATTTAAATCCCATAACGAGGGCTAATACGAAGCCATGACCGATACAGTTGTGGCTTCCTATTGTGCCTCTAAACAGTTGGGCAAAAAAAGCCATTTTGTTTCCATTAAAGTAAATGCAACAGGCAGCACCTTGCTCAGAAGTGATCTCAGGAACACTAGATGGGGTGCCCAGATCTGAAATTACCACAGCTCCAAGTAACCCTAACTCCCCTTGTAAAAAATACAAAGTGTAATTCTATGGCAAACTGAAAAATAATCATTTCATCATTGAAGCATTCACAATTATTCCAACACTCATTCTATACATCTTACATAAGTCTGGAAAATGCAAAAAGGTTACAAATGTTTTTTCATGATACTCAAAGTAAAAAACACTTATTTAAAAGAAAAACCCTTCAACATCTTTCTAGCATATTGCTATATCCAAGTTAACGAAAATGTTTATACTGTATATGCATCTATAAAATTCTATGAAGCAAAGAGAAAGTGTGCTCAGAACATTAAACATGAAGATTACAAGATCAAAGTGCAATATGAACAAATTTAATTTAATGCCAGAGTGTACAACGGAGGAGAATTTTTTTTATTTAGATCTGGCTCTTTGCTATACCAGTTTTAATTGGACAGGTCTGATTTTTGCCTTTAGAATAAGTAAATAGCAAATTCAATATACATATGGTCTGAATTTTCCCCTAATGTTTCTTTAATGTATAGCATTTTATTGAGTTAACAAATCCCAAAACCGATTTGACAAGTTTTAGACTTTAATGGAAAGAAATGTACAGACTTTTGCAAGAACAAAAACCTGCTAAATGTAGAGGTGTATGGCAGGCACTGCCATCTTCTTTTTATAGTTACATGTCACTGTAGTGTCAGACTCTTCATGGTCACGTCAAGCCTCAAAGTAAAGACGGGGACTGCTGGAGCAGAGCAATGTCAGGTTTTGTTTATCAAGTGGACACCCCCTTCATAGAGGACAGCAATGCTCATTCACGATACACAGTGTCGAGAAAAAGTTTGTGAACCCCATAGGATTTTCACATTTCAAACCTAAAATGTTATTAGATCTTAATCTACGGTAAGTAAAAATAGATAAAGATAACCTGATCAAACAAACAAAAAACATGATACTTTTTCAACATTTTTATCCACAAATGATTCAACATTCAATATCTGTGTGTGGGAAAAAAAAAAAAAAAAAGGATGTAAACCTTTAGATTCAGTACCTAGTGGCACCCCCTTGAAAACAATTACTTCAACTAAGATTTTTCCAGTAACTTTTGTTCAGTCTCACGTCGTTTTAAGGAATTTTGGCCCATTCCTCATTACATAACTACCTCAACTCAGTGGCATTTGAGGGCTTCCTTGCATGGACAGCTCGTTTCAGGCCCTGCAACACTACGTCGATCGGGTTCAAGTCCGGACATTGACTGGGCCATTGTAAAACAATGAATTTCTACAGCAGCCATTCTTTTTTTAGATCTGCTTCTATGTTTAGGATCATTACCTTGCTGCATCACCCACTTTCGTTTCAGCATCAGCTCACAGACAGATTGCCTGACAGTCTAATCGAGAATTTTCTGATACAATGCAGAATTAATTGTTGTGTCAATGATGGCAAGCCATCCAGGTCCTGAGGCAGCAAAAAAGCCCCAAATCATCGCACTCCCACCACCATGCCTGACGGTTGGGATGAGGCTCTTCTGTTTCAACACAATTTTGGTTTTCACCAAACAGAACTTTTTGGCCTCAATGAGAAACGTTACACCCTGTACACGTCTGCCCAGAGAACATTGTTCCAGGGGTGTTGTGAATCATCGATGTGCCCTTTGGCAAACTTCAGATTGGCAGCAACGTTCAAGAGAGCTGTGGTTTCCTCCTGGTTATCCTTCCATGAACACCAAATCGTGTTCAATCTTTTTCTCATAGTTACGTCAGGATACACATAGCAACACAAGGCTACACAGGTTATGCTCAGCAAGGTCTTCAGTCTTTTAAAGTAAACAGGAACCAATAGCAAGGGAGGCGGAGCAAATGTGTGGCCTCTGCGGTGACAAGGTAGGCTGCAGGAGACAAGTGGGCAATTAGGAATACTTGCCACGCAGCTGGGGAGCGGTGCACGCCGTCACGTGCGCACACCACGCGTGACGCGACCAGGGGCGGAGCCAAGCTCCGTGGCACAAAGTGAAGAGCTGCGGGTGCGTGCGCGCACTGTAACAAGAGCGGGGAGGCGCGCTGCAGCATGTAAGGAGGGAACACGCCGCGGGGGACGTGTTCCCCGATTCCTTACACAGAGTAATTTTATGATTTGCCACCGGTTATGTCCAACAGGAAGTATGTCCTTGAATGGCGAGCCTTATAAACTGGTTTGAATAAAGCTCTTTTTGTACCATAAAAATTCCTGGCACCTATCATTCTATCTGTATATCCACACCTAGCCTGCACAGGTATGAAACGGAACATTGCTATGTATATAGTTCAACTCCATGTAAACTCCTTTAAAGCCGGGCAAAGAGAGATGCACAACTATAAAAATATAATCTAATAAAATAAAAACCATTAGCATTTCACAGACAACCATTGTAAGAGCCGTCATGTCAGAAAGATTACACTCAATAACTATAATTATGATTGAATTGCAGTTTCAATTTACATTTCAATTAAAAATAGTGTGCAAGATTCTGCTTGCAATGCAGTTAACCAGAATAGATTTGCTGGAGCCAAATGACAAATTGACAAGCAGCAGCAAAGCAAACATGCAATGCAAAAGAGGCAGATAGACTATAAATCCCTGAAACCGCCAGGGCTCCTTATCACATTACTTAATACGGTACCTTATTACAAAGTAACTCAGGTCATTTACATGCTCCAACAGTGATGTGGTGTCAACCGTCATTTTAAAAATAGTGGCCTCTTGAGCCTTATTCAATACTAGCTGATATACCCGGCGTTGCCCGGGATTGCAGGGGCGGGGGGCGTGAAGAAGTGGCGTTTTACCGCACGGTGCATTCAATAGGGACCAAAAACGTAATACTTAACCATCTGTCTGAAACAGATATGTTGGTATTGGTATATTTCAAGCATCAAAGCTCATCTTACTTTGCAACTCCATACCCAGTACTGCCAGTATTCGTGAACCTCCAACTACGTACAAGATCACCAATTAACTAAACAGTATTGCATAACCGACTAATCTTAGGCCTCGGGCATGGTCAGCGCTTAGGCGCTGATCTGTGCTGAGGCGCGCTCACCCTTGGCACTGAGCCCCTGTAGCCGCAATGAGAAGCTTTAGCAGGGGCTCACACACGCTTCCGCGCGCCTGTTAAGTTTCTGCGCTCGCCGGAGCGCAGGGCCTGTCACGTGAGCGGTTCGCCCAATGAGGGCGAACCAGCTCCGTGACGTCACTGGCCCGCCCCCGGACATGCCCACGGACGGCGCGCGCTCTAAGTCCAGGGAAAGCACTGCTTTCCCTGAGCCTCAGCGCGCCTCCGCACGGGCGTAGTGTCTATGCCCGAGGACTTAGATTTGCACTAAAGCTCACAATGCTCAGAATATTTCCTGAATGGAGCAAAAATTGCAGTAGCTGGTCAGACAAAGCCTTATCCTTCTACATTTAATTTTTTTTTTTTTAAATATTTTTTTCCTTTATTGGCGTCTTGCAAGGTACATACATGTGGATAATAAGGTGACATTAACAGCATAACAAGTCATTTTGGAATACAGGCATATGACAGTGAAGTACTCTTAGACACACAAACCATTTTTTCCTACTTTCAGTAGTAAAAAGAAAGGGGACGACGAGGGACGGGTGGATAGTTGGGAACGACATGGGGAAGAAGAGGGGGGAGGGGGAAGGGATTGTGGCGGGTAGGGCGCTCCGGCCCTCGGGCCCAAGGGGATCAGAATTGGGCCAGGGCTTGCAGCAGTGTTGGAGCCCCAGAGCCTGGCCAGGGTTCCCAGGTTCTATAGAATTGAGGCATTCTCTGCTTCAGCATGGCTGTCAGTCTCTCCATGTTCATGACCCCGTCTATTCTTTTAATTACCGTTCTCCTGGAAGGGGCCTTTACTTGTTTCCAGGCCGCGGCGATACAGCATCTGGCGGCCGTAAGGATCGCCGAGGTAAGTCTGGCTATGGGGGCGGGGAGGTCTTCAATTGGTCTCCCCAGCACGTATGTCAGAGGGTCCAGGGGGACCTCCAGTCCCAAAGTTTCAGTCAAGAGACTCTGGATCCTGGTCCAGAACCTCTGGATCTCCAGGCATGCACACCAAATATGGGGCATGTCCCCCCTTTGACCACATCCTCTCCAGCACGCGTCTGTGGTGCCTGGGAAGATCTGGCTCAGTCTACTCGGGGTTAGGTACCATTGGAATAAGATTTTATAAATATTTTCCTTCGTGATTGAGCAAATTGATGTTTTGGTGGCAGCTTCCCAGATATCCTCCCAGTCCTCCAGGTCGATTGGGATATTTAGATCAGCGCTCCATTTTTGCATATAGGAGTGTGAGGGGGGGTGTGGGATGCCTCTAATGTTCTATAAACTTCGGAAATTAAACCTCTCTGGTATTCCCCCTTTAGGCAGAGGTCTCGAATCTAGTGCATGCTGGGAATTTAAGGTTGGGGGATTGGGCTCTCAGGAAGTGCCTTATCTGAAGGTATTTGAAGATGGGGAGGTCTGGGGAGGAGAACTTATTTTTAAGTTCTTGGAAGGACAGGACCTCATTGCCTTCCAGAAGATCCGCAATCACTCTGATATTTAGGCCCTGGAATTGGCCAAATTGGGTACGGGAGCACCCGGGTTGGAAGTCCGGGTTCCCAAAGATGGGGGTGAGTTGTGAGGGGGATGAAGCTAGGCCATGTTTCCCTTTAGTTTTTGTCCAAGTAGACCACGTGCACCTCATCGCCCCAAGCTCAAATCTCAGGGGCCTCCTTTCCTTGTGGGCCTGGGACCATAGTAAGGCCGAGAGGGGGGTGGGGCCCGCGTGGTGCGTTTCTATCTCCAACCAGCAGTTGGAGGTCGGGGGGTTGTTCCAAACCACCGCCTGCCTCAGCTTGGCCGCCTGGTAATATCTCACCACATCCGGGCCCCAAAGCCCCCTCTCGTCCTCGAGGCCAACAGTACTGATCTCGGCACCCTTGGTCTACGCTGCTGACATATAAAACGGAGGATATGAGCCTGCATACTCCGTAGTTCCACTAGCGGGACAGGGACTGGGAGGGTTTGAAAATAGTAAAGTAAATCGGGGAAGGACATTCATTTTAGCGGACACAATCCTTCCAAACCAAGAGATCTGGTGGGTATGCCAAGTCTCAAGGTCTCTTTTAATCTGGCGGAAGAGGGGGGGGGGTAGTTAGCTTGATATAGCGAGCTGTACGAGCTCGCTATTTTTATACCTAGGTATTTAATGTGGGAATTATTCCACTTATACTTGAAGTTGGTTTGCAGGAGTTTCCAAGTAGGGTCTGGGAGAGAGATGTTGAGCGCCTCGGACCTGTCCATATTTATTTTATAGTCGGACACTAGACTAAATTGGTCCAACATTTTCTGGAGATTTGGAAGGGAGGTGTGCGGGTCGGTTAAGGTCAGAATGACATCAGCAAAGAGGGAGATTTTATACTCCTTGTCTGCAATTGGGATGCCCTTTATGCTGGGTTCGGCTCTGATCCGGGCTGCTAGTGGCTCTATTGATAGGGCAAATAGTAGAGGGGATAGGGGACAACCTTGTCTGGTTCCATTTTTGATTGATTTTGGATTGGAGAGCCCTCCCGGGAGTTTTAAGAGGGCGGTAGGGTTGTTATAGAGGGCTCGCACCCCCTCTAGGAACGGCCCCGAGAAGCCAAATCGAAGCATAGTTTGGTCAAGAAAGGACCATTTGATTCGGTCAAATGCCTTTTCGGCATCAAGGCTCAGGATCATGGCCTGAGACTTATTGAGGTGAACGTGGTCTATAATGTTGATAATTTTGCGGGTGTTGTCAGAGGCCTGTCTTCCTGACACAAAGCCCACCTGGTCTATATGAATCAATCTGGGGAGAATAGGGTTCAGTCTGTTTGCTAGGATCTTGCTGAAAAGCTTGAGGTCTGTGTTGAGTAGAGAGATCGGTCTATAACTACCGCATTATAGCGGGTCTCTACCTTCCTTGTGGATGATGGCAAGGTTGGCGGCCAAAATTGTGCCTGGGATTGGCTCCCCATCCAAGAAGGAATTGAACACGTCCAACAGGTAAGGGGAGAGGGATGCTGCGAACATTTTATAGTAAGCATTAGAAAACCCGTCGTGGCCGGGTGTCTTGGCATTTTTAAGCGAGGAAATGGCTTGGGACAGCTCTTCTTGGGTTATTTTCTGATTAAGGAACCCAAGTTCTTCCGCTGAAAGGGATGGGAGGTTGCATTGGGTTAAGTATTCTGCGGCTATTTTGGCACTGTCTCGGTCCTGGCCGGGGGGGGTGGAGGTTGTATAGTTCTTTGTAGAACTCTGCGAATTCCTGCGCAATTTCCTTCTCGTTATATGTTATCTGCCCGTTTCTGGTGCGGATTTTTGTGATCTGGGCTTTGGTCTTCACGCCTCTAAGTTTCGAGGCCAGGAGTTTATCTGCTTTATAGCCCCTAAAGTAGAACTTCTGGTTAGTCCATTTCAGAGCTCTCTCTACCTCGTCAAGCTGCAGTACTTTGAGTTCTGTTCTCGTCTTATCAAGCGTTCTGAACACTTTTTTCAAAGGGGACTGCTTGTGTTGGAGTTCTAGGGCCAAGATCTTTTCAATGAGTTCTTTTTGCGCTTTGAGTTTTGTTTTTTTCTTATAAGAGGCTAGAGAGATGAGGTCTCTTCTAATGGTTTTGTTTGATGGTTTTGACCACTTGGGGGTCATTAAGGAGCGAGTCGTTCAGTTTCCACTTGTACGCAGAGGTTGACGAACGGCAGAGAGACGGTGAGTTCGATAGGGGTGTGGTCTGACCAGGTAATTGGGCCTATGTTGGAGTGGGAGGATGCTTGGAGAACAATATTGATACCTAGAAAGTAGTCAATCCGCAAGTAAGACTGATGGGGGGCTGAAGAACGTGTAGTCCCTCTGGCCCATGTGCTGGGTCCTCCAAATATCTGACAGGGAATAGTTTTTCAGGATTTCCCAAAACTTTTTGGCCTTTTCTGTGTCTGAGCAGTGTGTGGTGTCGCGGGCTCAGTGGATTTGTCTTGGTCTGGGCAAAGGACCATGTTGGCATCTCCAACTAGCAGTAGCGAGGAGAGCACCGATTGATCTAATGAACCAAGTAGATTCTGAAGGAAATGGGTTTGGTTATCATTAGGGGCGTATATATTCAGAATGGAGATGGGGGATCCTGATAGTGTAAAAAAGGAAAAAAGGAAAAGACTGGGGCGCTCCCTATTTATTCTAGCTAGTAATAACGCCTATAGGATAAGGTATAACCAAAAAAGGGAAAGTGTGTACTTGCCCTTGTTTTCTGCAGAGAGCGCAGGATCCTGATTGTGTACCTTGGAGTAGCAAATATCTACCCTCTGGGTCTTTGGTAACCTTTGTTGGGACAAAGGGGATGTTATTCTTGATCAGTATGGCAACACCTCGTTTCTTGCTGGGGGATGATGCGAAAAACGCTTGGGGGAAAGTGTGTTTGAATGTGTTAGGTGGGTCTGGGGTATTGAAGTGTGTTTCCTGTAGGCAGATTATGTCGCCTTTGTTTTTTTTTAGTTCTTGTAGAGCCAGCTCGCGTTTTCAAACAGAATTGAGGCCCTTAACATTTAATGAGATGATTTTAATTGATGCCATTAGGTAGGGCAGTGGTTCCTGGGGACAAACCCCGGGCCCCGAGTGATTCCCATGTCGGGGGAGCGATGGGACCTTCAGGCAAGGGGGCGGGGGGCCAGACTGTCCCTGGGGGGGCCTCTGATAGTGGTCGGGGGGGGGGGGGGGAGGGGGGGGGGGGGGGGGGTGAACACATGGGGTCGAGAAAGAAAGTGGGCTGTCCGGGAGCCCAAGAGAGTTTCCGCTTGACACCGTGGTGGCAAGGGAAGGGGGCAAAAACCCCTGGAGAACTTTCCGGGTCGCCAAACATGGGGCGAGACCAGGGAACGAGGTCGAACTCCCTCATCGTTTGAGAGAGGGGTGGGGGGGATTAACTTGGACGGACGGCTATGTCCGAGGCAGAAATAGGGTTATGCAGGGCTGCTAAAACATTTTTAGTTAGCCACCAGGTTTTTGATACCTATGTGTCCTGGTCATTTTAGGTCATGAAAGATAAACAATGCCTGCCCCGGCATGAGTCAGATGGACCTTTTCCTTCCTTAGGTTCAATGAGAGGGGGGGAGGGATACCGTGGCAGAAGGCAAGCTCATAGGCTTAAACATAAACAGAGACAGGCCCAATCTCCTACAACCCATTTCAACTGGCCAGCAGGTCTGGGGGCACTGATGCGTTCTGGGAGCTCTTGGTCTTAAGTGGACCTCATGGCATGGGTATACAAAGCTCAGATAAACCTTTTCTCTGGATCTTGGGGAGGGGGAGGGAGGGAGAGGGGGGGAGCGAGTGTTCAGAGGGGTAGGTTAGTGGTACGGGAATTGAGGGGTTGAAGTGTAAGACCCGTACACCATTTTATACCCAACACCACGTACTTCCCGGTCTCTCCCTTTCTTCCACCCCCTCCGCCCCCTGTTCTCTCTCCCTCCTTTTTTTCCTCCTCCTCTCCTGAGCTTTTCCCCTTCCCCCTCTCCCCTACTTCGTTCTCTCATTTTGTCGCTCGCGGTTGACAGTATCGCATGAGTATATATAAGTATAAATCCTAATTCAGAGTGAACAACCACAACACTAAAACAAACAAAACCAACCGACAACACAATCCCCCGACACCCCCCACCACCCCCCCCCCCCCCGCCCAGCCAACCCGCCCCCGGCTCCAGCGCCAGTCGCCCAGCCCCCGCCCACAAGCCCGGCACCACGGCAGAACCCAGCTACCCCCTGCCCCGGAGTGCGCACCACCCAGCCCGACACAGGCGGCCCGTTACCCGCCGCCCAGGTGGGACGCAGCGCACCCGACCAGCCGGCCAAACCGGTATGCTAGCAACCCCGGGGCCCCAAACGAGGCTGGACGCCCCGTGACGACAGCCCCGGGAGTCCGACTCTCCACCCTAGACCAGCGACACCTCCCCGCAAACGGGGCAGCCAACTATGTAGAATGTACGCGACCCAGCCTATGCAGGTGCAACGCGGTCGCTCGAACGGAACCCCACAGTACCCCGTCGACGAGACAGAACCCTAAACACAACGAATAACATAACAACATACTCTTTTCTTTTTTTTTCGCATTTTTTTTTAGTTTTTTTTTTGTATAACCATGTTCATCATACTTTGTTCACCATTTGCTGCACCCTTTCTCAACCTTTTCTCCTAAATCTAATTCCACTTCCTTCACCTGCCTTTTCTGGAGCACAGGCTGCGTTCTGGGCTCTCTTTGCCTGGGTCGACACCAATTGTCCGTAGGGAAGATGCCATGGTGGTAGCGCGTTTGTCCTTGAGGGTGTTTGCGTGGGGGGGGGGGAGAGAGGGGGGGGGGGGGTCGGGGTTGGTTGGGGGGGGGGGGGGGGGGGAGGAGGGGGAGGGGGGGGGCCTATGGCTGGGGGCAAAGTCAGGAGCATACACAAAGTCCATTCAACGCTCCTATATTACTTTTTCAGTCTGGGCACATGGTCTAGTGGTGCGTATGGTTTTCTGGGTGCGTCTAAGCTCTGATCGGGCAACCTTGCGTGGGTATGCTTAGATCGGGAACGCCTTTTCCCTAGGCTTACTATAGGGGAGGGGGGTGAGGGTGGTCTAGGGGTATACAGGGAGGGATAGGGGGGGTGGTTTGGGGGGTGCGCACGGGGGGTCGAGATGCATTTATACGACCTGATCTCCTCGGGACTGGAATGGGTGGAGGGGGTAGCCGGATAGATGTCCATAGCTGGCAAGGCGCTTCAGGTCCAATCGGGGTTCGGGCGGGATGGCAACAGTCCTGGATTAGGCCCGACTCCACCTCCCGGGGGAGACCGGCCGTGGGCAGGATCCCCGCCGGGGAGGGGACCAAAGATCAAAAGCGGACGGATGAAGGCCTTCGCCCGGGTGCTTGTCAGCGGGGGACAGAGGGGTCCTCTTCCTGTTGCTGAATCCCGGTAGGCGAGTAGCGAGGTTTCTTGGGGGGGGGGGGGGGGGGGGGAGGGGGGGGGGAGGGGGACGGGGGGCCGATAGCAGGAGGCAGCTCGCTGAGGTGCTGCTGGGCGTTCTTGGAGCGCCTGGGGACGCAGAACTTCCATGGTGGCCATCTTTAGTGTTCCCCAGGACTTAGCTGGAGCGTACTCTGCTGGTAGTTATGTGGGAGGCAGGATGGATGCCGTCGCGGCTCGTGGGGAGCCGACACTTCAGGTAGCGGGATCCGCAGAAGACCGTGCAGGCCTGGGACCGTGGGGTGCGTGGTCAGTCTTCATCCAGCCGGGGGTGCATGGTTCTCAGGGGGGGTAGACCGCTCAGTCACCGAGATTTTTGGCTGGCCAGCCTCTCGGATGCTCGGGGGGTGCCTGGAGGGTCCGACCCTGCCACTTGACGGGGGGGGGCGGTTGTCGCTGTGTGGTGGGGGGATCCCTAGGGCTTTGAGGAAGTCTCTCGCATCCTCCAGGGCTGAGATTGTGAAGTGGCGCCCGTTGCGGAGCACCACCAGCTTGAAAGGGAACCCCCAGCGATATTTGACTCCCTGGTCGCGAAGATAGTTGGTATGGGGCTTCAGCTCCCGTCTCTTCATCATTGTGGTGCTGGACAGGTCGTTAAACAGTTGGATGTCTGCGTCGTCCACTTGTATGCTGCGTTGGCCCCTGGCGGCATTCATTACTCGCTCCTTGGTGGTATACGCATGTAGCCTTACTATTACGTCCCTATGGCGGTTGGGGTCTGTTGGCTTTGGGCCCAGGGCACGGTGGGCCCGATCCATAAGGAGCTCATGCTCGGAGAGGCCTGGCACCAGTTGGAGGAAAACTCTGCAGAGGAAGGCTTGCAGGTCCTCGTGGGACATTGCTTCAGGTATGTTTCTGAGGCGTATGTTCTGCCTCCTTTAGCGGTTTTCAAGGTCCTCCAGAGCGTTCTGGAGGTCCCTGATTGCTTCGCCGCATCTCTCAACTTCTTCCTGGGTCTCAGACTGGGAGCTGATGGCCCCCTCGATTTTGACCTCCAGCTCATCAGTTCTCCCAGAGAGGGCTCCCAGGTCTGCTCTGATGCTTTGCAGGGCCTTCTCTGTGTCCTCTTGCATCCCTCTCCTCATTTTGAGGATCAACGAGTCAAAAAACTCTTTATTGAGGACGGGGGGGTCCGAGTCAAGCTGCTCTTGAAGCTCGCCGAGCGCCGCGTGCTCCGGCTCCTCGGCGCCATCTTGGGAGTCCGGGTTCGGCTCCAGCCCTGCACGGCGCGGCGCAGGGGCAAAGAACTTCGCAACGGTGTTCTGGCTCTTTTTTGACTTAGCCGTCATCTCGCCTGTGTTGGGTACTATAGTGGGAGTTGAAATCGGGCGGTTTGGTGTGGGGGGGATTGCGCTTTCTGCTTATTTCTTCTGAGGGTGTCGGGAGCTCCTCACCTAGTCAGCCATCCGTGGTGACGTCACCGGAAGTCTCCTTCTACATTTAATTTTAATGCGTGGAAAAATTTTAATAAGTGTATGGTTTTTGTTAAAAAATAAAAATTTCAAAGAAACACATTGCCAGACGTGCACATTTTGTTGAAGTTGCAAATCTCTACCCAAGATCAAATTTTAAATTACTGTAATTTGCTTATCACTACCTCTGCAGCTCAACCACTGTATGACATGTGACAATGTGGTAAACAAAGGTTTAGGGACCCGTGGAAGATATGCAGATACACTGTTTTATCATTTTGTGGAAACCTACCCATCTCATCCTTGCAACCAGAATATTAATCAAAAACGTAACAGGGGAAAAGTCATTTACAGTGTTTATTTACATCTACGGAGCCGTTATTTTTTCCCGCTGGCGTGTGACTATGGGGGTAACCAGGCTCAATAATAAAGGTTAAACCCACTTGGTTGCCCCTGAACTGTGTTTTGGGGGTCCTAGAGTGTCAGCTCTTGGACCTGTGTATTGAGCATGCATTACTGTGGCTGCGTGCAAATTATGCAACAATAAAGCTTTTTCTGTGTTTCGCCTTTCATGGGGTGCTGGGATTTCTAAATAATAATAATAATAATAATAATAATAATAATATGTTCTTCTTTAGCACTACTAGTTTTACGTAGCGCTTTACAGAGACCTTTTACAGGCACAGGTCCCTGCCCTGTGGAGCTTACAATCTATTTTTTGGTGCCTGTGGCACAGGGAGATAAAGTGACTTGCCCAAGGTCAAAAGGAGCCGACACCGGGAATTGAACCAGGTTCCCTTGCTTCAAACTCCGTGCTCACTGAGCCACTCCTTCTCCCAGTCATGGATTCAAAGAGATCAGATGACTACCAAGCTTGGTGCCTATGGGTCTATGCGGAGTCCTGACTTGAAAGCCTCAGGGATGCCAAGGTGTTAGAACAGGATGGGTACTGCAGTTCTGCTTGAGTACCCGCATCCTGGGCCAACACAGGGCTATCCAGCCACCATTTGCCAGAGCCCAGACTCTGTGGAGCCTGGACAGCGGGTGAGCTCAGTATGCAAAGAGGCAGAGGGGCCAGGTTAGCCCATGTCCCCTGCAGAATGAAAAAAGGTGCCCACTTGGCTTCAAAATACCGGCAAATCGGGGATTGGCTGGCAGGAGAATTCCAACGCCATGGGTTGGAGGACAAGCTGTGGGACTGCCTGTCCCAAAGTGTATAAGATAGCTAGTCGCCATCCCAGAACTCTGTTCTCTCTTTTTTGTTCCATGTGTTCCTATGTGGTTCTGTGTTGTACCAAGTGATTTAAGAAGTCCAATTTGCCATAAGGGCAAGAACAGGTTGGACCGGACTTAGAGACATCTTGCTGAGATTGCAAGGAAAAAGGCTGCAGGACTTTTTAAACCTTAATATTTTCTTCTAAGTCCCCACTTCTGGGGGACTGTTTAAAGACTTTATTTCAACTAGGTAAGTCAGTTTGTCAACCCCAGACCCCCAGTAAGTGTATTTTCTTCTGCCTATTGTAATTCAATGTGTGTTTGCCTGTTTCTATGGAATAAATTACAATGTATTTTACTTATTGGCTTTGCTCAATGATATGATCCCGGTTTTAAATGTGTAAGTACCTGGTCTCCCGTGACAGTGTGTTGTAAAGAGGAAATGTGCTACCGGGAGTAGACACCATAGAAAATGAATTAGTCCCATGCAAATAACCAGGTAGCTAATGAGTTACTGGACCTGCTGGTGAGCAACAGTGGGTGCAATAATGTGCTACATCTGTACCGCCCCCCAAAAAATAAACACTATAAATGTGGTAAAAATATATACATATGATAATTAGGAGGCAGCTGATGCACTACTATGAAGAAAACAAAATTGCAGAGAAATGTAAGACCACAAATTTATAAAGCAGACATTGTGCAATATCCCAAACTTCTCAGGCAAGGAACATTAATGCTCCCCAATAAACGGACTACTTGTGCAATAAAGTTAATCGCTCAAGACTTCTTAACATTCTGAACAGTAAGACAAAAATATATGTCCAGTGTGTCCTGAATCAACTTTTTTGTATCTGCGGTCTAAGACAGTGTTCCCTTTATAAAGGAAAAACGGTCCGAGCAACAATCATGTGGCGATTGGCAAATGGACAGGACTAAGGACAACAAAACAAGTCTCTGTTTATAGAGAATCAACCGAAGAACACAACCTATACGTGGGTAGGACTTCCACCTAATCTTTTCTTTCTTAGATTAAAAGCTCCAATGAGCAGACCCCTCTCTGTACCCCTTAGCATGTTACCTGTAAATATTAGTGCGTTTGTTTAGTTTTACATCCCTATTTTTCACCTCACCATCCATCTTTCACTGTATTTTACATGTTATAGGCTCTTTATAAGTGATCGGTTGTGATGGCTTCAAAATGGATATTGTGGTTACTAACTGCAACAAAGAATTGGGTCTCAGCGAGTCATAATTAACAGCTCCTGAGAACAAAAACAGAGAATCAGTTCCCTTAGTATGATATATCAGAAACTTGATGGGAAGAGGGGTGTCAACTCTGATGTAATGCAAATCTGAAAGGGAGGCTAGTTGTGAGTTTCAAATAATGTAATTATATTAAGGGACTTTATTTCTTCAACTTGCCTAGTAGCTTCGTAAACTTCTCCATCGGAGTACATGAGTAAAACAGTGAAATATATATATGCGGTTATAGATCAAGGGCCAACATTCAGTACAAAAAGTAAAAAAGGTCTGCCTAAAGTTCCAAATCTCATAATCAGACATCAATATTAGTCACATTATTAACACTCTGGTATTTTGCCCAACATTTAACATTTTAAATACTTATTTTTATTAGCTGTTGAAATTCTAGGAGCTCAGCTCAAATTCAGAATAATTTTTTTTTTTTAAAGTCTGCAAGAGACAATTGGACTGTCTTGAAGTATCAAAGCGGTGTTTCTGCCTGGCCCGGGTGTCCCAAGGAAAAGGCTATGTTAAGGATAAGCGGCTAATCACTTTTTCACATAAGATCAAACTCATATTTTGTCATTCATTGATTATTCCTAAAATCTGTTCTGGGTCTGGTACCTAGTGGATAGGATTGAGAAACTAATGTTCTCTCTTGCGGAATGTCACCATGCAAAATTCCAGTGACATTATGGTATGGCTCCAAACGCAATAGAGTGTAGGAAAAAGGATTGCAGGGATAACAGAATCGAGGCGTTCCACTAAAACCAAAGTCAATTCCATGACAAATTGTGTTTAAAAAAAAAAAAAAAAAAAAAAAAAGAATTATATGCGCAAGTTCTTTCAAAAGTAATATATTGTCAAAGTATGCTAGTCCCCCTAAATAAGCCAATAGCAGGGGTTTAAAGCAGAAGCATGTGAAATCTTATGGGTGTTTTTTTGTTTGTTTTTTTATAAACAAGCTTTGTAGTATTAGCTGGTGACTGTTTTTACTCCATTCTTAATACGTTTTACAGCAACCTTTGATTTCAATTGTCGGTTTTAAAGAGGCAATCCTAGCTGTGTTTTCTTCCTTTTTTTTAATACAGGATTGAAGCTGCAGGTCTCCAGAGCTAAACCCCCATTAATTTAAGCTCGGGGGACCCCTACTTCCAGAGTTACTCACCTCTGAATTGGGTTGCCGATAGCCATTCCAGGGTTTACTAACTGGCTGCTTTTCAAAGCAAGTCTAAAAACATTTTTACAAATAAATCACCCAGGTATAACTTCTTAAAGTAGCAAATCCATGCACTATGTTGCTTGTTTTTTTTTGTTTGTTTTTTAAATAATTCCATTTTGTCGTACTCTATACTTACTAGATTTTTTTCCCCCCCAACGCCATGCTATTTTAATGAGTTAATATACTGAACATCCTTCGAGTTCTATACCTGGTTTTAGCACACCTCCCCTGCAGTGCAAGATCTTGGCAACAAATTAACAGGAAAGTATTACAAATATTCCCAGAAGTTTGAGCTGCAAAACTGTTAATTTCGTTATACAAGAATACATTGTAGCCGGCTAGTTATACTGACCTTAAGGATTGATTGAAGCCGACAGGCAGCCATTTAGTGAACCCTTGGAAACAGGATCTTTGCGGATCGATCACGGGAGAACAAAATTTATCGGCAGCTTAAGTAGTTTTCGATAAAGGTAATCAAAAGACTGCATATATTTAAATACATTGCTGCCAAGCATGTCACTGCTACTAGATAACTGCTGCTAGGAGGGACTGCATCTTTAACCCACTATGCATGCTGGTCCCATGGTTCACCCAACTACATGAAAATCTGTCAGAATCCTACAATGGTCTCCACAACTGTTTTAAAGCAGTTTTGCTCTCATGTGAAACCCTTAACTGGTATATTCTATACATGGCCCACACAACCGTTGCAATATGAACAGGAACAAAGTGTGATAAAGTGCCTTTTTCTTTCCTTCTCCACTTGTCCTTCTGAGATTTATTGCCTTCCTGGGCTCTCAAACAGAGATTTATTGCTGTCTAGAGAACAATAAATCATTACTCAAGAAGTCAATCTAGTGAGGCTATAAATTTCCAGTGCAGCACAGAGCTAAACCAAAGAAAGAAATCCAACTTGAGCGCAAGTAGTGTTAGGCCTCGTCCATGTTGCCTGCGTGCTTGCGGAAGCGTGCTTGCGGAAGCGTGCTAACGCACGCTCCCGCTCAGCACTGAGCTCCTACAGCCGCAATTAGAGCGGCTTTAGTAGGGGCTCACCTGCGCTTCCGGAAGCGCAGGTCTTGGGGGAATTTAAAATTCCCCCGCTTGCCGGCGAGACAGGCCGGTCACGTGAGCGGTTCGCCCAATGAGGGCGAACCAGCTCCGTGACGTCACTTGCCCGCCCAAGGCCAGTGACGCGCCTGCCCCCGGACCGCCCCCTGACGGCTGCTGAGAGCGCTTGCGGTAAGCAACCGCAAGGCCAGGGAAAGCACTCGCTTTCCGAGCCTCAGCGCGCCTCAGCACGCCAGCGGTAAGCGTGTCCGAGGCCTTAGGCTTTTGTCTGAAATTTACCTTTTCCAAATTTTAGTGAATAGCATTTATCCCCACAGTAAAAATATATAGATCTTTACATTAGGTATTTGTTTAAAGCATAATTTAAACCGTAAACAACTTTTTAATTGAGCACATGTCCAGACTTAATTATGAGTTACAATCCCTGTTAAATCTGCAACCCTGCTTTACAACATTATCGCCCAACATACAGTGATTCCACTGCAGCAAGGGATTCAGAGAAATGACATGCAAACGAGCACATCATACCTTTTGCTTCAAGTCCATTGTGACATAGACCTCAATAAAAAATATATTCCTGTCGCATTACACAGCTTTTTAGCACAGCTGAGAATAACGTGCATAGCCAGTAAACCTACTCACAGACACCTATTTCAACCTTTTGGGTCTCATTGTGAGGCAAGTTAGACAGGATTTGCAATTTTAAGCTGGAATAGGTTTCAACCACACCTTAAATAAATTATGGTGGGTACAAAAGTGACAAACCCTCTACCGTATAGCATACAGAAAATGAAAAATATCACTTGTGAGCACATTCACAGGTCTCAAGACAGGTCTGCAACCCTGCTTTTCACCATCATCTCTTAACATGCTGTAGTGGAAACACTATGTTAAGAGATGGTGAAAAACAGGGCTGCAGACCTGTCTGAGACGTGACCATGTTCACAAGTGATATTTTCATTTGCTAAATCTCTGATAACCAACCACAAAACATTCTGTAAATGTAATTAAACATGCTAGGAGGTAGCATCCTTATGATATTGTAACGAGGCTACAAGTAAATACAGGTAAACCCCGTTATAACGCGGTCCTCGGGGTCCACCCCGAGACCACCGTGTTAGTAACGGGGTCGCGCTAATTTTAAAAAAAAATGGCCGCCGCATCAGCGCATATTCACCCCGTGGTCCCGGCTTCCCCCTGTCACCGCGTGACAGGAGATGGGAGGGGGGATGCCCCTCCAGTCCCGGCTTCAGCTTCCCATGGCTTTTATTGGAACTCGAAGTAGAGCGCAGCAGTACAACCCCCAGCGCGCGCACCTATATACATGCGAGCGCGACGCACCAGGAGGAGCACGAAGAAGGAGTCTGCGTCTCGCGCCGTCCGCGCGCCCACCAAGTAAGGTGGCGGCGCGCCGGGCAACGGTTGCCGCCGGTTAACGATGAGCCTGGCCGGGAAAGAGCTCTGCAACCTGCTGGGCATCATGTCGGACGAAGCCTGCGGGAACACCTTCGAGGGCCTTTCCACCGCCTTCCACCACTACTTCTCCAAGGCCGACCACTTCCGGGTGGGCTCGGTGCTGGTGATGCTCCTGCAGCAGCCCGACCTGCTGCCCAGCTCCCCGCAGCGGCTCACCGCCCTGTACCTGCTGTGGGAGATGTACCGCACCGAGCTCCTCGCGGCCAACCCCTTCGCCGCCATCTTCGCGCATCTGCTCAACCCGCCGCCCGCCGCCGAGGAGTCCGAGAGGCCGCTGTCAGGGTTTAAATTTGGGGGGATGCCCCTCCAGTTCCGGTCCGGCTTCCCCCCGCCGCAGTACAGGGCCCCCTGGCCCCGCCGTAGCGCAGGGTCATCCTGCCACCCCCCCATGCCCCCCCCCGCGCTGCACCGGGCCATCCCACCAGCCCCCGCAGCATCGGGGGCCCCCGCAGCCATCATCCCCCTCCACCGCAGCACCACCCCCACCGGCACGCAGCAGCACACCCCCCCCTGCAGCCACATGCCTCACCAATCATCCCCAAGGTAAGGCTGATTTATGTATATGTGTATTGGGAGGGGTGTGTGTGTGCAGTGAGTGCAGTGAGAGTGAGTGCAGTGAGAGTGAGTGCAGTGAGAGTGAGTGCAGTGAGAGTGAGTGCAGTGAGAGTGAGTGCAGTCAGAGTGAGTGCAGTGAGAGTGAGTGCAGTCAGAGTGAGTGCAGTCAGAGTGAGTGCAGTCAGAGTGAGTGCAGTCAGAGTGTGTGCAGTCCAGAGTGTGTGCAGTCAGAGTCAGTGTGTGCAGTGTCAAGAGTGTGTGCAGTCAGAGTGTGTGCAGTCAGAGTGTGTGCAGTCAGAGTGTGTGCAGTCAGAGTGTGTGCAGTCAGAGTGTGTGCAGTCAGAGTGTGTGCAGTCAGAGTGTGTGCAGTCAGAGTGTGTGCAGTGAGAGTGTGTGCAGTGAGAGTGTGAGTGTGTGCAGTGAGTGTGAGTGTGTGCAGTGAGAGTGTGAGTGTGTGCAGTGAGAGTGTGAGTGTGTGCAGTGAGAGTGTGAGTGTGTGCAGTGAGAGTGTGTGCAGTGAGAGTGTGTGCAGTGAGAGTGTGTGCAGTGAGAGTGTGTGCAGTGAGAGTGTGTGTGCAGTGAGAGTTGTGGCAGTGAGAGTGTGTGTGCAGTGAGAGTGTGTGCAGTGAGAGTGTGTGACGTGAGAGTGTGTCAGTGAGGATGTGTGGCAGTGAGAGTGTGTGCAGTGAGAGTGTGTGCAGTGAGAGTGTGTGCAGTGTGTGTGCAGTGTGTGTGCAGTGTGTGTGCAAAAAAAATAAAAAATAAAAAATTTTTTAACGGGAGCCACGGGAAAACCGCGTTATAACCGAATCGCAGTATAACGAGGCGCGTTATAACGGGGTTTACCTGTATTAGGCTTTTTTTTACTTTGGGAGTTCAGCAAATGTTTCTTCGTCAGGGCCTCTACATAGAGACGTATTTGTCAATCAAGCCTTAACCAATCTATCGGAGAGCCAATAAAGGTAAGTGAAGGGGATTGGGGTTTGCCTGTGCCCACTCTTGTTGAACAGTGTCAGACAAAAGAATAGTCAGAAGAAATCACACCCTTAAAAAAAATGTATTTATGATCCCTAGTTATTTCTATTAAACAAACCATATTACCTCCTCAAGAGACATGATAATAAATTACTGTGCCACATATCTTCAGCCGCAAGACGCGAACTAGCGGCAGTATGGAAGCAAACAACTATTCCCTCAATCCATAAAGTTAAAAATAACGTCTGGCAGATTTGCTGAATGGAAAAATTGGTTAGTCTTAACGACACCTGCGCAGATTTCCAGAAGGTGTGGTTACCTTGAATTTTGGGTGCTGGTCAACCAGAAATTAATACCCACCTAATTTTATTGTAAAAATTGATTATATATATATATATATATATATATATATATATATATATATATATATATTAACTGTGTGAATGAATATTATAAGATGATTTGATAGGTAAAATTCTAAATGGATGTGTTCTTTCTCCCGTCTTTTTTGTACCCTTCTCCTCCTCCCCCCCGTCCCCCATCTTTTATTTTCTTCATTTCCCCCTCTCCCTAAAAAATTTTAATAAAAATTAAGTTTTAAAAAAAAAAGTGTTCCTACCCTGCTGATCTCGTGTTGGTTTCCAAAATGTTTGTATACTCTCTCTGCTAAAATCCTTATGTCAGAAGAATTGTTTGAAGAATCTTTTATTACATCCGCTGGTTTAGATTAGTGACCATACTTTGTAGGGATGTTTGGTTTTAATATATTTATTATCAGTTATCTTATTTTCCCTCTCTTATGTTTGTTGTGTTTTTTTCCGTGTATAATTAAAAGAAATCCTAGCCTGACCGGTAAAAAAAAAAAAAATGTGTTTATGAATTTTTTTAAAGTGTTGCTTGGATTGCCTTTAATGTTAGAAGTCCTCGGTGTGAACAGCAGACACTGCTAGAATACTACAAAAATTATTCGTTTTGTTTTTTTTTGAAAATGTCCCACAAATAGGTTTCTCCACTGAGCATGCGTTAACATTGTCAAACAATACAACTGCTTCCCGATCTAATAATGTATCAAATATTTTTTTTTTTAAATTGATTCAATGCCATTAAACCACAGTTCTACAGTGCACAATAAATTAATGTTTCCAAAAAATATCCTTTGGTATCATTATTAAAGTCAAAGACTATAACTGATCACATAAGTACAATGTCATCAACAACCAACAAGTCAAACATCTTGAAAAGTAAAAGATTACGTCTTCCTCTTGAGCATCACCATTGGGGAAGACCCAAGCCGGGCAGTGGTAACTATGCCCATATGATCCTGCGACTAATCTATTCTATACCAATTGGTGTACCTAAAATCAATCCCAGTGGGAGCATTACCCATGGTGATTTTAGCACAGGGTGTGCACCCAGTGAAGCTCTGTGGTTCTCAGAGCAAAACACTGTTGCCTCAATTAACAGCATGTCATATTTTAGCATTAATCCTCAGAAAGGAATTCTAGGGTAGCATGTGCAGTTTAGTGGCCCTCACTGGGGGTTCTAGGTAAACCAAATGAAGCCCAATGGGGGCAATTAATGGTCTACTATTTCATCAATCCTTGGATAGGGATTCTAGAGTAGTGTGCCTTATAGCTCAATGAGAAACATTAATCTTGCATAATGTTTCAGGCCACATATTCGGATTAGTGTGGATAGCCAGTGAAGTTCTGTGAGAGCAATTCATTTAGTCTACATTTTCAGTCCGTGCTGCTGTTGACCAAACCAGGTCCCTTAAACTACAAATCCAAAAGAAATGTTACATATCCATCAAGATCACAAAATGTGTGACAAATCAACATTTTGTATACAAGAACCACTGGAAAACAAAAGGATTATGACAGTGGTGATCTAAAGACACAAAACTCAGCTTCAACAATATTTATCTTCTACGAAGAATAGGATATTTCCATTCACGCTGCTTAATGTATTGACTTCTGCATATTGCAGTAATTTCAAGCATCAAACACTGACTGACAATAAAAGCCTTCTATGAAGTAGGTAAAGTAGGAGGGACATTGCACACACAGGTGAACAAAAGAGAGTCAGCTGAAATTCCAGGTGATATATCTGCTCATGCTGCTTCCCTCCAGTGGCACCTGCTGCGTCTGGCACTCAAAGGGCTTTTTTTTTTTTTTTTTTTTTTTAAGCGGCTATACCACCTAGAACCCGTCAGAATACCATTTAAATATTCGGCATTTTAATTATCTGGGAACTCAAGAGTTAGATATTTTTTAAATACCTATTTTTCTTATTTGTATGCCAAATTGGAACAAGAAATGTATTGACCCATAAATCAAATGAGGTTTAGATAAAAGTACCCAGAGTACCACAGCTTAACCTGGGGTTATCAGTGATGGCCTAATATACAAATACAGTTTATTATGGAAGTCTGGTGACAGAATCTAAGTCTACCAGAGTCCCGAGCTGTCAGCCTCATAGAAACCTCATTCTTGAAATATTTCCTGTAAATAACCGAGAGGTAACATGAAGTTCATTTTGCAATTTCCTTAGACATTCACCAAGTTTTATATATCTGGCACACAGTACAATTCAAAGGGGATGTGAAAGATTTACGTATGACCAGGGAACTAAGATGATTAAACTGATACCATGAAAGGTTTGTCTGTTTTATCTCTGATATCTGTTTTCTCATGAAAAGTCTAAGTTACTTTGGTAAAAATGTTGTCTACGTGTATATTAATTATTTTGAAGTTACAGACACATAATAGGTGGTGGGCTAATGTTCTGCTCAATGTAGAAGGTTTTAGGGTAAAGACCCTACATCTGAGACATGACGTCAGAAATTCAACACAGGGTGTTGTCTATGGCAGGGGAGCGCAACATTTTCAGCTGCGCCACCCTGCCTGCTGCCCCTTGATTTCGCGCCCCCCTCACCTTGCTCGGCGGCGTCAAATGACCCCGTTGCCATGGAGATGGACGTGTGACATCACTCCGCATGGCACTGAGGCGCCATCCGACGTTGCCATGGCAACGCGTCCCTGCAGCTCTTCAGAATCCCGGTAAGTTCGTTGTAGAGGCCTCACGGGATGATCCCCCGGCATTTCCGCCTGTCCCCCCCCCCCCCCCCAGACAAACATCCCGTAATAAGTAATGTTATGGGCTCTAAATTTAACTTTGCACCTTTTAAAGAGGATTACATTTTCGGACACATTTGAATCAAGAGATCTGCGTGTGTCAGGAACATATTTTCTTAGTAAACAGGGACCAAAGACTGCAAGTAAATCGTGAGCTCTTTGGTGGTTGCAGCAATATAAGATTTATTGTGACAGGTCGAGGGACATTTGAGGGACATTGGAGGAGTCAACATTTTGTCAGCTATCCTATGTCACATATCCAAGCCACGTGCCGCTCGAGTGAACGAATACCAGTGACATGTTTATGGTGGAATGGGCTGTTTTGAATTGGCTGTTTCACCGCAAACAAAACGCCACGATTTTCTGCTGCCGGGTAATTTTGCCGCAGTGCAGCTTGCCGCGGGACACTTTGCTGCAATGTACCGCCCGCTTCAGCCCCAAGCCACGTTGGGTCTGCCACTCAGACAAAAATGCCCTGCATGGGACATTTAAAGATGGCACGTCAGAGTGGCCTGTTTATGCAGTGTAGCGCTTCATGCGGGACATTTAAACATGCAGTTGTCGGAGCGGCCGTCATGCGTGGCAGACCTGGCTTTCGGTTTGGGTGTGTGACAGATGGCAGTCGGGCACAGGAGCAGACAACGCTGCGCAGCGAGTCAAAGTGTCCCAGTGGCGGAACACCAGCAGCGTTTGTTGCGGCCATACGTCTTTAACGTGTTTAAGGGGTCTTTGGTGGATAACTGACACACAAATCCGACTCCTTGAAGTAATTTTTGAAGTTAGACTTGGGAGGGGTTTGATTCTCCCTTTGAGTGATGTCACTGTTCAGCAAAGTTCTTGTACAAAGTCCATCCTCCCTCCCCACCCCTCGCCATCCGCTTGACTTTATTGGTTCTCCAATAAGAACATGGTGAGGAAAAAGGTGAAGAAAACACTAGATTGGAAACCTATTCAGAAGACCCTAAGAAACAAATGGCTGAGCAGCTGTTGAATTTTTTTTGCATGAGCAAAAATTGCTGGGCAACAATTCTAAGTGAACCCAGTTTCCAAAATGATATCATGGATCATATTTGTGCACTATGACTCATGATGTAGTGGTTGTAATCTTGCTCATATGAGCAGTAGATTCATCTCAATCTTGAAGGTCATTAAGACATAAATCAATCATAGATCAGAGCCTAACAATCTACAGTGGCGAAAAAGTTTGTGAACCCCAATGATAATACGGATATTCCATAGTTGTTCCATGATAACCTTCTTGAATCAAAACCAGTATGGTTTATATTAACCAATTCCATGCCTTTTGAAAACAAAATGATGTATGAATTAGACAATGAGTAATTAAGAGTCAGGGTATGTGAAAGAGTACGTGAAAGCCTGGTTTTATCAGCTAAATTTAAGAGGATAATTAGAAATCGGGCGTTTAAATAATTAGGTAGATCTTCAGGTGCAGTTTGGGAGGCCCAATCCTATATAAAGATCAGAAACGAGAGTTTGGTCTTCACCATACAGGTGTGTGGAAACACACCATGCCACAATCTATAGAAATCTAAGTACCTCCGAAAAGCAGTTATTGATTCTTATCCGTTTAGAAAGGGTTGCAAAACCATTTCTAAGGATTTGGGTCTTCACCAATCTACTGTCAGACAGTCTACAAATAGAGAAAGTTCAAGACCACACTTTACCCAGGAGTGGTCGTCCCACCAAAATCTCTATAAGAACAAAACCAGCAAATCACCCAGAAAGTCACAAAGAACCCCAGGGTAACACCCAAGGATCTGCAGGACACTCTCGCCTTGGCTAATGTGAGTGTTCTTGACTCAACTATCAGAAAAAGACTGAACAAGAATGGTATTCATGGAAGAATTGCCAGGTGTAAACCACTGCTCTCTAAAAAGAACATTGCTGCCCATCTGAAGTTCTCCACTAGAGCACAGACCCACAACTCTTCTGGTACAATGTTCTCTGGACAGACGAGTCAAAGATGGAACTTTTTGGCCTAAATGAGAAACGTTTGGTTTGAGCGAAAACAAAATTCTGCGTTCGAATAGATGAACCTCAATCCCAACCGTCAAGCATGGTGGTGGTGGTCTGATAATTTGGGGCTGCTTTGCTGCCTCAGGACCTAGACGGCATGCCATCATTGACAACCATGAATTCTGCATTGTATCAGAAGATTAAAGAGGAGAATGTCAGGCCATCCGTCTGTTATCTGAAGCTAAACGAAAGTGGGTCATGTAGCAAGACAATGATCCTAAACATACAAGCAGATCTACAAAGATTGGCTGCAGAAGAAGAAATTACTTGTTTTACAAAGGACAAGTCAAAGTCCAGACCTAAACACCGTTGAAATGTTGTGACAGGAACTGAAGTGAGCTGTCCCTACAAGGAAGCCCTAAAATGTCACTGAGTTGAAGCAGTTCTGTAAGGAGGAATGAACCAAAATTCCTCAAAACCCAATGAGAGATTGACCAGCAGTTACAGGAAACACTTAGTTGAAGTCATTGCTGCTCAAGGGGGTGCCACCAGGTACTGCATCTAAAAGGTTCACATACATCGATATTGAATGTTGAATTATTTGTGGATAAATAAATGTTGAAAAATTCATCATTTTGTTTTGTTATTTGTTTGATCAGGTTATTTTTATCCATTAGTGGGACTTCGATTAAGATCTAACAACATTTTAGGTTTGAAATATTTGAAAATCCCAAGGGGTTCACAAACTCTCTTCACTGTATATTTTCAGAGAGGTTCTTGTGACTGTATAGTGTTAGCAACTACCATGTTTGAAACAAATTAAACAGTCATTAAACGGCAATCATGGTGGTTGAATCTTCCAAGTCATGCAGGCTTTAAGGTACAACGTCATGAAGGAGATTTAAAACCTAGGACGTAACGCCGTTAACTTCACCTGTAAGTATCTCTAATACCAGTGGATCTCCCCAGAGCTAAAAACAGCACGATTCAGAATAAGGGGGGGTGGTAAATGGGTAATTTCAGCTTTAAGTGGACAGAGGAACATGTTCTAGGAAGCGGGTGACCGCAAATAATGAATTATCAGCTAAAAATCCCCCAGAGTGGAGTACCTATTTATAATACATTTGTTAATGCATAATAGTCAGCATGAATCAACAGTACACATTAACATGATTAATAATGCTGAATCATGAGTCATAGTATGCAAATATGAATCATGGTGAGACATTGCTATGGGAAGAATAAATGTACTTTGGGAACTTAGGGAGTGGCCTTACAATCATACCTGCACACAAATAGTTTATATCCTATGTCCTCTTCAAAATACAAAAAGGAGGAGGGAAGGGTAGGGGTGGGGTGAACAAACGTAAAAGTATAGGGGAAAAGGGGGGCGGCATATACTTTTACGTTTGTTCACCCCACCCCTTCCCTCCCCCTTTTTGTATTGTGATTTTTTCACCTCACTGTGTTGTGCTCATTAAACTTCTTGGTTTACCATTCCCCCATTTTCCTTCTTTTGTGTGCTGGGAACATTTATTATTTTTTAGTATTTTGCTTAGGAGGAATTAGGGTTCCCCTTGTTCCACATTGCACCCATTACCCTTTATACATATATGTGTGCTGGCTATACTTTGTCCTTATGCTCTTTTTAATGGTTTTAAATGTATTAAAGCAGCAGTTCAAGCAATATCACACACACACACACACACACACACACACACACGAAAATACTTGTAACATTTTTTTTTTTACGTTTCTAAGGCCCCGGACATGTTACCTGCTTGCTGGCGGAAGCGCGCTGAGGCGCGCTCCCGCTCAGCACTGAGCCCCTACAGCCGCAATTAGAGCGGCTTTAGTAGGGGCTCACCTGCGCTTCCGCGCGCTTGCGGAAGCGCAGGTCTTGGGGGAATTTAAAATTCCCCCGCTTGCCGGCGAGACAGGCCGGTCACGTGAGCGGTTCGCCCAATGAGGGCGAACCAGCTCCGTGTGTCGTCACTGGCCCGCCCCCGGCCAGTGACGCGCCCGCCCCCGGCCCGCCCCCTGACGGTCTGTGCCCCTTCTGCCCCGATCCATGTCTCGTGTGTGTGTGTGTGTATGTGTATGCATGTGTGTGTGTGTGTGTGTGTGTGTGTGTGTGTGTGTGTATGCGTGTGTGTGTGTATGTGTGTGTGTGTGAGTATGTGTGTGTATGTATACACACACACACACACACACACACACACACACACACACACACACACGTTCCCCAGTGACACACACATACTGACAGCTACCAAGTGACACACACACACAGTGATACCCGCCTCCCAAGCGCTTGCTGTCTCCTCTGTAAGGACAGCAAAAAGCTCCTGGTAGAGCGAGCGGCAGCAAGCGAGAGCGAGCAAGCGCCAAACATGGCCAAGGCCTAATGTAGGAAGCATTGACAGCCCCCTTCCCCTTCTGATAGGCTCTGGAGCCCGCCCCGCCCTCTGTAGCAGTGCACCGATTGTATCTAGTAACTGCCCAGTCAATCATATTCCAGGACTACATTTCCCACAATGCTGTGAAAACTGAATTAAATAACCCAGAGCAAAGTGATTGATTGCAGGAGAACGGATCGATCACCATTTTAGCATTTAGCTAGTGTGCAGATTGTATTGATGCACATATTGAATTTTAAAAATATATATTTTTTTCCCAAACGGCAGCTTGAACTACAGTTTTAAGTCGCAATAGCAACCATTTAGGAAGCCAAACCAATTGTTTTGAAACAGGCAGCCATATTGTGTGCTCTGAGCAGCGGGATCTTCACCGATCAATAACAGAACAGATCGATCAGCAGCTTAGATAATTGCATTGCCATAAAGACAAGGTACCGCTGCATTTATGATATAGATATAATGCAGATTTAGACAATGAAAAGAGACAGCATCAGGCCGTCATGTTGCCAGTTTGGTGATGTCCATCATGAAACCAGGATGTTCCCGGTATCATTGACATCAAAATGAGAGGGGGGGAGATGCATCACTGCTAAAGAGAAAAATAATTCAATTTACCGTCATTTTCTTTTTCCTGTACTTCCCTAATGGTAGTGGGTAATAAGTGGGATTAGGTCCCCCCTCAGCGCTGTAGGACAGAAAATTCCTCTGCAGGGACCTGGTATATAAGGCCCTCCCACTACCTGAATAACTGTCTTGTTTCTCCCATAGCAACAACATAAACAGATATGTTACTCATTGGGGGGGGGGGGGGGGGGGGAGGTATGGGGTGGTATGATGTACCTGCCATTTGTGGTGTGTACAAAAAAAAAACGGTAAGGTGAATAAATTTCTCTTTTCCTGTTCCCCACGTGGCAGTGGGTACTAGTTGGGGTGTATCAACGCTCACTCAATGGGAGTTCAGGCAGAAAGATGGAAGCATTAGCTCGAGTGAGATGGAGAGAACTTTTGGAAGGAACTGTGGTATAGGCCTTGGACTGCCTTTTCGAGGTGAAAAAAACAAGGAACGGTTCCCTGTACTAGAGAGACCAACTCTCCCACTCTTCTAGCAGTTGTAATTGCCATCAAAAATACTGTTTTCCATTTTAAATAGTCTTAATGGTATTTGCTGCAATGGGTCAAATGGGTGATCAACTAGAGCCTCCAACACTAGAGATCCCACATTGGTACTATACTTTTTATTTGGGGTGTAAGGTGCCTGACCACCTGCAGAAATCTCATCAATAGTTTGATGCAATATATTTTTCTATTAAAGCCGATACTTGGACTTTAAGAACTTAAGCTGTTTTTTTTTTTCAAATCCAGATTGCAAGAATTCTACCATGATGACAGAATGATTGAGACAAAATCGACATCCATTTTCTAAACCCAATCCTGAAAACAACTCGAGATGCGATAAACCGAAGAGGTTGACAATTTTGTGCTGACTTGATATTGATCTTCGGCTCGGTATGCTGCACTGGGCATTGTTTCAGAAGTTTCTGGGACAGTTTCAGAAGTTTCTGGGACAGTTTCAGAAGTTTCTGGGACAGTGGAAGATGCCATGGCAGATCTAGCACCATATTCATCAGAGATGGGGAAACCACATCATTTTGGCCAGTAAGGTACAATTGCTACTACCTCTGCTTTGTCTCTTATCTTTCTTAGGACATTCCCTGTAAGAGGTACCGGTGGAAAAATATACACCAGATGGCGTTTCTGTTGGAATTTCTAAGCGTCCAGCTGTCTGGTGAGGAGTACCTTGAGAAGAAATTGTCAACCTTTGTTTTGATGCTTCGCCACAAGATCTATTTGGTGTTGTCCCCACCAAAATATAAATTGTTGATAAACCTTCAAGTCCAATTCCCACTCTCCTGGGTGGATGATGGTTCGGTTTAGGAGATTAGTTGTCGTATTTTGTCATCCGGTTATGTCAACAGCTGTGATATTGTTGAGATGCCGTTCGGCCCAGAGAAGAATTGATGCTGCAAGAGTCGGCAGCTTTCCGCTTGTGGTCCCTCCTTGCTTCGCCACGTACTTTACTGCCGTATGATTGTCGGATTCTATCCTTATATTTGCACCATGCTTTTGAAAAAGAGAAAAAAAGAGCTTCTTTGACCACATACAACTCTAATATATTTGCTGGGAGGTTGCAGTAGGATCTTGGACAGATGGTCTTGTGCCACCAAAGTTCCCATCTGTACTCCCCATACGGTCTTCCTGGCATCGGTGGTGATAGTGAACCAGATTTCTTCCTGGAGAGAGAATGTATTCTCTAGGTTCTGTTGATTTCCCAACAATTTAAAGACCCGCTTTGTTGAAGGAGATAAACATTCTTTGGTGTAAAGAATTTGGATCTTTGTTCCACTAAATAAAAATATAGGCGTGCCTCATGTGGAGTTTGGACAACTTTATGTCGCTTCAAGTTGAGGCAAACTTTGGCGGCAAGGCTATTAATGCAGCCAGCACTTTGGTGAAGGTCCTGGGAAATGTCACTAGCCAGAATGGAAGGGAGATGTATTGGTAATGATTTCTGATTACCATAAAGCTGAAATATTTTTGATGCTCGTGCAACTGGTATGTGCAGATGAGTCTTTCAGATCTAGAGACTAACCAATCTCTGCACTTGACTTCTTCAGATGATTTAGAGTCAACATTTTGACGTTTCTGATGTGTAGAAAAGTATTCACTTCCCTGAACTTCCGAACAATCACCTTGTCTAGCAACAATTTATTCAGGAATTTGTCAAAGGCTTTTGCTTCTTGAGAGGGCTGGGGTGGGAGAAATTGCATTCCAGGATATCCGAAACTGGGTCAGTCATGGTTCGAATTTAGTTGGTAACCTGTGACAATCCCAAAGGCCAATTTGTCTTTTATAGACTGTGCCCATACAGCAGCGAATTGAGACAGTCTTTCCCCGACTGCACATTGCAGCGCTTGCCTTATTTCATGAAAGCTAGCATCTCCTGAAGGATCCCCTTCCTCAGAGGCCACAAAAAAGGCTCTTTTGTCCCCCCACTCCATGTTTGTTGTCGGACGAAACGCCTTCCTGGTCGGTAAGACTTTCTTTACACCACAAGACAGAATGACTTGTAGAGACGCAATCTTCAATTTCTGCTCTCCTGGGGAAGAAAATCCCTTACCTCCTGCTCTCTTTGCTATTATGGCGTCTAGTTTTGTTCCAAACAACAATTCGCCAGTAAAATGTAAAGTGCAAAGGTTATTTTTGGAAGTAGAATCTGCTACCCAATGTCTAAGCCACAAGGCCGTTCTTGCGGCCACTGACATGGCCATACTCCCTGCAGACAGATGTACTACATCCAGAGAAGCTTTGGCAATATACTCAGTTGCCAACTTCATTTCAGATAATAGACAGAATTGAGGCTCTTAACACCGCTTTCCAGCGCCTCTTCCACATTAGCTAACCATATTATCATGGCTCTTTAAAGTCACGCTGTTGCTACCACAGGTTTACAAGCAAGACCCAATGCCAAAAAGGATTTTCGTAGGACACTCCATTCTTCAATCAAACGTGCCACGGAATGACATCGCATCATCCACTGGTAATGTGGTCCTTCTGAAAATGCATGTGATTGCAGCATCCACCTCTGGGGGCTTTTCCCAGTTTGACTTTTGTCAGCAAATAGGTACATCCTGGAAAACTGCTGAGGTTATCAAGTTTTTTATTTATTTATTTATTTTTAATCAGGCTGACTTAATTATTTCATTTAACAGAGAAAATAAAGGAAAACGTCTTTATTTCTTCTGAGAACTGTGGAAAAGTTTATCCATTTTTCTGGCGCTCATTTTCTGAATTATCCAGTTCCAGACCCTCTCGCATTGCTTTAATCAATGGCACTACTAGATACAGATTAAATTCTAACTCTTCATTCAACACTCCATGATCAGATGAATCCCAGTACTACCAATCAGAGTGCTGCTATATGACGTCAGATTTTTGCGACGCAGCTGCTCCTCTCCTATTCAGACTTGTTTCGGACCTTATCTTCTGGGTCTGTTTAGTTGCTGGCAACACTGCTGAAACCACAGATTTAGAGACACTGTCCTACATCCAGGATAGGAAAGTAGACATCTGGTCATTGTGCTCCATGGCCACAGACTTTACACAGGTTTTTTTTTTTCTTTTCTAGAGCTCGGTTACTACCAGGCTCACAAATTCTGGCCTTTTTAAGCACCTTCTTATTCAGTACCGAATCCGAGACTGTTTTAGATGTCCCTACTTCCGGCTGAACCACAGAGGTACTGCATCAAAAAAAAAAATTGAAAAATTATTTTAATGTGAGAGTGAGAGAGGTCGGAGTGTCACAGCAATGTGCAGGCGCGTTCATGCATGCGCTCCGATTCCATACTTCCTGCACAGAGGGATCAGCACTCCTTACCCCCATGTGCTCCAGACTTCCTGCATTCCCAGACACTTCCGCAGTGTTGCTGCAGTCGCAGAACCTCCAGCTGGCCGTTCCAGACAGTGCTTTTGCCGGAGCTTCAGGGGGGAGAGAGGCTGAGAGCCACCAGAACAAGTCTTGGCGAGTCCCACTTAAAATCTACTCCTACGCAGTAGGACAGGAAAGGAGACTATTCTGCAGGTAGTGGGAGGGCCTTTTATTCCGGGTTCATGCAGAAGAGTTTCCTGTCCTACGGCACTTGAGGAGCTAATCCCAATTAGTACCCACTGTCACAGAAGACCAGGTATTTACACCTTTTAGACCGGGATCATAACATTGAGCAAAACAAGATGGTAAAACAAATTATCATTTATTCACTTAAAATAGGCACTTAACACAGTGAAACACAAAATACATGAGAAAGACACACTTACTGGGAGTCTGGGCTACAAAACTAGACTTTCCTAGCTTAAATAGAACATAAAACAAAGTCTTTGGTTGACCGGGACTTCGCCAAAATGTCCTGAAAATCAAATTGGCATGAAGTTCCTGACGCCACCACTGTCTCAGCTCCGGATGAATTGAAATAACATGACCACGACTTCGCTCCAAACATCCTGGAACTAAAATTGGATTGAAATCCCAGCTGTGACCGCTACGTTCAATTCTCAGAACTTGACCGCAAAAAGTGGGACTTAGAAAATATTTCGACCTGAAATTTCTGAAGCCGGCTCGCTGCTATTTCTCCAAGAGCATCTTTTCGTATATTCAAATTTGCCGCTGATGTTCTGGTGCTTGGAATCTGATCACCGGATTGGCTAAGGGTTTCTTATAGTATTTCAGAGTTCATTCATGAAATACTACAACCAATTCGAGCATGGGAAATTTCCTACCAGCCAATCAGAGCGATGCCAGTCTCCTGATGCCGGGCAAGCGGATCTACTGCAGCCACCAAAACCATGCGCAAAATTGCCACCTCTGCCACTTGGTATGCAGAAGCCACCCACTGGTTTAGGGCTGTTCTATACTGTGAGCGCTTGCTGCGCCATGCACATGCGGCAGTTATAGATGGCTGAGGTTTGTCAGCCTTTCTATAATGGTGCCGCACGTGCGCACGGCTGTGTGCGTGAAACCGTCCGACAGGGAGGAAGATTAAGAAAATAATGAATTTGCGCCGCTACCGCCGCTGAAATGTGTGTGTTAATAAATACGTTAATAAATTTCAAACATTTATAACACACACAAAAAGAGTGCGGCACATGTACGCGTGTTCTCACAGCCGCACACACTATATTACAAGCCTTAGGCTCCTCAGTCTGGGAAAGGCAAATGGTAATCCGAGGACTTCCATTCATCCCAGAACGTGGGTACTCAAGCCTAAACCTCCTGCCAAATGCTCTTCACACCTCTGGCATCCTCTGTGACTTTCATGTCCGATGTCTGGATAGACACAGTGGCACCAAGCTGGTTGCCCAGTGAAAGGTAAAAACACAAATTCTGTGTCGCATAATTATTCACAATGCATATACAATCACTGGGCTCAAGAGCTGACACTTCCAAACCCCAAAACATGGATCAGAGGTAACAAAAACGGGCTTAACCTTTATTATTGAGTCTGGTTACCCCGCCACTGTCACACCCACTGCCATGTGGGGAACAGAAAAAACTGTTTCAAATTAAAACTTAGTATAAAAAACACTTTTCAACCCTTGCTGTTACCAGTTGGTACCTCTCACAGGCACAGTCATAAATAACATCACAAGAGTTGACAGTTGAAAAGCAGAGATGCACAACACTGAATATGGCACCACAGATTAAACCAAAAAGTTAATTACTTGGGCTGATTTAGCATATACATTGTATTGATATTTGGGCATCTATTTATTAAGCACAGAATTACCTTATATGAAGACAATGTAATAATTGCAATGTAGCCAGCTTGTGTGTGTTGCTGGAAAAACATGCATCCAAATGCATGTTATCCTGGAATCACGTGCAGAATTAGAGTCCTTGCTGTTTCATCCCTTTTGGAAGGCTACACTACAACACCAAGCCAAGACCATCTGTCGGGCAAGACCATAGCTTGCAAAATAATTGTTAATCAACCTAGCAGAGAATCAGTCGGGAAGCAAAATTAGAGAATAACAGAATTATAAACTCTAGAGCAGGGGTTCGCACACTCTTCTTCTCAGGTCACTTGTGTGTAAAGGACCACAAGACTTCTTATTCATGCGTTTCCTTATTCTGCAATGAATAAAGTTTTAATACCAGTCCAAATGTCCCCCGCTGTCCTTGATACACTTGGCTGCTCTATTTCACAGCTAAAAGTGGAGAGGGTGATTAAGCACCAGCATTTGGAAGGACATGTACATCTTTATTTATAAGGCAGCCATAGTATACTCAGCGCTTTACAAAGACAATACAGTAAAGGGAACAATTATACAATAAATGCAACAAAGTCTGACAATAGGAAATGAATTTTCTGCCCCAGAGAGCTTACAATCTAAGTGAAATGTTGAGAAACCTTAGAGACAAAAGATGAGGGAATAAGTGCAGTAGATGTCAAGGCTTGATAGGAGTGAGTCCAGGCTATTTGGATGCTTCATTTAAGGAGGTAGGTTATCAGGTTTGTCTTGAAGGTGGGGAGAAAACGTGCTTAGCGTATAATGAGTGCGAGGGAGTTCCACAGATAAGGCGCAGAAAGGGGAAAGGATTTAAGGCGAGAGACAGCGAGAGCTGTAGCGGCAATGAAAGGGGTGGAAAGGAGACAGATATGGGTGGAGCGCTGGAGACAAGCATGGACACAGAGATACAACATTATTTCGAATGAGCTCTGAGCATACAGACTACTCCAATATCAAGCTCTCTGACCCTACAATTACCTCCAACCTCTTCATTTGGCGCACCTACCCCCCTCAACAGGTATGTGAACTGATTAAATAGTTGGCCCGGCTCAAAATGAAACAGAATAGAAATGTGGCACTTATGTTGCATAACTGTAATACAGGTCATGGTCAGCAATAGGATCAGTTTTTTAACCCAGTTCACTCATATGACATCCCTAGTACACCAAGACAGATAGGATGCCCATACCAATGAGCGCAAAATGTTAATGGCAGATGGGGCAGGTTCAGAAAAAGGATGTGGCCAAGAGAGTTGCAGTCACGGTTGCTGGAAGTAGAGATGTGCAGGATGCTGCTCCTCAGTGTTTATACATTTTATATTATGGTAATGTACGTATGTTACTGATTTTGCATGTACGGCACCCACACCCCAAAACAAAAATAATGGTTTCTGCCCTCCTGGTTGCAGTGAAAGCAAGTTTGGAGGAATAAAGGGAAAGAGCAGTGTAATAAGCGCTGATGCGGTGACTGTGAAAAATGACACAAAATAAGTGACAGTATTATATACAATATGCTTTACATTTAAAGTGAGGGCTGCCTAGGTAAAAGGTTAACACAAACCAGTGCAAATAATACAAAAAAAAGGGGGAGAACCGGCGCCTCTAAAATCTGACCAAATATAAAGTCCAACAAAGATATTTGGTCAGATTTTATATTTTAGAGGCGCCGGTTCTCCCCCTTTTTTAAGATTGGAGGAATGTTGCATGAACAGATGGAGAGGGGGGAAAAAAAAGGACTGATGTTCAGTTCAAAGTTGACATTTTTTAATTAAACATGGAGTTTAATGTCAATATCAAAGGCAAGATGCCAACATCCATCCATTGGTGCTTCAAACTGTCCTGCACAGAAAATTAGTTGTCTATTTATAAAAACTAAACTTTATTACCAGATTTATTTAAAATAAGTATCTTAGTTGATTACATTTTAATATAACGAAATCGGAGAGAGAGAGACAGCGAGACAGCGAGACAGCGAGACAGCGAGACAGCGAGACAGCGAGACAGCGAGACAGCGAGACAGCGAGACAGCGAGACAGCGAGACAGCGAGACAGCGAGACGTCAGTTTACATACGGCACTGCCTTGGGGATACTCTCACCTTACCTGACATACAGTAATCCATGTGGAGTCTACATATTCTAAGAGTAATTACCGGTGGTTAATAAAAGACTTGGTCAAAGCAAATTAACCCTTTCAAAAAAAAAATTGTATAAAAAACAGAACAATTAAATTATAAAAATTGGTCAACAATGGACCTGCCAAAAAATAAAACTGATTTGTCACTCCTAAACAAAGTGCAAAAATTGTTTTTGAAAACCAAGATGCAACATAAGATTCAGAATCGATTACAGAAAACCACAGCACCTAAATACACTTTTCTGAGAGATGACTGATCCAAAATCGAGAAACATGTTGAGCTACATTTCAATACAAGTCCTTAGTGAAAAGATGGTATGATGTTGAAAGGGGCAATTCCCATCAAGTGTATTTTTCGTTTAAAAGATCTCTTCACAATACTGATGTCTGCTGAGCCCCTCACTTGAATGACATTATTAGACCTAAAACAACTTTTTTTTTTATTTAGGAAAATTGAGAAGGCATTTTTTCAGATAAGGTCATTTGTACCTCTGTGTGGAAGACTCTGTGCTGCCATGTGTACACTAGTGAATACTTTTGACCTTTTTAAAGCAGCACTACAGGTTGCATTGTTTGCTTTATTATTTTTTTTATGTTATAGGATTGCAGAAAGGAGGCTCCGGAACTGAATCCCATTAATTTCAGTTCCAGAGACACCTTGCTTTCAGAAATACTTGCGTCCAAAATGAGTTGTCGGTATTTCGTTGGAGTTTAAAACCTCGAGTCACGCGGGCCAATAGGAAGCCGTAAGGGATGACATCACTGCTTCCTATTGACAAACATGACCCTGTACATTAAAACGCCACCATTTCATTAGGCACCCTGTTTCCCTGGCTGCAGAGATACCAGCACCTCTACAGAGGTAAATCTCTCTGAAAGCAGAGGGTCCCGGAGCTGAAACAGGGTTCAACCTCTTGCTTCAAACACATACAAACAGAAAACAGCTACCAAATAATTTTTATTTATTTTTTTTATATAGGGTTGGTAATCTGCTTTCAAGCACATCACATGGAGGTAATTTTCAAATCCATCACATTAGAGTGGGAACTGGACCTTCACATGGGGAAGAGACCCATAATATTCACCCAATCGTGCTGTACTAATGTTTTCAGAAAGATTAACGAAATGTTTTTTTCTGACATAAGTTAATTTGCATTTAAAGATGTAAAATACATGCATGTTTAACCAGACATCAAAACTAAAATCAATGTTTGCTTTAGATAAGACAGCATAAATCAACTAGACCAACACAGAACATGTAATTTTCTCTCATCTTGTATCCAAAGGCCTATCAAAACAGATTATGACTAGTGCACCAGAGAAAAATATAACACAGCTCGTTAGAACATTTAATGTTTAGACCTTTATCATCAAACTGCAAAAAAACTCACAACCGAGTGAAATATAGCAATTGCAATGAGGAACTGAATTTGACAAATTATATAAATCAATTTCTGAACAAGATTGTGTAAAACGAGGCAAGTCATAAATTTTCAGTGATAAATCTGGAAAGGGTTTGGAGTTCCAATTTCAATGGATGACTTCCAATTCTTTTTTTCACTAATATCCTATCCTTTTCTCCTTGTCCATCCCGGATTATTCAGTGAGACAATGAACGAAGATGCACGTAGAACAGAGGGGAAATGCATTAAGACACAGTAGACCATGATCATCGAGTTAAGAAACGTACATTAAAGAATAGAACAGAGGGAAACCGCATGAAAATATAACTCCAATTTTAATAGGAAAACCTGCTACATTCATTCCAAAGTTGCAGTGGCATGGGAGTAACACTTCTAATTGTACACAAGTTTTATAGTGCTACCAAAAATTGGCTGATTTTACTGTAAAGCATATACCAAACTGGTCACACAGTACTACTGTAAACTACTCTATCTGCTCAGATTGCAAAACAAAGAAATACAGCAGGGCCCCGCTTTTCGGCGATCCTCCCATACGGTGATGCCGAGAAGGGGGCTGCCATGTTGCCGCCATGTTCGCGCATGCACAGAACGGGCCGGCCCGGGGTCGCGCATGCGCGGAATGGAGGGGTTTCCTTCTGTCGCGCATGCGCAGAACTGCGCATTGCCGGTCTGCGCATGCGCACCTAACGAAAATCGCCGGTTACACTTTCCGCCGATTTTCGCTTTACGGCGGGTCCTCAGAACGGAACCCGCCGTATTAGTGGGGCCCTCCTGTACCCATAATTCTGTCAATTTAAACAGATGTCCGTTTTGAGATTGACAAGACTCCCATATCAAAGCATGCCAAGCACTGTTGCCGAAACCTACGACCCATGACTTAAGTCTCGTTTTCAAATCAGAGATAATTACAGCCATCAAGATTCTCAGATTTTAATTTAATTTGACAGCATGGATCACATCCTCAAGTGATGAGATTTAGCCATACTGCTCTAGAGAAATAACATCTTCGATCCCTGGAAGGGGACAAAGGATTCAATGCATTGAAAGCACCTGCAATGGATACATTTACATTAGACCGTATGGCTTTGATGTTATCCCCAACACGGTTGTACAAAAGTAGAATCACTAAAAACTAAGGCCTGAAAGTAAATTTCAATAAAAGTGCAAAACCAATCAAATATATACACACAGTCAAGTCTGGTTTTATTTTAATGGGGCAAGTCAACTTTGAAGATCAAATAAAAATACATAAAACCGAGTAAATGACTGCCTTAGTAAGATTCAATCATCCTTAAGGAACTCTTACTATAGGTATACAGGGATATACCAAATAAGTAAACATGGGAAGGATGTTGATCCAGGGAGTAATCCGATTGCTAATTCTTCTTATGAGATATCACTGGATAATATTTCCCTGGGGTTTTTGAAGTGAAACTTCTTTAGTGGCACCTGTGATGGGATAAAACTGGATGGATGTGGGGCGAAATGTGAAACGGAAGTGACGTCACGTAATGGACGCCGCTCCGCTCACATGTCCCCTGTCACAAGTGGCTGTGGCGGCGGCGATATCCGCCGGGGCCGCTCCTAATCGCCGCCGCACCCCTCACCCTCCCACACACCCCACACCCAGTTGCTCACATGCGGCGGCGATAGCCGCCGCTCCTAACTGCCGGTGTTCCGCCGCCCGCTACCATGCCGCGCGCCGCGCATGCGCAGAAGCGGCTGGCGGCGGCGCCGTTCCCCGCCCGCTGCCATGCCGATGGACAGGAGGGAGGCTGGCACCGGCGCCGGCTCCTAACAGCCTGGGAATGGGGGGGTTTGAGCTCGCCGCCGGGGGGTGGGGAAGGGGGGAGCTTGAGCGGCCACACATGCGCAGATGCGGCTGGCAGCAGCGCCGTTCCCCGCCCGCTGCCATGCCGCGCGCCACGCATGCGCAGAAGCGGCTGGCAGCGCCGCCGTTCCCCGCACGCTGCCATGCCGATGGACAGGAGGAGGGAGGCTGGCGCCGGCTCCTAACAGCCTGGGAATGGAGGGGTTTGAGCGCGCCGCCGGGTTGTGGGGAAGGGGGGAGCTTGAGCGCGCCGGAACCCCCCAGACCCCCACACACTGACTGACCCCCCCAGACCCCCACACACACTGACTGATCCCCCCAGACCCCCACACACACTGACTGACCCCCCCAGACCCCCACACACACTGACTGACCCCCTCAGACCCCCACACACACTGACTGACTGACCCCCTCAGACCCCCACACACACTGACTGACCCCCCCAGACCCCCACACACACTGACTGACCCCCCCAGACCCCACAGACACTGACTGACGCTCCCCCCAGACCCCCACACACACTGACTGACCCCCTCAGACCCCCACACACACTGACTGACCCCCCCAGACCCCCACACACACTGACTACCCCCCAGGACCCACACACCTACTACCCCACACATGACCAACACGAATGACCCCCCCCAGCCCCCACACACACTGACGACACCACCCAGTGAACCCCACAACAACTGATCGACCCCCCCAGACAGACACGGCTGACCCCACCCCAGACCCCCACACATACTGACTGCGACCCCCCACCCACCCAGACCCCCCACCCACACACACTGACTGACCACCCCCCAGACCCCCACCACACATGACTGACCCCCCCAGACCCCCACACACACTGACTGACCCCCCAAGACCCCCACACACACACTGACTCCCCCCCACACCCCCCCCCACACCCCCCCCACACACCCACACCCACACACATCCCCACACACACCACCCCTCCCCCCACACACACACACACACACACTGACTGACTGACTGACAGACAGACAGACATACACACTGACTGATACACATACACACACTGACTGACACACATACACACAAGGAATTCACACTTAGTGCAAATAGCTAATACAGGGGATGTGTGCCGAGCACGCGCATTATAAGTCAAATTTATTTGCGTTTTGTCAATCAAATTGTATTTTGATTTTTAATTAAAACATCACCAATACAAATACAATTTCTGTGACAAAAGTCAAAGAAGTTTCACTTACTATGCGCGTGCACCGCACACACGTTTTTTTTTTGTTTGCCTTCCTCTGAATCAATATACTGTAAATAAAAATATAAGATAAGTATTCTGTCAAAATTTAGTATAGATTGAACTTGGACATGTGTCTTTTCAACCTCATCTACTACAGTATATAACTTATTTCTGTGTGGTGAAAAATAAACACGTATTGCTTCTTTGCGGGAACATTAGACCAGCGGTGCGCAAACTACGGTGCGCCCCGAGATTATCTGCGGGGGGCACAGGGTTTACAGAGGCACTTAAATTAAGTGCCAGGGAAGCGGCGAAGGCCTCTGTAAACCTTACTTACCGTGGTCCAGCCGGCATCTGGAGATGGCGTCAAATGACGCCACGGGGTCATGTGACGTCGCGTTGCTATGGCAATGTGACGCTATGACGCCCAGACGCCGGGAACCACGGTAAGGAGGAATGGGGCGCGCGGAGAGCAGGACAGTCGGCAGGATTGCGCTCCCCTGGACTAGACCCAAGCACAGCTACTTATGTTTATTTGTCCGACTAATAACACGTAATTACCCTACAAACAAAAAGGAACAGAATCCAGATAATTGAGGACAGTTATCCCGGATAGCCACAAAAACAAAACATACATACATACACCTCTATATCTCCTTGGTGTGTACAGGCATACCCCGCATTAACGTACGCAATGGGTCCAGAGCATGTATGTAAAGCGAAAATGTACTTATAGTGAAGCACTACCTTTTTTCCCACTTATCGTTGCATGTACTGTAATCGTCATATACGTGCATAACTGATGGAAATAACGCATTTGTAACAGGCTCTATAGTCTCCCCGCTTGCGCACAGCTTCGGTACAGGTAAGGAGCTGGTATTGCTGTTCAGGACATGCTGACAGGCGCATGCGTGATCTGCCGTTTGCCTATTGGGTGTTATGTACTTACTCGCGAGGGTACTTAAAGTGAGTGTCCTGTATAGGTCCATTGCCTGTATAGGTCCAGTGTTTTTCAACAGGGGTTCCTATGAGCCCTTGGATTCCCCGGACATTATTAAAAGGCTTCCCTGCCATTTTCAGGTCATTTGAAAATTGTACCAAATGCAGAAGTATTTACAATGCATCTGATCTCAGACACGCTATTAGAGAGGGTTAGGGTTCCTTACAATGCATCCGATCTCAGACACTATAGCCGAACCGAAAATAACCTTGTGTTAAGATTGTACACCTAATTGGCTTCATTAAAAAGTAATCCAACTACACTGAGAAAATACAAAATTACAAATGTCACTTTTCTTGGCCTCTCAATGGGAAAATGCTCATCAATGAATTGTATTCTTAACACTTATGCCCTGTCCTTATTAGAGAGACAATATAAATAAATGGAGGTGGATAGAAGGGAGCTCTGCCTTGACAAACTCCTATTGGACACACAGTGATGAGACAAAAAAAAAGGAGCAGCTTTCAAGTCTCAGTACACAATATTTACAAACCAATGTAAAAAAATATATATGTTTTAAATACTTTACAGAGAGCCATGGGAAACATTTTTGGGGGGAAACTGACATGTGGAGCTTAAGGACCACACGTTAGGCTGCAGCCCCACTGCCAGCACGCCTGCAGCTGAGTCCCCCGGTCTGCAGGGAGAAAGACGGGGGGGGGCGTGACGGGGCGCAGCCGTGACGTCACCCGACAGGTTCGCCCTCATTGACTGAACCGCCAGGGGTCGTGGCCTAGCGCTCCGTCGCGACTCCTGCTCTCAATTTTCTTGAGAGCAGGAGTTTGTCAGCGCAGCGCGATGCCCCCCCCCTCGCAGCGGGCCCGGCCCCATCCCTGAGCTTGCGCCACAGCAGGCACTGCAGTAGCCAGCGGGGATCTGGCCTTAGAGAACACCACTTCCCAAAGTTGCACTCCCCAATGCGCCATTATAGGTCAAGAATTCAGGAAGCGGAACAATGATTGGCAACTCTGGCTTCCAAAGATGTCCTGCAACAGCTGTGGTTTTACTTGACCGGTCCAGGTAGGCAACGTTTTCCCAGCCCTGCCTACAGGTGTCGATTTGGATAAAGAAAGGCACAAATCACCCATATGTAAACCCTTAAACAGGTCACTGACCTTATTTGATGGCCAAGATAGTTTGTTGATTTTTATTTTATAGGAATGCTAATGCAACATTCATTCTGTATTTGTAATTTGCATGTGACATACATTATTTTAGTTTATTGATGGTTATATTCAGCATTGAAATGTTAATATTGTGAATTTGTCAACACCTGTCACATATGTTCACATGCAATAAAAAAAAAATTATATATAAAAATAAAAAAGTGGCTGGATGTACAACACTTTTGTCCTAGGAAGATGGCTCCGTTAAATGTATTTTTTAAAGCGCATTGGGGGAAAGGTGTGTTTTATACTTGTTACAAATGACTGAGCACAGTACCGCTAATCTTGTATGTATATTTGTGTATCTAGTACCAACATATGCAATGCTTCAAATAGGAGTTATTTTCACTTATAACAGAAGAACACACAATAAAAAATGTTTAAAAAACAAGGAGCATCACAATAGAAAAATGTATCCCTATAGCACTAAACCTACAAAGTACTCTTGATATAAATTGTTAACTACAACTACATAAACGTGATCCTATCACATTCTGTACGTTTTGCATTATTCCATTTAGATATTATGGTAAAGAATGTATCCATTTCAGAATTGACCTCAATGTAATCTGAGATTTAATATATAATGTTAGATGCTGCCCCCCTCAATATTCACTCTGGGCATCTGAATTAAAAGCAAATCCTTATTTCTTATCTTACAGTATCACATTTCTAAAATTGGCGCATTGTTACCGACACCAGAGCCAAAATCCTAATATAGTGGGTATGTTATTAAAATAAACATGTTATTTTCAGACAACTTGGGTTAATGGTTACAAACATATTCAAAGTGCTGTCAAAATTAACACACCTGATTTAAAAAAAAAAAAAAGTCAGTTTTAAAATTATATTTCTTAGAAGAATAAATAGTAGAATGTGTTATACAGCAAGTAAGCTTTTCCTGCAGCACCTAAAATATCTGATCGCCTATCTAGCACAGCAATACTTCACAAACCTAAGCCTATAAGTAAAACAAGGTCTATTTTGAAAACAAGATCTTCCACTTCTTCATATTCTTGCTGGTCCCAAATGGATTACTCCCATGGTACCAATCACCAATATTAAACACCAAACTGGATTTGTATTATCCCCCTTTGCTGCCACAGGGACCAGCAGCACAATAGCAAAGGGATTAAGGGGTTAGTTTTGAAAATGTACCTATATTTTATTGCACCTAAAACAGTAGATGAAGTAAAGCAAAGCACTAGTACTGAGAATCAAAGCAATGCTTCTGGATTTTAAAAAATAGGATGTTCGAAAGTTAGCTCTTCCCATTTCCTTATCTTCTAGCACAAAAAACAAGCAGTAATTGTAACCAGCATTAGATCACAGTGCGCAGCACCACTACTTATATTAAAACTCTACCTCCTAATTAAAACAGAAAAAAAAGCGCTTTCATTTATTTACCTTATTTGTGAATACCACATCTAGTGAAATACGGCACCACTGCTGTAATCTTATTTTTTATTTTGTTGAATATTTCAAACATTTTTATTGTACAGCACATACAATTGGTGTGAAGGGCTTTGAAACCTCACACTCCCTCATAAGAGCACAACAACACTTTGAATTATTATAACTTTGCGCCATGGTTGAAATATAAAAGTTTATGTTTTGGAAATAAGGTCTTCCTTATTCACCTTACAGGCTATGAACATCTCAAGCATTAGATCATATTCTATTATTTCTTGTAAAACATTTTATAAACTATTAAAGCTATAATACCCATTTTAAAATATGGTTTGAAAATAAACGATACTACCTCTTAACAACTGGTGTAAACGGCATTCACAAATACAAATCACACACTTGAGCACAGTAACCCTACTATTAAAACCATGCTCACTATTTTACACAAAAAAAATACAACAATGGGTGTTGATGGTCACAGATGTCAGATCACATATATTGGTGCTGAATAGCACCTCTTGTATTATTACATCTATACACACTTGGTCACAATTAATATTCCGATTTGAGAATCTCTTCCATGCCTTTATTTTACAGAACATACAACTGGCGGAATTAGCTTTCAAACATCTGCCTGTATTATTAAAACTACTGCTTAAAAAAATAGTCTCTTTTCCAAATAAACTTCAATATGTTTTTTGTTTTTTTTACACAACTGGTGTGCATGGGCACAGATGTCAGATCACAATTCAGCACAGTAACATTACGTGGATTATCGTTTTATGCTCTCTGGTTCAAAATAATCTCTACCATTCCTCTCGTCTGGTGAGTGGCTTTCTAACATCAGATCACTTACATTACAGTATCCCGGAGCACTGTAACGCTGCTTGTATTATTAAAGTGTGCTCCGTCTCACAAATACGGGCTCTGTTTAGAAAACAAACAAAATCTCCCATTTTCATTACAGCTGCTGTGTGTGATCACAGCACACTTATTAACTACAATTATGATTCCTGGGCCAAACATAAAGGGGCCTGTTCAGAAAACACTCCCATCTTTTAGAGCACTGGTTTGAGTGTCTATCAATCATCAGTTAATTTATACTGGAGCACAGCAACACTACTTCCCATGTGTCAAACATAAAGGGAACAATATCTCCAAGCACATACGCTGCAGGGTATAATCACGACTATCACTTGGGCACAATAACATTGCTCTGCAGTCATACCTTGCTGGATGTCCCCGTTGTTGCCGCCCGGCATGGGTACACTGAGTTGCCTCTCAGGCTCGGGCAGGCACCGGCGGCAGAAAGAGTGCAGACACGGCAGCAGCTTGGGCTCCGAATCCCTGCTCTGCAGGCTCTGTTTACACACCGCGCAGGTATCCAGCAGGTTCACCGCGCCGCACGTCGGCGCCGGCGCCGAGGAGGCCGCAGACGACGAGGGGGCCGAGCTCTCCTCTGCCGGAGCTGCCACAGGCCCGGCCACCGCTACTACAACTACTGCAGCCGCCGCTGGTGCTTTATCCCCGCTTTCCGTCTCCTGTACCACCTGCGCCTCAGTCCCCGCGGGACTCCCGCTCGGCCCGACGCCGTTGTTATTGGCGCTCGCACAACCATCGCTTTCCCCTCCGCCTTTGTTTTCCGCCATGTTTTTCCTCTTTGAACCCCTGAACTGACCGCTTCGCGACGCCACCAGCGCACGTACGCAACCGCAATGCAAATCCCCCCTCCCTCTCTCTAACGACAACACGAGGTGACGTCAACACTGACGTTCCTGGCGTGCTGTGGAGGGGGAGTCTCTGAAAAACTGCGATTTGCGCGTGCGCATAATGCGAGTGTGTCGGTGTGCCGCGCATGCGCATGTCTAGTTTTGAGGCAATTTGCGCATGCATGTACTTTAGATATTCGAAACTAGATGTGGAAATGGACACATTAACATATAAATGCTTGTATTATTATTATTATTGTTATCAATAATAATATTATCGTTAGTATTGATATATTATTATTATTTTATTATTATTGATAATTATTATATACAAACAGTCCTCGGTTATCCAACGGAATCCGTTCTGGAAGTAGCGTTGGATAGTGAAACCATTGTAAAGTGAGTCCCATGTTAATCAGTGGCGGGGAACGTTGGATAACGCATTGAAGCATCGGATAACGCATTCCGGCGTCGAAAAAAGGCCCACAGGGTTGCATTGTAAAGCGTTGGATATGCCATTCGTTGTAAAGTGAAACGTTGGATAGCGAAGACTACCTGTACACATATATAACTCAATTATTAATTTATATTTTATAACCAACTATGTGAAACAGGTTTTCCCCCACCCTCTGGGAGATTACACTATTACTGGGTGTCGTGCTGGTTACCTGCAGGTTCACAGAAGCTCTGAGGTTCCGCCGTTGTTAGTAGGGAAGACAAGACAGGCTTTTGGGGTGATGGATGGTTCTTTCTCACTGTTGTGGCGCCTCCATCTCTTGCAGGCTCTAGGAGTACCGGAGGCAATCCCTGCAGGAGAACTCGCTGTGATGGTGAGGGGGTAACCAGGCCTTCAATAAAGGTATTATGCCCGGCTGGTTACCTCTGATCCATATTTGGGGACTTAGAGTGTCAGCTCTTGAACCGGGTTGTTGTACATGTAATGTATGCAATTGTGCGACAATAAAGAATTTTCTGTGTTTTACCTCGCCAGGGGTGGCAGCAAGCAGAGATTGCTAGGCTACGAGTTTCCAGATGGGTTTTATGGAGAAAGTTTTGTCAGAATGATTTCCAGAGTTGCTGGATACCCCAAAAATGAACCCGGGAATCGGGTTGGATTCTCGGATACATTAAGACATATTGCTCTGCAAAATCTCCCCTTGAAAATGCTTGCACAAAACACCGCTAGGACCCCCTGCTTCAGCACTGACCAGAAATGTAAATGGGGCATAGGGATGTGTGGTATCCCTGAAACAGTAAAGAGGTCCCTAGTATAAGGGGGATGCCCAGTTAATGCCCTGATCACCCAGAACCTGGGGGTACTCCAACCATATATAAGTATACGGTTGCAAGGGTTTATATGAAACATAAGTCCGGTTTTCAAGAAGGGAATGAAATACAGCCCTCAGAATGAACACTAAGTATTTTTTCATTCTACTTTGGAACTTTGAAAAAATATGGGAAAAAATATTTTGTTTCATAATGTTTATGTAGCGCAGTTTCCCCCCACCCCCTGGGAGATATATGGTGGTTACTGTGTGTGTGGTGCTCTACCTGTGGCTCACAAGAGGCCTGAGCCTCCGCTGCTGGGAGCCTGGGGTGGATCTAATCTGTCTGGTGACAGCGCCTCCACCTGTGCGGGATCCTAACAGTGTTGGATAACCCAGCCACAGGACAATGTAAGAAATACACACTGGTATGATATAACAGGTTTGCTGAACACATGCGAATAATAATGATAATACAGAACCACTCAGGCCTCGCAGGGCCGTACCCCCTCACTGTGTTCCCCAACACCGTGTCCACACCCCAGTGGAGTTTACCCCAAAGTAACGGGGTGCCCCATGGGACCCAACCACCCTGGTGTCCACAGCGCCAACCCACCCAAAGTTTGTGTGACAGCGCTGCCCACATCCGTGTGTACTGTTGGTGCACTTGTGGAATGTTGGTATACCTTCCAGGTGGTCCAGGACCTGGTATCACCGACTGCAGGGGAGGGATCCGCTTATCCAGCGACGTTTTCCGCGATGGCGTCTGCCTCCACGTGGGGTGAATTCCGGCGTGGATAATATCAGCATGAAGGTAATCTATATGCCTTGCAGTGGTGGTCTGGTCCCAGACCACAGGTCGCAACTGCTGCGCAGCGTCTTCCTGTGTCCTGACACTCTGGTACTACAGGGCAGTGTCCCTATCTATGAGGTGATATGTGAAAAATAACAAGATATCCAAATAATAGTGAAGATTGTAATAAAAATAGTTATTTCCAAAAATTTCAGTGTCAGTTTCACTCACAAAATTCTTCTGGTTAAGATAGGCTCCATCTCTCTCTGATGGGAGCCCTTGTGTAAGCCCTCAAAAGGTGGAAGCCTTATAGATGGTATTCTTTAAATTGTGTGCTTGCTGAGTTGTTTATCAGGTAAAATCCTTATATGTTCCACCCAAGGAATAAAAGAAAGAACGCACAATAGTGTAATATAATACGGGTATATTGCACATATATAAAGCATATAGATAATGCACTCACATTTTAGTAATCAAGAACAATTCATTGGAGAGAACTGCTGAGTTTTGGAGGTAAATGCCGGTACACTCTGCTGCCACGTTCGCTTTCGCCAAGTCACATCCTGTGACGGCTTGGCTGAGGGCTGAAGAAGCTACTCTGTTCGTTCGGCTTCTGCAGCTTGCCAGCACCTCTCTGTATCACTCCTCAATGGTTCAGTGGTTCTCCAACAGCTGATTCTACGAGTTTCGCTATTGCTTCATCAGGAATCCTGCGGGGAAGAACCGGGGGCCCCACAGCTGTGGGGGCCCTGCGGACCTGCACGGACCACCCGAGGGCCCCCAGATCCCTGTCGGTAAGCCCCGGGGTGCACTGTTCGGCCTACAGACACCCGTCGGGCCCACCGGGGACCCCCGTCGGCCTGGGGTATTAATTCTGTATGTATAAAAATAAATCATGTTTTTTTGTGGGGGCACGAGGTGGGTGGGTTATGTATTAATGTTTATTAAATATGGTAATGTTTATTGTGGGCCTAAGAGGTGGGTAGTGGGGCTGTTATGTGTATTGTTTTTATTGTGGGTAGCAGGGGTAGGTGAAGGGGGTATTGTCCCCAAGGATGGGTGTTTAGGCCTTGCGGGTGGGTGGCTGGAGGGGTTTACCCCTTCATTACATTAGCGATATTAACCACTAAGGTAATGAAGGAGTTAAGTCCACACGCAATTCTCCCGCAAGGTCTAAACACCCACCAAGGGCCAAATACCCCCTTCACCCACCCCTGCTACCCACAATAAGCCTGGCACGGTGTTTAACCCCTTCATTGCCTTAGCAGTTAGCCGCTAAGGTAATGAAGTTGCCTGTAAATGCATTTTTTTATGCATCGGATTCATGTCAGGGGTCCCCGGTGCTGATATTAATAGGTATCAGCTCAGGAGACCCCGGCATCAATCCGATGAAGGAAAAAGGCCTGATGTTTTATAAGTGCGCTCATCGCCGCTTCTCCACACCTTCTTGCCAACTTTTTGTGGCGGGACGATTTGGAGAGGAACTCTCAATTCTAGAGCGGCGATCAGCTGCGAGAAGCTGGTCGGGGCTACTAGAATTGAGCTTGTTTGAAATGCTGGCAATCAGTGCCGAAAGTTGCTTATCGCCGTGCGGCTGGCGGAAAAAAAATTTCGGGAAAAAAACCCAGCGATTTTTGCTCTTATCGTCAGCTTCTCAGGGCTTACTAAATTGCAGTAGGCTTTTTTTGCGAGAAGCTGGCGATAACGGGCTTATCGGCGCCTACTGCATGAGGCCCTATGTGTCTTTGTGTGTGAATTTCCTATGGCCTGGGGGAGGTGTTGATAATGAGTGAAGGATTAGAAAACAACTGTTTGCAAATCTACTGTAATAAAAGTTACAGTATCACTTTGAATGCCTTTTGCTTGGCTTTGTGAGGGGGGGAGAGAAGGTGCTACTCAGTTGGTCTGTCTTGGTCTATTGCTGGGATAGTGTGAAGGATAAGGCTAAGTCCCCGCTAGCGCTGAGCGGGCAGCGCTTGCGGAGGAGACTTACATATATAGATATATGTAAGTCCCCGCTCATGCGGTGCGCGCGGCGCTCATGCGCGTGCACACACGCTCAGCCGCGATCGGCGCGTAAGTAAACAAAAAATCTATACTTACCCGCGCGCTGAACTACCCGCAATGCCCCCCCCCCCCTCTCCAAGCATGAGCGCGCTCAGCGCCAGCGGGGACTTAGCCTTAGGCCTCGGGCATGGTCAGCGCTTAGGCGTTGAACCGTGCTGAGGCGCGCTCACGCTTACCAGTGAGCCCCTGCAGCCACAATGAGAGCGGCTTTACCAGGGGCTCGCGCACGCTTCCGCAGGGTGCACTCTCCAATCTGCAGCACTGACGCACGACGCATGCGCGGTGCGTGCTCTCCCTGGCGGTCTGCGGCCTCCATCTCTCGGTCCCGCCCCCGCTCTAACAGAGCTATGCGGCTCAGCAGTTCCACGCGGTCCTCTGTCTCCGCGGGTCCCGTCTCCGGTCTCCGCCCCCATAGTCTCAATGCCCCACGTCTATCTCAATCGGCTGTGTAATAGGACGCACCTGCACGATCCAGCAGCCTATCAGAGAGGGCGCTTCTGCTTCCTGGATGTCTCCCATTGGTGGGAGGTCCTTTAAATACCTTGTCTGAACTCTCCTTCATTGCCGAGCATAACTTCTGCTTGTAACGCTGGAACCTCACTGCTTCTTGCCTGTCTGCCTCTTACCTTGCTGCCTCACCAGCCTTGGACTTTGTGATACTCTCATGCAATGACCCTGGCTTTGGAATACGACGACCCTACTCTCTCCTGCATTGACCCTGGCTTTGGCTTTACGACGACTCTACTCTCTCCAATCCTGACTCTGGCTATGTACCCCAATGATCCGATACTCTCCGCTCCTAGACCCTGCAAGTACCACGTTTACGCTGTCCTCTATAACACTGACCCTGCTTGCAAGACTATCCAACACTCTAGACGCGCCCTCGCGGTTGTGGTCGGCGTTCTATACCAATCCCTACCTCAGCCCCGCGGTCGCGCCTCGTTTGTGGTGAGCTACGCGTTACACTATTTTAATTGCTCATGGCCCGGGGGAGGTGTTGATAGCTAGTCCCATGCCTTTGCCTTTGCTTTGTGGGAGGTGGAGGGGGAGGTGATATGCAACTGAATTGGTCTGTCTTAGAGTAGTGCATAGATGAGCAAGAAGAATTAGAAAACAACTGTTGGAACTGTTTGCAAATGTAATAAAAGTTACAGTATAACTTCATTGCCTGTTTGTGTGGGGAAGATTTATGTTAACAGTATGAACAGCAGATCAAGCCCTACAAAGGTTGAGATTGATGTTATTGATTATATAGCCCCCCCCCAAAAAAATTACTAATTATCTTGAGGGGGAGGTCTGAAACGGGATAAATTGCCCATGCCAAGTTTGAGAATACTGCTAGTATGCCACCTCACAGAGAAATAAAAAGGTAGTGGTTTTATAAATGTAAAAATTGATTAAATATGAAAAAAATGTATCACATAATGTTTTCTTAAAATCCCACAATTATTCAGCCCTTCTCGAGAAAAAAAAATATGCCTTTTTTTTCAGACTAGAAATTCACATTGGCAGTTAAGTCATTCTAGACAAATCACAATGCCGGAACTATCAGCCATGCGCATGCGGGTAAAATCAGTAAAAGTAATTAAGTAATTTTTCAGCCAAGAGCCAAAGCCTGAAACATTGTTTCTTTGTGTGTGAATGTCCTATGGCCCGGGGGAGGTGTTGATAACGAGTCGAAAACCTCTTTCATGGCTTTGTGAGGGTGGGGGGGGGGGGGGGGGGGGGGGAGGAGTGGAAGTGCAACTCAATTAGTCTGTCTTGGTCTAATGCTGGGTTGAGTTTGAAGGATTAGAATTACACAGGCAAAGTCTAAGTATACCGCAACATGCAACATCAATGATAAATTTAAAATGTTGTGATTTTAACAATGTAAAAATTGATTAAATATGAAAACAATGCATCACATAAGGTTTTGTTTAAAGCTCACAATTATTCTCTCCTTCTCAAGAAAAAAAAATGTTACTTTAAAAAAAAAAAAAAAAAAACAATTCCGATTGGGAGTGAAGGCTTTCTACACTAGTTCCCAATGCGCATGCGTGTGGAACCAAGAAATGGAATAGAAAACCAGAGTATCAAATCATTATTTTGATAAGTTCAGTGTATCATTATTTGTGAAGGCATTATACATTATACCCCATTAACCAGGAAGTGGAATAAAAGCAAGAAACATCTCAGTGTGAAATTTTATTACAGGTTATGACATATAATTGAATCGACCACATACTGATCAGTGCATAGTAGTTGTCCAAAATAATAGCGTGGCAAAGTTTTAAAAGCGTGAAGCTGATAAAACTGACTGTATTAAAGTAAAAAAGGCAACGTTTTAAAAAAGCGATATTAGAGTTTCATCGACATTCATCCTTATTATGTTTTAACGCTCGATTTCAACGTTTGTTTTCTGGAAAAAAATTTATGCTATAAGTCAAGGTAGTGTGCACGTATCAAGTCACGCTCTAGTGCTCATGTGTTCAAGCATTGACGGGCTATGGCAGGCATACACTACACTATACTGTAGTGTCATTGGGAATTAAAGTTATTACTGTATAGTACATTATATTTACCTTCATTATAAACTTTGCCAAATGGGTGGAGATGAGCCAATGTCAGAGGTGTATTGTGCGTACAAGCTGGGGTCACTCATGTAGTCTGCATTAAAGTTGACAGGTACCTGCTGAAGCTGGTAATCAGGCAGGGCCATGTAGCAAGGATTGCGGTTCACCAGGTTTTCAGTGGCGTCGGCCCGTTATTGCAATGGTATTGGTAAGCCGGTGGTGCACATTGCTGGTTGGGGAAGTCCAAGTCTTAAATGGATGATACCCGACCTGTCTCCTTTTGACGTCGCCATGATTAAACATACCGGCAAAATATGGGAGCACTGACCAATAACCTCTGGTACTTCTCGGGGAAGGGGCGGTTTGAAAAAAAAGCAATTATTAATAGTTACAGTTTGCCATATCGAATTCTTCAACTCATGTTGATTTGGTGAACATTTGAAGAACTGATATTTGCAATAATGTAGCAATATATCTCTGCTAAAGTCGCCTTCTTATCTGTTTCAGCATTAATTGCTGAATTGCAGAAAAAATTAAATATGCATAACTGCAGTCCGGCCTAGTATAAGGACCTGACATGATGTTCAGTGTATGTCCATTCAGCAATTGAGCAGGCATAGAAATGTACACTGGCGACACACTTTATTCGAGCTCGGCTAGTCCCACGAATTCGGGTATACCCGGGTGTATTGAGGTTTGTGACTGTTTTCTGCCCGAGTGCATTGAGGTATTTTCCAGGCAGGGATTGAAGCATTTTATTCCCGCTGGCTGCAATACTGCACAGTACATATATATATACTGCATTACAATTCATGAATTTATGCCATCTGGTAGACACGCGAAGCATTGCAGCCTATTAAATCCTAATCATTATCATTTAACAGATCAGCCGCCCATCAGCCAGGCATGAACCCAGGCTGGGAAGGCAAACGCAACGGGGCTTGTCAGAGGTGAGGAGCGGCGCATTCCAGGTATCTGCCAGGTACATACTGGGTATTTGCTCGAATAAAGTGTGTCGGTGCAGTAGAATATACCCCACCATTTATTGTTTGTACTAGATTTTTATTAAATGAAACATCCTAAATTTCATAAGTCTTCGGCACCAAGTGTCAATTACATGGAAACGTGTGATGGGACACGTGTTTTATTGGTTTTTAAAAACCTGCCACAATGACTACGCCTATGCACTAGATAGTCTATGCAAAGGCATTCACTTTTGCCATTGGTGCGGATACACGCAGAACTCACCCCAAACAAATCGGAATCCTGGTAATCCAGGAAATCAACAACGGTAAACCGGGTTTGATTGCAGCCTTCACGGAAGATTAATGAATGTGGACACTGATACGCAGACTTTATGAAAACCGCCAGAGAAATGATCGGATACGGCCGCTGCACTGGCATCTTACATATCATAGGTACATTGCACAGAGCATACATATCATGAAACAACGTAACAGAACACCCAAATCACAATCCCTCTTCTTCACTCCTGGAGAATGTTATAACCCCTCCCCCCTCCTTCTATGCCAAAGCCCAGATATAGGGTATTTTTGCTCGAATAAAGTGTGTCGGTGCAGTAGAATAATATCCACAACATTATGTTGTAAGATTTTAATTATGAAATGCCTAAATTTCATGAAGTCTTCAGCGACCAAGGTCAATTTACAATGGAAAACTGTGATGGACACTGTTTTTATCTGGTTTTTAAAAACCTGCACAATGACTACGCACTATGCACTAGATAGTCTATGCAAAGGCATTCACTTTTGCCATTTGGCGGATACACGCAGAACTGCACCCAAACAAATCGGAATCCTGGTAATCCAGGAAATCAACAACGGTAAACCGAGGTTTGATTGGCAGCCTTCACGGAAGATTAATGAATGAGTGACACATGGAATACAGCAGACTTTATGAAAACCGCTCAGAGAAATGATCGGATAACGGCCGCTGCATCTTTAGCATAATCATAGGTACATTGCACAGAGCATACATATCATGAACAACAGTAACAGAACACCCAAATCACAATCCCTCTATCTTCAGCCTGGAGAATGTTATAACCACCCTCCCCCCTCCTTCTATGCCAAAGCCCAGATATAGGGTATTTGCTCGAATAAAGTGTGTCGGTGCAGTAGAATAATATCCACAACATTATGTTGTAAGATTTTAATTATGAAATGCCTAATTTCTGAAGTCTTCAGCGACCAAGGTCAATTTCCAATGGAAAACTGTGATGGACACTGTTTTTATCTGGTTTTTAAAAACCTGCACAATACTACGCACTATGCACTATAGTCTATGCAAAGGCATTCACTTTTGCATTTGGCGGATACACGCAGAACTGCCACCAACAACAATCGGAATCCGGGTAATCCGGAATCAACAACGGTAAACCGGGTTTGATTGGCACCTCACGGAAGATTAATGAATGAGTGACACATGGAATACAGCAGACTTTATGAAAACCGCTCAGAGAAATGATCGGATAAACGGCCGCTGCATCTTTTCATAATCATAGGTACATTGCACAGAGCATACATATCATGAACAACAGTAACAGAACACCCAAATCACAATCCCTCTATCTTCAGCCTGGAGAATGTTATAACCACCCTCCCCCCTCCTTCTATGCCAAAGCCCAGATATAGGTGCAGACAAATGGTTACCCGCAATGTCCCAGACAGTGTGTGTGGTAGCGCTACCCCTTGTTGTGCTGGAGCACTGTTGGATACCTTTACTGTAGCTCGTGCAACATTGGTCTGACTCCTTTTATGGAGGCAGATGCCTTGTCCCACGGTGCAGGGCCTCCGACTACAATCCCCTCACTCCTCACACCCGACTGCGGCGCACACGGTCCGTGAAGAGGGCAGGAGGTCTCGTCTTCAGTCCTTCTGCATCAGTATCTCCCCCGAAGTCTTGGTACAGGAAAGTCCCTAGCTATCGGCCACCCTACAACAGACAAGCTAGGGTGGATGGGGCCTGTCTGTGGCCTAGGGGAATACTGTCCTATTCCTAGGAGACCTTACTGTCTCCCAGGACAGCCTGCATGCTCCCTCACTCAGCAAGCACTGACTGTCTCCTGTGTCAGAGTTCAAATATATAATCCTTCCAGTATGTCTCTTCCAATATGGCCGCCGCACTCACTTCATAGAAATGCTGGTAAGTTACATAAGCGTCCCCAGAGGCCAGGAGGTATACCCTGCTACATCATATCATTTTTTTTATGTTGATGTTAAACTTTAAACAAGGCTTCCTTTGTGTTTTTTTTAGTGTTTTTTTTCTTCTTCTTTATGCTGCTGTTGTCTAGAAATATAAATGTATTGCATTTAAAAAGAAAAAAGAAAAACAGCGCAAAACCTCTGTATAGTATATAAAAGTATATTAAATTACAGTATCAGCGGATAAGTATTGCACGTACATCAATTGGGACAAAAATGAGCATGGCATGTTAGGGACATGTTACCACAAACTACATCCCCCGCACTGCACTGGATCGCACAGATAGAGCCTGCTGGAACGTTCAAGGATCCTTATCGTCGGGACACCTGCTCCTGCTGGTACCCTCGGTCCTGGTCTGCTCAACTTGCTCCGTCTCTGTGGGTTGTTGGGGTTTCCCCATCTGGGGGAATTGTTAGGAAGTCCCTCTGGTGTTAACAAGAATGCTGGTTGCACGCTACAGGTATCTCCTCGTGATAGTCACCTCGGAGACTGCCGATGACGTCAGCCGTACTTCGTCGCTTGAAATGCGACTAATGTAAATAGAATGTCCTTGGAAATTCTAACACACATAAAATACTTGCGATCCTCAATTGAAGAATTATGCACTGAACGCAATTCCAACGCGTTTCGTAAATCAATACTTCATCAGGGAATAATGACTACATATTCTATAAAGATAGATCTTCTACGATTGGACAAATGCTGGCCAATCGCAACAGTGTTCCACAGCTGAATACAATGTAATCGACATGCAAATACAAGTGCTTTTGTATAATTGAATAAAATGATTAAACATCAAATACATTTTAATAAAATAAACTAAGGAAACACATAAAAATACACTTTCAAAGAGAATGAATATCTAAAATCTCTAGAAAGATAAAAGAGAGATATAATTAGTGGATAATACACATAAATGTAACCCTTCAATGGAATATCAGAATCATATGAAATTCAAACAGATTGAATACTAAGTTTCTTGGGGCTAATAATAAACTGGAGAATCAATACTTCGTCAGGGAATAATGACTACATATTCTATTAAGATAGATATACCCCTCAAAGTTCTACGATTGGACAGCGGAGAGACAAATGCTGGCCAATCGCTGGCCAAATATATGAAATTCAAACAGATTGAATACTCAATTGCTTGGGGCTAATGATAAACTGGAGATTGAAAAAATATTATGAACATGAGAACTAAAAAGGAAAAACTGGGCATTGGATAGTTAATAACTAAAAAGGATTTATATGAGGATGACACACATATAAAATGTATAAAAATACTGTATAAACATACAAAAAGACAACGTGGAAAAATGAATAACAGGGATCATAGTATAAAAAAAGATAGTGGAAAAATACTAATAAATTGATCACACGTCTATCTCCTCATTCAGGCCCAACGGAGCCAGAGTTTGCATTTTGTATATCCATAGGCTTTCTTGCTTGGATAGAGATTTTTGTCCCAATTGATGTACGTGCAATACTTACCCGCTGAAACTGTAATTTAATATACTTTTATATACTACACAGAGGATTCGCGCTGCTTTTTCTTTTTTCTTTCTAACTAGTTATTTAGAATGCGGAGCCTTTCTATGCAAGCTGCAGCAGTTCCTCACACTTGAAATCATACAGGTTTATTTGAATTTTACCTGTTTTTTTTCATCAGCACTTTTGTGATAATCATAGTTGTTATCACCTTATTTGACACTAAAGCACGTAAAGCCACTTTGTATTTATTGTTCCCTACTAAATATTTCGAGTTTTGTATTTTTTGATATCACTATCTGGTGCGCGGTTTTTCTTTTCACTTTTTTCCTCATTGCATTTAAATGCTAATTTCCAATCATTTTCATGTAGCATGAGCACTCACAATGGACGTTGTTGTGTCTGCCACGAGGACGAGTTTTGACAGACCACCACTGATCCAGCTTTTGCAGCCATTTTCATGCAACTTGGGTGACGTCACAGAGTGTCTCATTGTTCTTGCAACAGGGGCGTCATGTGATGCCAACTCCTGTCTGGAGGGGGAAGAGTCAGGGCCTTGCTGGGGCATCCTTGTCTGAGAGCTGCTCACACTCTCTGGAAATGAAACTGGCAAGGTGCCAAAAATTCTGTCCCATTACTACATGATTAATTCCTGGAAATCAGCTTTGAGAAGTGAAGGTATTTTGAGTCTTAACCAATAATACAGCATAATTGGAACGCCATTAGACAAATGTGTAGAGGGAGAAAGGGGGTGGCCCGGTATTAAAGGGGTTGCACCCCATTTGGCCATCCCCTGACCTCACCAGGGAGACAAGGGGTTAACTGGGCTGAGGTCCAGAAATGTGATTTAACCCTTGTTATGACATGAAAATGTGTATTCCCCTGTTCCCATGCTTTATTGTAATATCTGGTTTAATCAGTGTCTGCATCACACACATACTAGGATCAATCCGGGAGCACAAGGGTTAATAGTTGTTTAGTGATTATAGCCCTTTGTGTAATTTTCCCACCTTTTCAGGCACCATTTTGCAGGGTCCCATAGGCCGCCATTGGGGCTCCATGTGTTTCAATGGCGAATCTTGCTGTTTGGGTCCTGTTTCCTGTGAAGACCAGCAGATGGCGTCCGAGAGGAGGAGCAGCGGTTTCCCATTGTAAGTCAATGGGCCCATTGTCTTCAATGGAGATCCCTCGAAGGAGCTTTCCAGGAACGAGTTGGCTGCCGTCCAAACCGCAAAACCGCAAAGCGGATACATTTTCAATAAGAGAGCTTTGATCACTTAACAGTCAAGTTCAACGACAAGTGGCGTGGGAATAAACAGTTCTAGAGCACATAGAAATAAAATTCTTTTTGCCCCTAGTTCCTAGACCTCCCCCCACTCGACCACAACCGGGTCCCCATATCCTGGACCCCCGATAAGGGTCGAACCGAGAAGAGAGGGGCGCGCCATAGGTTCCAATGGCGGCGGCAGAAACAGCTCAAGAAAACGGCTAAGTGTCAAAAGCTGAAATTTGGGAATCCATAGCTCCGGTTCCGGAGGGTCCAGAGGATCAGGGTTTGGGGTACCTGTAGTCACTGCTCCGGCATCGCTGCAGAACCATCCTTAACCCTCGTGGACCAACCCAACGGAGTATGGACCCCCTTGAAAGTTCGGGACTTTTCCCATAGACTCCAATGGCGGCCAATCTCCATTGACCGGCTATGGCGGAAAACCCCCATTGACTTCAACGGCGGCGGCGCCCCGTTGAAAGTCTATGGCGGCGGATTCCCATAGCCGCCAACGGCGGCGGTTTGCCATTGAATGTCTATGGCGGCGGAGCCTGTTGTTTTCAATGGGAATTTAGTGAAAAACCGTGATTTAATTTACAGCGGAGTTTTTTGTATTAAAATAGGAAACGGTTTAAGGTGTATTTGTGTAACTCCAGTTCCAAGGTCGTAGCAAGTCACAAATTGGACCATAGGGTGTCCCAGTTCCGGTATTGAGAACTGGGAAGTTTGGACTGGCTAGACCCAACGGAACCAGATATTTTAATATGTTTGTGTTTTATCTTTCATACTGTGTCCCAAAGCAGGGATAAAACCCAGAGGAAATTCCTTTGCATACAAGGGTAGCATATGGCCAGAGAGGCGACCCAATGTCTAGGACTTAAGTATTGTTCAAAGGATTTTGTCACCCTTACTGTTTACCTGAGGGCGGAGACGGCTCAAACCAGAGCAGTCTTTAAGTGTCCCATTTCACACCTCACAACAAAGAATATCCTGACAGGAATTCCGTGTGGTAGACTAGCTGGCATTCCTGATGCAGATGAGGGGCTACAGAAATGAGACCCCAGAGTTCTAATGCGCATGTACCAGCTAGCAGGGGGGCATGTATCAAAATGTGTTCCCACGTTAATGAGTGGCTAGAGGTAATTGAAGACCAATCACCTGTACTTAATGTTAAGGATAGGGTTACAAAAGGTTTATAAACTGTTGTCCACCCTTTATCCTTTGTCTTCTGATATCATCTGAATTGTTACCTGATTGCGAGAGAATTGCTATGCAACATACTTCTCATCCCCCACCCCCAAAGTAAGTGTACTTCTTGTCTGTTACTGTATTATTTCGTGTTTTCACCTATCCAAAGGAATAAATATACTTTATTATATCTAAGCCTCGTTCAGTTCAAACCCAGTATTTGGTGTAAATTACAACCTGTCATAAGCTATCGTCACAGGCTTGTATATTAACTGGTGGCAGCAGCGGGATTGAACTGGACCTGGATTACAGTATTCTGCGGGGTACTGTGATCCAGTGGGAACTTGATGGTAATTGCAAGTTCCTGGGTCTAAAGATATTGAACACACGTTAGTGCAACAAGTAACGCAAGTTGTCACACCACCTCACTGCTGCGACCCAGAACCATGAGTGAAGCGGAAAACGTTTACTACCTGAGGACTAGAACTCAGCTAAAAGACAAGTGCCGTGAATATGGACTGGAATATGAGGACCAGGAGGTCGCAGACATGATTGCCGCAATCACGGAATATGAAGCCGAGCGGCCAGAGTCTCAGGATACGGCTCAGCATGCCCGGAGATCAGGGACTGAACCCAGTGCCGGGGCGGCAGAATCCCGGGGAGGGAACGAGTGCACCTCCCGGGACAAGTGCGACAGGAGGGGCACTGATGACTGCGGCCACCAGTCCGTTTACCCCCGAAATGTTGGCACTGATTACAACGTGGGGAGACCGAGGGACAGCGGAGGAGCGGCTAAAGTTTATCTCTATGGCAGTGAACATACCCGCTTATTGCCCCCCGGTCCAACCCCGCAAAGATGAACTCCAACTGGACAAGCACAGTCTCACCAAGTACGTGGAAGGCACTGATCGGATGGACATGTTTTTAAGGAACTTTGAAACGCAGTGCCGGCGGTACAAGGTGCTTCCCCAGCATAGGGTTGCACGCTTGGAGCCGCTACTCTCCGGCTTGGCTACGCAGACATTGATGGCGCTTACAGAGGAGTATGCTGATGATTATGACCACCTGAAAGAACTATTGCTATTTCAGCACGGTTTTACCCCTGAAGCTTACCGGGGTAAATTCTGGCTGGAGGAGAGGCAGCCTCAGGAGACCTACGTCACCTATGTGACCCGCATGGCTTTATATGGGCTACACTGGGTGGAGGGCTGTGAGGCCAAGACTTACCAACGCCTGCTGGACCTCATCTTTCAGGAGCAGCTCATGCAGCAGTGCCCGCCGGCGGTGAGGGCTTTGGTGTATGACAAAAAGCCCAAGACTTACACAGAGGCGGCGAGGCTGGCAGATGACTATGTGGTCAGCCGGTCCCAGATGACCACCAAGGCACCAGCCAAAGCGGCGGCAGCGCCGGCGCCGGCCAAGAAGTCTGCTAATACCCCCCAGTGGACCTAAAAGCCGCCTGCGGGCAGCAGTTCACAAAAGGCGGGAGATCTCCGGCATGAGCGCCGGTGCTACAACTGTAACAGCACTGGTCACCTCAGATCAGATTGCCCGGAACCCCTGCGTTCCGGCGGCACCCATCGGGGGCAACGCACCCCAGCTGCGAAGCCGGTAGCCCGCGTGCGGGTGGCTTCCACCAAAGAACCAGGACCGGTCATGGAAACAACTCCCAGCGAGACGTCCCATGTCACCCCTATCCCGGTTTCATCGGTGCCTACAGCCAGGAGCGGAGGACATCTCAGCGCTGACCTGCAGCAGACGGACGGCCGGAGCAAACATCTCACCCCGGTCACAGTCGGTGACCGGCAAGCAGTCGGCTTGCTGGATTCAGGAGCTGCAGTGACCCTGGTCCGACCTGATATGGTCCGGCCAGAGGAATTGCTCCCAGGCCCTTGGATGCAGATCACTGTGGCCGAAGGAGAGCCACATTTCTTGCAGGTGGCCCGCATCTTTTTGGATTGGGGGGTGGGCAAGGGTGTGCGGGAGGTGGGGGTTTTACCTGGTTTGGATGCTGAAATTCTTTTGGGCAACGACCTGGGACCAATGACCTGCACCTACGACCGTGTGCCCCAGCCCGCTGCAGTGGCAGCGGTTACCCGGAGCCAAACAGCGGCAATGCCGGCGGCGGCCTCTCCAGTCCCCCAGCCTTTGGGACCAACGTTAGTGGAGGGCGCAGAGGAGCCCGGGGAGGTAAGCCAGGATCAGTTGCAACCACAGGCTGACTTACTGTTCCCTCTCACCCTGTCCCCTTCCCCTGACAATGACATGACTGGGGGGTGGCCAGACTTAGGAGCCCAGTTTAGGGAGGCAGTGAAGGCAGACCCTACCCTGGCCGGCGTGAGACTTCGGGCGTCCGAATCTCAGGCAGGGGAGGGCACTGGGCGCTGCCTATGGCATAAGGGACTCCTATACAGAGAAGAAGGGAACCTGGGGATAGAGGAGGGGGTGACCGGTTAGGCGACAGCTAGTAGTGCCCCAGGGGTACCGACAGCAATTGTTACGGGTAGCTCACTCTATTCCGTTAGCGGGACATCAGGGGGTCACCAGAACACGAGCCCGGTTATTACAGCGTTTTCTGCCGCTCTTGTGATGTCTGCCAGGTAAGGCGGGCGGGCGACAGTGTGAAGGCACCCTTGAGACCCCTACCGATAATAGGGGAACCCTTCCAGAAGGTAGCGATGGACCTTATAGGACCCCTCATGATTCCTAGCAGGTCAGGGAAGCGCTACATCCTCACGGTGGTGGATTTTGCCACCCGGTACCCTGAGGCGGTAGCGCTTGGGACCATAAGTGCCAAGACAGTGGCAGCAGCTTTGCTGAACATTTTCTCTAGGGTAGGTTTCCCGATCGTCCATGGACTCATCTTTGCATGGACTTCAGCATGGAACTACCTATATCCAAAGGTAGGAACACCACCCTGGTGGTGGTCGACCGATTCTCTAAGCAAGCCCATTTCATTACCCCCAAGGGTCTACCCAATGCCCTCAAATTATCCGAAATCTTTATCAAGGAGGTGTTCCGCCTTCATGGGGTCCCCCAAGTCATTGTGTCAGATCGAAGCTCACAATTTATCTCAAATTTCTGGCGGGCCTTCTGCAAACAACTAGGGATCTCCCTTCACTTTTCTTCCGGCTATCATCATCAGACTAATGTTCAGACAGAGCAGACAAATCAATCATTGGAACAGTACATCTGTTGCTTCATTTCCAATACCCATGACAACTGGGTAGATCTCTTGCCGTGGTCCGAATTCTTCCATAACAATCTGCGTAATGAGTCGACTCAGAAATCACCATTCTTTTCTAACTTCGACTTCCATCTGTGCCCCCCTTTTCCTCCAGATGTAAGGAAACATCTCCAGGTCAGTAGATCCGCCACCTCTACCACCTGACCAACTTAGAAGGGGAAGGTCACCCACACCTTCACTATTAAAGGCAGCACACTGGTCCCAGGCTTGCTCCATGGTCTGTCCCTCATAAGAATCCTGTTGCGGGTGCTTGTTCTACCCAGACAAAGTAGGTGGCAGTGTTGGACAGGGTCAAGTTCCACTGGGCAGACTTTGTATTCTTTTGTGTGGCAGTATGCATGGGTGCATTGTCTGATCTGTGGGCATGTTAGTAGGGGTGAGCTACTTGAAGAGTCATGGGCTATTAGCAAGCATGTGAAACTATGCAACCCCACACTTTTTGTTGTTTGGAGCGATCATTGACAGTCTTACAGTGTGCCAAAGCCCATGACATTTTAGTAGGGCCTCCTCAACTAGGTGACAATGGAGATTCAACATCGTCTTCATCCTCATCCTGAACACAACATCTCATTTACAATATAATTAGTTTGATCTACTATTATTTCCCCCTCACTACCTTGTCCATTACTGTCAGGGCACAGCTACTATGGAGAGCATAGAATCAGTATGAAGATAATAATGACAAATGTGTGTAGCAATTGACACTGGTTGAAACGTGGAATGCCTTTTAATAGTTTTGGCCTGTGATGTGATGCACCATCATTAATTACCCTTGTGTCTTCTTCTCCTCTTTTATCTACCATGTGGGGAATGACACATCTCTGTCAAACTCAGTTTTGCTCAGTGGGTCCACTCTCTAACTATTGTTGCATTAGCCCAATAAGATTCTCTGCAAGTCTGCCCACTCTTCTAAAGTGTCTATGAGGTGTCTGTTGCTACTCCCCAGCTATGGGTGAAGCCTCTGTGTTATTCTAGGCATCCCAGGAATTCTCAACGATTGGGGCCGCCTTTTGGACCATTTCTCTCTCTCACTACTAAGTGCAAATTCTCCTCAATCTGATAGCTTCTAGTGGGCCATTTAGCGACCTTCTACCATCTTGCGTCCTCCCCTCCCCTGACTTCTCCCCAGTGCTGCGACTCTCCCTCTGGGGCTGCAGCCTATGTGAATGCCTCCCTCATCCAACTATTCCCTTGTGCAACTCTGTGCGAGGGGGGGGGGGGGCGGAACTCCACCTTAGACGAACCACTGACCCCCCCGCTGACCCATGTTACTTCCGGGGCAGAGAGGCCCGCATCATGTCCGGGACTCCTGGCTGTACTAGAACAAAGGACCCTTATCCTTATTTCCTTTTTAACAGTGTGGTGGGGGACAGATCCTGAAACACACTAAGATTTATTCCCTCAAATTCAATAACACTTGCAGCCCTGGTAATCTGACATAAGGCATTTTTAATATGGAAGTGGAACCACATTATTATGTCCCTGGGGGTCCCCAGGCTGGGGCTTAGACTGGAGTGCCCTAAGGCAACGATCCAGGTGCAGGTCTGCGTCTGACTTGTCTGGCAGCATGTGTGCCAGCCACTTTGACACAAAGTCTAATGGATCTGTGATCTCCAGGGCCCCGCAACCTTATGTTATTATGCCTGTCCCTGTTTTCGGTGTCCTCTTGCTTGTCGGACAGGTCAGTGATCAGGGTTTTCAAGTGGGCTGTTGCTTTTTAATTTTTATGTAGCGCTATAATAGTCGTGTCCAAGCACTTTTCAATGGCTTTTATTTCCTGTGGCGGAGCGGCCTGTAGGCATGGTCAGACAGACGCATAGACACTGTATAAAGCTTAACTTTGGTGGTTTATTTGCCACCAAACAGCAACCAAAACATTGGGGCTACTGTCCCTTTAAGGCAAAACACAAAATAATACAATCAAATCCTATTCCCATTAATGAAACTATCTACACCAGCAGGTCCCTAGCTAACGGCACAGGCCAACAAGCCTGGTTTCCAGCCCAAAACATGTCCTGGCATATGCAACAATGTAACACAGTCTCTGCATACAATAAACTGTTTTTGCTTATCTGTCAATCCTTATCTTTATCCTGGGTGTGATTCCCAGCTGGACCCCACAGGCCTGCTTCCATCAGTCCTAGGGTCCATAACAGCCAGACTCTCCCCGGCTGGGAGAACATTCACTTCCTCTCTCTCTGTGGAGAAAGTAGTCTCTCTGTCTCTGACAGCTTCCTGTCTTTTATTCCTGCTTAATCATGAGTTCATTGTCTCCACCTGCGTGAAATCCGATACCCATGCAGTCTGGAAGGGAGTTAACCTCTTCACTTCCTTACATTTCCCCACAAAATTCTTTGAGATCGCTTCTGGTTTCCAGCTGATGGTCTCTCCTATCTCACTGGTCCTCCGATCTATCTCCATCCGATTCTGAGCCTTCCAGCGGGGTCAGCAGTTTTGAATTGCTTATTCGCGCCACTTCCCCTTTATTGAAGTAATCTGTTAATACAGATCAGGATCTTCGCGCTTTCACTCTAGTGGCCAGCCCTCCGCTATCCGATCTTTATTTGTCACCTTAGTTCACTTTTTTATACTTCCGAAGTGCCTATTTGTTGCCTAAATTGCGTCAGGTGGGACAGAGCTCAAGCTTCAAGCATCCATCTACCTAGCTGCTGCGCTTGCGTCCCGATAAAGGATAATATTGACTACTCTGTGTATGAATGTATATGTTTTTGTCATAGCATCAACAATGTATATGGCAATTTAGACATTACAGTACAACTAAAGTGTTTCTGTTAGTGTGGAGAGAAGTTGGCATGGGTCCAAGTTATTGAAATTCTTCATACAAGTGTGTTTTAAGTGAATTAATGTGGCTAACTAATATCCTGTAGCTCAGCGCTATGACCATTAAATGTGATAAATACAATTATAATTATAAGTGATATGTGGTCAACGTGACCAAAAACTCCGTGCGTGATTGGTATAGCTGCCGTGGGGATCCTACCTAACAAACTACTCACAAATTTGTATACAAACAACAATGATACACAATGCAAAAACCCCGGTGCTAATGATAACAACAGTTACCCCAGTCCAATGAAATATCCATATAGCTTTGAAAGTTCTCTTGGTAATTCAAACGCAATTGAAATGGTGAATCCGCTGCTGGCTGGCACCTCAATGATCCTCCTACAGATGAATAGATAAGGGAAAAGAGACCATTGCGCAGCAACAAGCACCAGGTTTCAGTTCTATGGACTTGAAAGTTAACAATTTACAAGAATAATGCTGTTATGTTCAGTTGAGATAATCTGTGCTTTAACCAATGTTTTCTCCTAGACCTCACGAATCCCACGTGCTGTCAATCTTTGGTCAGCCCCATCTCCTGGTATACCACAGCTTAAAACTCAATAGTAATCTCAGTGGATCCCCAGAAAGGAAATGACATGGGAGATAATGGTGCAGATTGCTAGAAAATTTAATAATGATAAAAAACAGCCAAATGTTTACTTACATAAACTAGGCTGCTGTAGAACGACTGACAAAGTGCCGTCCGCAGCTTGTACCAGTAAGTGGTTGAAAGGTGACAAACTTTGCTGATAAGGCCCGCTCTTCAGAGCGCAACGGTAGCGTGGGGTGGCTCAACAGCTGCCAATGCCAGACGCTAGCGCCTCACAGCACAACATGACTGACGTCACAAAAAGCTTGGCCACCCCGGGTGGGGGGGGTCACCAACGGAAGGGGGAGGGAAAAAAAAGAAAATCAACCCTCCTGCCGACGGACACCTCAGTCCAAATCACCCTCCCTTGAGTGACTGAGGTGTCCGTCGGCAAGATGGGTTGAGGTGGCGCCATCGTGTGACGTCAGTCAGTGCGCGAGGAATAGCGTCGGCATTTTGGACTGTTAGCAGTGAGGGCGCGCCTACAGCACAGTGTCACTCACCCCACACCTGTTAACACCTGCATAACATCATATCTTTTAAGTTGTTAACTCAAGTCCATAGAACTGAAACCTGGTGCTTGTTGCTGCGCAAGGTCTCTTTCCCTTATCTATTCATCTGTAGGAGGATCATTGAGTGCTCGCGCCGCACGGATTCACCATTTCAATTGCGTTGAATTACCAAGAGAACTTTCAAAGCTTAATGGACATTTCATTGGACTGGGGTACTGTTGACAAAGTTGAGACATTAGGGGTCTGGCATAACAACATAAACAGCATTTAGGATGAATCCATTTTGGTGTGAATATTTCAATCCGCCATCTTGTCTTGTCTTTTTGAGTCTAATTTCTGTGTTTCATTTCTGTATAAACAAATGTGTGAAGCAGAGAAGGGAATTTTTTCGCTCCTAGCTAAATTTATTGACTCTTCCTCATCCAATCAGCTTCAATTTAAAAGAGTAAACAGGCTAAAAGTTATGAGAACCCATGAGATAAACTCAGATTCTTGCAGTAGAACCAATTCTCACAACATATTGCCAGGTGACAGAATAGGCACATCCCATTTAACCCCAGAATGGTTTCTAGCTGACAGGCAGTTATACAATATTATTATGTATTACAAAATGACATCAGCTTTAGTATTGTTATGTATTACAAAATGAGGTAATGTTTAGTGACGTGCAAGCCCCCCCATAAAGGGGTGGAACTTTAGGATTTACGGTATAAATATATGGCATACCATGTTTATTGTTTAGAGAGCTTTTGTTTTGAAGCTGTCTCCGTTGTGCACTTGACTTGAATAAATTCACGTGTTATTCTGTCTCAAAATAACCTCAGACTGTGTTTCTTATTTACGCTTTTCTCAGAATATATAGAGTGTAAGTTCTGCGGGACAGTAACTCTCACACTGATTACAATGTTATATATAGAAGTAGTGTGAGTGTATATATAGAGTGTAAGCTCTGCGGGACAGTAACTCTCTCACACTGATTACATTGTTATATATAGAAGTAGTGTGAGTGTATATATAGAGCTTACACTCTATATATACACCAGAATAACACGTGCATTTATCAAGTCAAGTGCACAACGGAGACAGCTTCAAAACAAAAGCTGTCAAACAATAAACATGGTATGCCATATATTATACCTAAATCCCAAAGCTCCACCCCTTTATGGGGGGGCTTGCACGTCACTAAACATTACCTAATTTTGTAATACATAACAATACTAACAGCTGATGTCATTTAATAATAATAATATTGTATATAACCTGCTGTCAGCTGAAACCATTCTGGGGTTTAAATGGATGTGCCATTCTGTCACCTAGCAATATGTGTGATGAATTGGTCTTTACTGCAAGAATATCAGCTTTCTCATGGGTTCTCATAAACTTTAGCTGTTTACTCTTTTAATTTGAAGCTGATGGATGAGGAAGAGTCAATAAATTAGCTAGGAACGAAAAAATTCCATCTTCTGCTTCCACCATTGTTTATACAGAAATGAAAACACAGAAATTAGACCACAAAGACAAGACAACGATGGCGATGAAATATTCACACAAATGGTTCATCCTAAATGCTGTTTATGTTGTTATGCCAGACCCCTAATGTCTCAACTTTGTCAACAGTACCCCAGTCCAACTGAAATGTCCATTAAGCTTTGTAAAGTTCTCTTGGTAATTCAAACGCAATTGAAATGGTGAATCCGTGCGGCGCGAGCACTCAATGATCCTCCTACAGATGAAAGATAAGGGAAAGAGACCTTGCGCAGCACAAGCACCAGGTTCAGTTCTATGGACTTGAGTTAACAACTTAAAAGATATGATCGTTATGCAGGTGTTAACAGGTGTGGGGTGAGTGACACTGTGCTGTAGGCGCGCTCCTCACTGCTAACAGTCCAAAATGCCGACGCTATTCCTCGCGCATCTGACTGACGTCACACGATGGCGCCAACCTCAACCCATCTTGCCGACGGCACCTCAGTCACTCAAGGAGGTGATTTGACTGAGGTGTCCGTCGGCAGGAGGGTTGATTTTTTCCCCCTCGGGGGACCGCCACCGGTGCAAGCTTTGTGACGTCAGTCATGTTGCTGCGTGAGCGACTAGCGTCTGGCATTGGAGTGCTGTTAGCCCCAGCTACGTGCTGAAGAGCGGCCTTACAGCACAGTTTGTACCTCACACCACATACTGGTACAAGTGCGGACGGCATCTTTGTCCCAGTCGTTTTACAGAGCCTTAGTCCGTTTAATTTGTAAGAATACCATTTGGCGCTTTTTTATAAATTTTTGAGCATTATGCAATTTCTACAATCTTACCATTCACTCCCTGTTTTTGTTTGGGGTCACCTCCACTGAGATACTATTGAGTTCTTAAGCTGTGGGTACTACCAGGAGATGGGGCTTGACCAAAGATTGACAGCACGTGGGGATTCGTGAGGTCTAGGATAAAACATTGGGTTTAAAGCCAGATTTTCTCAACTGCGAATAATAACAGCATTATTCTTGTAAATTGTTACGCTTCAAGTCCATAGAATGAAACCTGGTGCTTGTTGCTGCGCAATGGTCTCTTTTCCTTATCATTATCTGTAGGAGGATCATTGAGGTGCAGCCAGCAGCGGATTCACCATTCTAATTGCGTTGAATTACCAAGAGAACTTTCAAAGCTATATGGATATTTCATTGGACTGGGGTAACTGTTGTTTATCATTAAGCACGGGGGTTTTGCATTGTGTATATTGTGTTTGTATCAATTGTGAGTAGTTGTTACGTAGGATCCCCACGGCAGCCTACCAATCCACGCACGGAGTTTTTGGTCACGTTGACCACATATCACTTATAATTATAATTGTATTTATCACATTAATTTGGTCATAGCGTCGCGAGACAGGATATTAGTTAGCACACATTAATTCACTTATAAACACACTTGTATGAAGATAGAATTCAATAACTTGGACCCATGCCAACTTCTCTCATCACAACAGAAACACTTTAGTTTGTACTGTTAATGTCTAAATTGCCATATACATTGTTGATGCTATGACAAAAAACATATACATTCATCCAGAGTAGTCAATATTATCCTTTATCGGGACGCAAGCGCCACAGCTAGGTAGATGGTGCTTGAAGCCTGAGCTCCTTGTCCACACTGACGCAATTTAGGCAACAAATGGACTTCGGAAGTATAAAAAGTGAATAACTAGGTGACAAAAAGATGGATATGCGGAGGGCTGGCCATATGAGTGAAAGCGCGAAGACTGATCTGTATAACAGACATTCAAGAAGGGATAGTGGATCTGAGAAATATTATCCACTCAATAGCATTCAAAAATGCCGACCGCTGGAGGATCAGAAATCGGATGGAGATAGATCGGAGGACCCAGTGAGATAGGATGAGAATCATCACGCTGGAAAACAGAAGCGATCTCAAAGAATTTTGTGGGGAAATGTAAGGAAGTGAAGATGGTAACTCCTTCCAGACTGCTTGGGTATGGATTTCACGACGGTGGAGACAATGAACTCATGATTAAAGCAGGATAAAAGACAGGAAGCATGTCACAGAGACAGAGAGACTCCTTCTCCACAGGAGAGAGGAAGTGAATGTTCTCCAGCCGGGAGAGTCTGGCTGTTAGGACCCTAGGACGATGGAAGCAGCCTGGGGGGTCCAGCTGGGAATCACACCAGGGATAAAGTAAGGATGACAGATAAGAAAAACAGTTTATTGTATCGCAAGGCCACTGTGTTACATTGTGCGCATATGCCAGGACATGTTTGGGCTGGAAACAGGCTTGTTGGCCTCTGCTGGTTGCTTATGGATACCTGCGGTGAGATATGTTTCATTAATGGAAGAGTGATTTGATGTCATTATTTTGGGTTTTGCCTTAAAGGGACGTAGCCCAAGTTTTGGTTGCTGTTTTGGTGGCAAATAAACCACCAAAAGTTAAGCTTTATACAGGTGTCTATGCGTCTGTCTGACCATGCCTACAGGCCGCTCCGCCACAGGAAATAAAAGCCCTGAAAAGTGCTTGGACACGACTATCTATACAGGCTACATAAAAATAAAAAGCAACAGCCAGCTGAAACCCTCCGACTCACTACCTGTCCGACGAATGTCGAGGGACACCCGAAAACCAGGGTACAGGCATAATAACATATAGGTTGTGCGGGCCCTGGAGATCACAGATCCATTAGACTCTGTTGTGTCAAGTGGTGGCACACATGTGCCAGACAATGTCAGACGCAGACCTGCACCTGGATCGTTGCCTTAGGGCACTCCCAATCTAACCCCAGCTGGGACCCCCCAGGGAATAACTAAGTGGTTCCACTTCCATATTCAAAAATGCCTTATGTCAGATTACCAGGCTGCAAGTGTTATTGAATTTGAGGGTAAAATCTAGTGTGTTCAGGAATCTGTCCCCCACCCACTGTTAAAAAGGAAATTAAGGATAAGGGTCCTTTGTTCTAGTACACCAGCAGGAGTCCCGGAATGCTTGCGGGCCTCTCCTGCCCCCCGGAAGCTAGACATGGGTCGCGGGGGGTCGGTTTCGTCTAAGGTGGAGTTCCGCCCCCCCCCCCCTCGCACACGAGTTGCACAAGGGAATAGTTGGATGAGGGAGGCTTCACATAGGCTGCAGCCCCAGAGAGGTCGATCTCAGCACTGGGGAGAAGTAGCGGGAGGGGAGGACGCAAGATGGTAGAAGGTTGCGTAAATGGCCCACTAGAAGCTATCAGATTACGGAGGATATTGCACTTAGTAGTGAGAGAGAGAAATGGTCCAAAAGGCGGCCCCAATCGTTGAGAATTCCTGGGATGCTCGCATAATAACCAGAGGCTCACCCATATGCGGGGATGTAGCACAGCACTCCTATAGACACTTTAGAAGACGTGGGCAGACTCTGCAGGAATCTATTGGGCTAATGCAAACAATAGTAGAGAGTGGACACTGACATAAATGAGTTGATAGAGAGGTGTCATTCCCCCACATGGTGATAAAAGAGGATGAAGAAGACACAAGGGTATATAATGATGGTGCATCACATCACAGCCAAAACTTATTAAAAGGCATTCACGTTCTCAAACCAGTTTCACCATGTTCTCTCTCACACATTTGTCATTATTTTCTTCATACTGATCTATGCTCTCCATAGTAGCTGTGCCCAGTCAGTAATGGACAAGGGGTGAGGGGACATAATACTAGATCAAACTATTATTAGTGTAAATGAGATGTTGTGTTCAGGATGAGGATTGATTCAGACCCCGACCCTGTTGTGATCCCAGTGTTCATACCTCCAGTTGAGGATTGGCCACCACTTTTACTAACACGTTCCCATGGCTGGTGGCACACTGTCAGACTGTCTAATGACGCTCCTTTCTTTTTCCAACATACAAATAGTGTTGCGTTGCAAGGTACACATGCCCGTCGCTTATTTATAGCCATATTGTTGACTTTCTTCTCAACGATCAGCTAAACCCTCTACCGTAATTGCCTCACCCCCAGTATCAGACCCAAGGTCATCTTCATTGAATAATGACAACACACCAAGTAATACAAAGCCCCCCCCCCACTCGTCCCACGTGGATATTTTGACATGTCAACACGTTTTCAAAATAACCTCAGACTGTGTTTCTTATTTACGTTTTTCTCAGATGGCGCATTCCGAAATAGGGACTCAATATCATCGGAATCGAGCACCCGGATGAATCAGTCCTCCATCACTCAAACCTGAGCGCTCATATGAATCAAGGTAAGGCTACCTGCATTTTTTAGACAAACAGCCTGATTAAATTGTTTTGAGTGGTGCGTGGAGCTGATTTTTGAACGGTGTCTTATCTGATGTGACGAGTAAGAATCCCTAGCAGTTTCACGTGAATTTATTATTCTCTGTTCCTTATTCATTTTAAAGTAGTAAGAGTTAAGAGTTGTTAGGGGCTAAGGTAAGAGTCCCGTTAAAAGTTTTGGTGTTTTGGTGATGAAGGTGAGTGTTTGTGTGCTTAAAGGGATTGTTTTCAGACCGTCCTGGGTTGTGATAAATATTTTTGTTGTCGGAGCAGGACGGGTCCCTGATTGTACATTTGCTCTGTTTTGTCATTTACTTACCAAGTGAGTTATTCATGGAGATCTGGTTAGAAAGTCTTATCTGTATCCATGTTATAAAAGTATAAGGTTTATCAGGACTGGGTTGGACCCGCTGAAGTGATTCAAGTTTTTCTTTGGTATAGTTATGGTGAGAAAATGTGATTGGGGAACAGTCTTGTGACAGGTCCTTATCTGCATATTTACACTATTCAGAACAATAACATGCCAAAAGAGTTGTACGTAATCAGCTTGCGTTGATTATTGTAACGCTAAATTGTACAGGTCAATTAACAGTTGATTGCTGTAGCCGAAGTATTGTACAGGTCAATTAAATTTGATTTCTGTAACCGAAGAAGTATTGTACAGGTCAATTAAATTTGATTTCTGTAACAGGGGAATAATGGGAAACCAAAAATTCTCAAAGGATTGTGTGTCTGCAGACAAAGATAATAAAGAATGAATACAGAGAACGAAAAGAGACAATATAAATATATTTTGTTGGCCAGTGAATGGCACTGTTTGTACTATTATCAACTAATTGCGCAGATGTTTAAATGAAAGAGGGGTCTTTTTCTGTGGGATTGATAAGCTCAGGGAGCGCCGTCTCGTGTGTTTTTGAATCCCACAGGGAAACATACCTTATGTTAATATGGGTCAAAATAATTATGTTGAGGGACAGAAGGGTCCCGCTGCATTAATTTTTACCATTGCCAGGACAGAAGTTAATATAATAACAAGTGAAAAAGAAAGTGTTTGGAAGGGACAGAAAGTGTTATGAGAAGCTGATTCGCTGTGTAGGAGAGAAGTTTGTGTCTATGTTCTTTGTGTGTCTGTATTGTGGTTTCTGTATTGTGTGTAAACCAGTAAAAACATGTCAATTGCATTTCTATAGGATTAGGATATGTTGGAGAGATTTTAAGCTTGCACGTATTGTTTCAATTATATAGGGTGTGTTCATAAGTTGATCTAACCTCAGTTTAGTTCATTGTCCCATTTTTTATTTTTTGAGAGGCCATATTTTTATTTTTGAAAGGTCATATTTTTATTTTTGAGAGGCCATATTTTTATTTTTGAAAGGTCATATTTTTTATTTTTGAGAGGCCATATTTTTATTTTTGAGAGGCCATACATTTTTTCGGTTTTATTGCTGTGGAGAGAGCTCCATTTTTTACTTTGAGCTGAAGTTTCAATCCAGTAATTAATATTTAGAAGACGGAGAAACTGTTTTGTTATCTGCTTTGCACTCAAGGTCTTTTTTTGGCGAAACGCCCGGGCTGGCAAACTGCCCAAGATAAATAAGCTCTGAAATTTTTCTCTGAGTGTCTTTTAAAAAATAACGCTGTCTGTGTGTTCGGCACTGTGCAAAGAGATTATATTACAAGAAATTTAGTGTGAAGTCCTATACAAAAGCATTTGACTATTATCTGAATATGTGATATATTTTATAACTTTTAACCATATATTTTTTCCATAGCTGTTCTATTTTATTATAAGCAGTAGTTATTGTTAAAATATTTGTAGAATGTTTTGCCAAAGTGGTGCATTGGGTGTCACCTCTCGTTTTTGGATATGATCTAGGTATAGAGTTAAAGGACAGGTGATACCTAGTTGCAAATACAGTTACATAAGTGAGCAGGGTATATATTATATGCAAGGCATTTCATATTTTTAGCAGAATAGTTACAATGGAGTGTTTGGGGTGGAGGCCTGACTGGAATTGGCTAGGGGCATTTGTCTTAGTATAGTAATTGTTTAATTGGGAGTGAACACATTTTTGTCCATGACTTTGGATAGTAGTGTATTGCAGTGTATGACTTTATATATAGCGTCAAAAATGTTCTCAGCACTTCATAAAGAATACAGTAGAGGGAATTATAATAAAATAATAAGTGCAGCAAAATCAGACAATAGGAAAGGAAATCCCTGCCCTTAAGAGCTTACAATCTAAGGTTTGCGGGAAATTTACAGAGATAGCAGGTGAGGGAATAAGTGCTGTAGATGGCAGTGCTTGGCCACAATGGGTGTGGTAGGAGTGACTGTGTGTGAAATAATAGCCATGAGTGCAGGCTATTGGAATGTTTAATTTGTGGGGCAAGTTTTAAGGTTAGTTAGTATTTTATGAAAAGGTTGATACCATTTGCATCGGAGGAGATGACAGTGAGGCATGAATGAGAGCAAGTGTGTATGGGGAGAAGAGAGATTGGTCTGTAGTTTGAGACAGTGTTTTTGTCCCCACTTTTGAAGATTGGGACAGCTTTGGTAGTTTTCCAGGTCTTAGGGATATGGTCTGTAGACAGGATAGAGTTGATTATGGAAGCAATTGATTTGACAATGGCTGAGGCCCAAAGTCTTAGGAACTTAGATTGTAGTACAGTCAAGTCCACATTAGCTGCTTAGTTTTAAATATGAGGAGCATTAATAGGAGATACCTCTGTCTATATGCGGATGTTAAGACAGTAGTAAACACATTGATACAAGAATTTGTTCCTAGGTATAAATTATCTCCCTATGGGACACTTATGGGATGACTTATGACTATCAGTAGTTCAAAGGAACAAATTAAGGACCATCTATTGGTAATAAAACAATTAATAAGTATTGTATGCCACTAATACATTTTTTGAGTCTCTCTAGGCATAAGGTATGATAAAAGTGCACCTACACGAGACGGAGTTAAAGGTCAAGTAGTTCCTAAACAAGCATGCTCCACATCCCAGATGAAAGGGCCCGTACTAACCACCAATACAGCAATTAAAGTGGCAGAGTTCTTTCCCTGGACCCAAAGTACAGTAAAGCTCATTCCAGCTCCATCAAAGACCAAAGGCACCTAAAGCACAGCCGCATCAAGTTAACGTTTTGATGAGACATAAACTTTGACCTTAACCAACGAGGAAAATAAGATACCAGGCAGAGGCCTGATCTTATCAGGAACATTTCATTTTTTCAAAGACTCAAAACATTTTATTTTTCAGAGACTCAATATTTTTTATTCTTTAGAGTGTGTTTAAGTTAGAAATTTAAGGTGTATGTACAATTGAGCCTTGATGGGAGGATTGGTTTCCTGGAAGCGTGGCTTGTGAAAGCTCTTGTATGTGTTTTGGCAGTACTCATCACTCTCTATGTATGTGTCATATGCAGCAAAACTTTGATCCAGAAGTGTGTTGCACCTCCAACGAGAGGAGGGGGTCACCCAGGTGGTGTGTCAGCCACATGGAAAGGATCATAAGTCAGCCATGTTGACCATCGCAGACATTGTCTGTTCTGATATTCTGAGTGAATGATGTATACAATGCGTGCAGGGGTGAGGATCATGCATTTCGCTTCCACAGATACCAAACCCCTTCAATTCTCAGTAATAGCTGAAAATATATGATGATAGAGATAGATGCCATATCCTTTATCTAGCAACTGCATACCCAAAGAAAGGTTGCTTGCATAAAATAAGGTTTTTAGTATTGTGTATAATTTCTGTATTTTTCCAAATTTTTTAAGGGAACCTCTTTAAAGGGTGTATCACACACTAGGAACAAGAATCAATTTATGGGTCAAGTGTCTCCACCAAACAATGAAACCTGTGTAAAAATGTATGTTCAGTCAGATAACAATTTACAGGAAGGATGTGGCCTTAATTTTGCAGTTTTTAATTTCATCATTAAACCAAGAACAGGTTCAGATCAGGCTTATGGCCTTACAAAACAGAATGGCTTTAGATTACATTTTAGCATCAAAAGGAGGTGTATGTGCCCTAATTAAAGAACAATGTTGTGTTTTCATCCAAGATCAGAGTGGCAAGGTACAACATGAGTTAGATAAGATAGGAGAAATTCAAGAAAGACTTAGGAAGGAAGGTGACACAGACTGGGACCCTTTGGGGCTGACTGGATTGGTAGGATCACTAGGAGCGAAATTTTTGAATGCAGTAGTGTGTGATTGTGATACTCGTTGTCATCTATGTTTGTGTTACGTTTGTCAAAGGCATGATCCACAAATATGCAACCCCATCTGCAGACATAATGCCATTGTTTGCAGAACCAATCTACAGAGGTCCCTTGAAGAAAGAAGATGCCAAGTACAATGTTCTAACTCTGGAAAAGAATTTGGCTGCAACGCCATACGAGACTATGACTACATTTGGCAGGCACCCTCGTGCACTGTCCTACACCCTCAAGCAGCATTATGAAATGATGGAGCACCCTTGTGCCTCCCAACGTGTTTCTGGACTAAAATCATACCAATAATTCTCAAAAACAAGGTTTTAAAGAATCAGAGGAGGGACTGACAAAGTTGAGACATTAGGGGGTCTGGCATAACAACATAACAGCATTTAGGATGAAGCCATTTTGTGTGAATATTTCAATCCGCCATCTTGTCTTGTCTTTGTGAGTCTAATTTCTGTGTTTCATTTCTGTATAAACAAATGTGTGAAGCAGAGAATGGAATTTTTTCGTTCCTAGCTAAATTTATTGACTCTTCCTCATCCAATCAGCTTCAAATTAAAAGAGTAAACAGGCTAAAGTTTATGAGAACCCATGAGATAAGCTTAGATTCTTGCAGTAGAACCAATTCTCACAACATATTGCTAGGTGACAGAATAGGCACATCCCATTTAACCCCAGAATGGTTTCTAGCTGACAGGCAGTTATACAATATTATTATGTATTACAAAATGACATCAGCTTTAGTATTGTTATGTATTACAAAATGAGGTAATGTTTAGTGACGTGCAAGCCCCCCCATAAAGGGGTGGAGCTTTAGGATTTAGGGTATAAATATATGGCATACCATGTTTATTGTTTAGACAGCTTTTGTTTTGAAGCTGTCTCCGTTGTGCACTTGACTTGAATAAATTCACGTGTTATTCTGTTTTCAAAATAACCTCAGACTGTGTTTCTTATTTACGTTTTTCTCATGTTGTTATCATTTGCACCGGGGTTTTTGCATTGTGTATCATTGAAGTGTGTTTTAAGATTTGAAGCTTCGCTAAGACATAAAAGTACCTGAGGGCTCATTCTACTGAATAGTCCACAAGATGCTTCCTGCTTAGCACCCCTTGGAACAACATCCCTTATTCTGCCAAGCCTGCTTTTAGCCCCCTCAGTACCAAAGTAATCCCTTCTTGCTGTGAAAGGGTTAAAAGTGCCACTTAGAAACAATGCCAGCTATTATAGCAATAGTTTCAGTTAATGAAATATTAGTGACTAAAAAGGGCATCAAACAAGATTTAATCTATTAAACGTATTATTGGCATTAGTTTAGTTGGGATATTTTTAATACTGCATTAAGGACCAAGGTGAACTAATGAGAGTGTCCTATTCAAAAGATTGAATGTAGCTGTTTCACTCCTATAAGTATTAAATGATTGTTTAAACTTTGAACATCTCCATGGTAAACACATGCTTTGAGGCATTATTACAATTTTTATGTAATGTGATAAGATTCTGTCAGTGCTCAAATCTACAGGTAACTTGCTCCTTTTTCTCTGTTCTTTGTTTGCAAAGAAATTCGGAAACCATCATTATTCTAACAGATAAAACTAAGTAGCCGATGATCATGAATTCAGCAGATCTAAAGAAAAAGAAAACATGACTTTTACACATGCAACAAATAACTGGAATTGTTACATTAAGGGTGATTGGATGTTTCTAAGAAAATTAATTAGACTTAGCATGCCTTTACTTTTATGCACATGAATGGGAGCTAAAGCTTAGCACCCTTTTGTGATTCTGGGCCAAAGTTTTTTTTTTTTTTTTTGGTACATTATGTGGGACTTCCTCTTTAAATGCCAGAAGTTGGCCATGCAAAACCAGCGCACTTACAGAATATAGGATAGAAAGCCAGACACTAAACTATCAGCACTAAATTATATTCCTCACCTGTCATTCATGTGGACTTTTAAATGTAATGCCTCCTCTGTACATTTCAGTTTGATAAAATTCTTCCCCATCTTGCCTTTTTTTTCATCACCTGTCAACCTACCCTGGTCCCTGCTGATTTCCTTTAATTTTTCATTCCTTGAATCCCTCGTGCATTTTTTTCTGATCTTCACTGCTCCTGTCACCACTTTCCTATCAGCCACTTCACTTTTGATTTGTACAGGTGTAGAATACTACATACACATGGATTGCTGACAGATAATTCCCTATTGGTCATATCACAGACTCGCTGATTTCCCCAGGGAAAGTCTTATGGGATTAAATATATAAATACAGGACTGTCTGGCCCTGTCCCTGCTAGACTGCACCAGATGGTCACTGTAGGAATATATACAAGGTATGATCAGTAATATCTCTGTAGACCAAAAGAGTCATGGAGCCCTAAGCAAAGATAAATAATTTTAGATCTCAACTACAATACATTATTCTGTTTTAAAAAAAGAAAATGTTTGGAGAAAAAATTAGCACGAGGACCACATGACCATGGGTCCGAATTACCTGTAGCCAAGCCAAAAAGGATTGTTTAATTTGAAATAATTTATAAATCAGATGTGACTGGAAAAGGGAAAAGCTTTCGTTTAAATGTGGAGAAGGCTGTTGGAGAGGTGTGGATCACAAAGGGGAATTGAGATGAAGTGAAATATTTTAGTGTTCCTGGATCTGAGCCGGTGGTAAATCAGCACTATCATAGTTACATAGTTACATAGTTACATAGTAGATGAGGTTGATAAAAGACGTACGTCCATCAAGTTCAACCTATGCTAAATTTAGATAACAGATGAATAGTTCTTTTGAAAGCTCCTTGTATTGTCCCTGAATATATTTGTATATAGTTATCATATCCCCTCTTAGACGCCTCTTTTCTAATGTAAATAAATCTAATTTAGCTAGCCTCTCCTCATAAGTTAGAATGTCCATCCCCTTTATTAATGTGGTGGCTCTTCTCTGCACTCTCTCTAGTTCCATAATGTCTTTTCTTAGGATTGGTGCCCAAAATTGTACTCCATATTCAAGGTGTGGTCTTACTAATGCTTTGTAAAGGGGCATAATTATGTTTACTTCCCTTCCATCCATTGCCCGTTTGATGCAAGATAAGATCTTGTTTGCCTTTGCAGCTACTGCATGACATTGGGCACTATTGCTAAGCCTGCTGTCTACAAGCACTCCTAAATCCTTCTCCATCAAGGATTCCCCCAATATATATCCATTTAATTTGTAAGTCGCCTTTTTATTCTTGCATCCCAAATGCATAACCTTACATTTATCTGTATTAAACCTCATTTGCCATTTACCTGCCCACGTTTCCAGTCTCTCCAAGTCCTTCTGAAGAGAAATTACATCCTGCTCTGATTCTATTACCTTACACAATTTAGTATCATCAGCAAAGATGGAGACTTTGCTCTCGATCCCAACCTCAAGGTGATTAATAAACAAGTTAAAAAGCAGGGGTCCCAGTACCGATCATTGAGGTACTCCACTCACGACTTTAGCCCAATCTGAAAAAGTTCCATTTATGACAACCATCTGTTGTCTGTCCTTTAACCAATTTTCAATCCAGGTGCATATATTATTACTGAGTCCAATTTTCTTTATTTTGTACACCAACCTCTTGTGTGAAACCGTATCAAAAGCCTTTGCAAAATCTAAGAAGACCACATCAACTGCATTACCCTGGTCTAAATTCCTACTTACCTCCTCAAAGAAACAAATAAGGTTAGTTTGGCAAGATCTATCCTTCATAAATCCATGCTGACTATTACTAATAATTTTGTTTTCCATTAGGTATTCCTGAATATTATCCCGTATTAAACCTTCAAGTAGTTTCCCTACTATTCAAGTCAGGCTTACAGGTCTGTAATTCCCCGGGTGTGATCTAGCTCCCTTTTTAAATATAGGCACCACATCTGCTTTACGCCAATCTTGTGGTACTGAGCCTGTGGAAATGGAGTCCTTGAATATTAAATATAATGGTTTTGCTATTACTGAGCTTAACTCCTTGAGAACTCTTGGATGTATGCCATCGGAGCCAGGTGCCTTATTTACTTTAATTTTTTCAAGTCGCTTATGAACTTCTTCCTCAGTTAACCAATTGGTCATTAATATGGAGGTTGTGGCTTCCTCCTGTGGCGCTACTATTGAACTTGATTCTTCCCTGGTAAACACAGAGGCAAAGAATTTGTTTAATACCTCTGCTTTTTCCTTATCTCCAATAATCTGCCTACCCATCTCACACTGAAAGGGTCCTATATTTTCTTTTCTCATTTTTTTGTTTTTAAGGTACTTAAAGAACTTTTTAGGGTTGACCTTACTTTCTATTGCAATCCTTTTTTCATTATCCATTTAATTGCCCTTTTGCAATTTTTGTTACATTCCTTATAATTCTGATACGATATATCTGTCCCTTCTGACTTAAAGAATCTAAACGCCTTCCTCTTCTTGTCCATTTCCTCCCCTACCTGTTTATTTAGCCACATTGGTTTTGACTTATTTCTTTTATACTTATTACCCAAGGGTATACACTGATACGTGTGCTTTTCTAACAATGTTTTAAAGACTGCCCATTTATCTTCTACATTTTTCCCTGAAAAAACATCATCCCATTGTATTACTACTAGATTAGACCTCAGTTTATTAAAATCTGCCTTTCTAAAGGCTAAAGTCTTTGTTGAACCCAAGTAATCTGTTTTTTGATTATTTATTTCAAATGAGACCATGTTATGATCACTGTTACCCAAATGTTCCAGGACTTGAATATTTGTTATTACTTCTACATTGTTTGATATGACCAAATCCAGAACTGCCCCTCTCCTGGTTGGTTCCTCAATAATTTGGGTCATATAATTATCTTTAAGCACCCCCAAAAAACTGTTTCCTTTTGTTGTAACGCTAATCTCATTGCCCCAGTCTATGTCTGGATAATTATAATAATGGTTTATAGCATATTCCCACAAACATTTTCTTTATACTTTTACCTCCACTGCTAATTTCTATCCACAAGGTCTCTACATTTTCATCATTCCCTTCATAGACATCATCCCTTATAATAGGTTTTAGATCTGGTTTAACATATAGACATACTCCACCTCCCCTTCTATTTGTTCGATCCTTCCGAAAAAGAGAATACCCCTTTAAATTAACTGTCCAGTCATGAGTTTCATCCCACCATGTTTCAGTAATGCCTATGATATCATATTGCTCCCTTGTAGCTATTAATTCAAGCTTCCCCATTTTATTTGTCAGGCTTCTTGCATTAGCAAGCATGCATTTAAGTTTTTTTTCAGCCTGTACTATTATCTTATCTGCTCCTTCCTTTCTGCTCCCACTTGGTTTAGTCTTTAGAAGTTTTCTAGTATTATCTCTATTTACTATGGGTATCTCACTGCTTGTCAAACTTGCACTTGCCCCCATTCTACCTCCATACCACCTTGTATCCTCATCTATTCCATTTAGTTCATTATCTGTTTCATTCCCCTCCCCCCTCCATCCTAGTTTAAAATCTCCTCCAACCTTTTTAGCATTCTCCCCCCTAGCACAGAAGATCCCTCTTCATTGAGGTGCAATCCGTCCCTAGAATATAGATGGCACCTCTCAGAAAAGGAGTCCCAGTGCTCTTAAAACCCAAACCCTCCTTCCTGCACCACTTTCTTAGCCATGCATTAACCTCCCTGATCTTTGACTGTCTCCCTGCGGTAGCGCATGGCACTGGTAGTATTTCAGAAAATACTACCTTGGAGGTCTTTGCCTTAAGCTTCTGGGCTAGATCCCTGTAATCATTTTTTAGGACCCTCCATCTTTCTCTAACTTTGTCATTGATGCCAACATGTACCAAGACCGCAGGGTCAATCCCAGCCCCCCCCCAACAATCTGTCTACCCGATCCGCAATGTGCCGAACCCGAGCACCCGGGAGACAACAAACTGTTCGGTTCATGCTGTCCCGGCAACAGATTGCCCTATCTACCTTCCTAATAATGGAGTCCCCTACCACCACAATCTTTCTTTGCATCTGAGCATCCTGAGTCCCCACTGTGCTGGAGGAACTATTCCCCTGGCTGCTAGAGGAATTAGTCTCCCCCAGCCTTGCCATTTCTGCCCCAATATTCCCAATATCTTCACTCAACATGGCAAATCTATTGGGATGTGTCAGCTCAGAAACGACCTGCCTCTCCCTATTGCTCCTGTTTCCCCTTCTAACTGTCACCCAGCTACCTACCTGCTCCTCACTAACAGCAACTAAGCTACCTACCTGCTCCTCACTAAAAGCGCCACCATCTGCACCACTAGTCGAAGCAAGGGCCTGCTCAGTGAGCTCTAATTCCCTTTCAAGATTGCCAATGTCCCTCAATATTGCAAGTTGCCTCTTCAGATCAGCAATCTCTGATTCTAAAGAGACCACCCGCTCACACCTCTCACAGTGGTATGCTCCTTGGAACAGCTGCTCCAAGTGCACATACATGTGGCAAGATGTGCATTGAGTGGCATTTTCAATCCTGCTCATTCTAGCAACTATGAAGTTTAGAAGTACTAACAGTAAACTGTACTTCAATAAACTATACCTTGTTTAACTGCTTCCTTGTTCAAACTGCTTCTGGTTCTAACTGCACACACTTTAAACAACCAGCACTGCTTCTGGTTCTAACTGCACACACTTTAAAAAAAAACAGCACTGCTTCTGGTTCTAACTGCACACACTTTAAACAACCAGCACTGCTTCTGGTTCTAACTGCACACACTTTAACCAACCAGCATTTCAATCAACCACACAGATCAATCAGTACACGCAAGCTCAGGATTCGTTAGAAGCCTCTGTTTAAATAGGGACACCCACCAGGTGTGTTAGGTTATCAATTAACTAACCGAACCCACTGCAGGTGTGTTAGGCCAGCCAATTAACCAACCACACCCACTCTGCCTCAGGCAGGAGAAAGGGGGGAAAAAGTTACAGGCTTCAAATTACAGCACACTTTAAAAATAGATTAACCCACTGCACACTCCCCAAAAACATAGTAGTGTGTTTGTGTGCATATATTTTTATATTTTATCAACAAACAGTACCACACAAGAATTGTGACAAATAAAGCATTCTGAAAAAGTGATGCATTCAATATGCAAATTATATATTTATTAGAAATTCAAAAATGTAGAAAAGTAAAAATAACTGTTGTCTAAAACAATCTAGCATACACAAAATAGTGATATAAATACAGCTAGATAATGGAATTCATTGGTGTGTACTACATCTAAAAATAATTAATGGTAGCAGCATCAATATAAAAAAAAGAGCCTAATAAAGCATCTTATAATACATATCAAGTGAACCAGAGAGGAATTAATGATAATATATCAGTTGAGCCTATCAGTGTGACTCTGTTTATCCACCATTATTCGTACTACACTGAGCCCAGCTGATACATTGATATCCAATGCGTATTGTCACTCTGCTTCTTGTAAGTAGGATTAAAATTTTACCTTACCGGAAGAACACCGGCGCTACGTGACCTCCACTTTTTTGCCACATACTTATTTTTATCCGCATAATAAATTGTGTATCTTTCTATGTCCTGCTTTGTAGTGTCTATATGTACTGTAAGTCAGTTATATGTTGTATGTTTTCCATTGTCTGTCTCTTCTCCAGTTTTGTCTTCTACCCTACAGCAATTTGCTGTGTGGTTCCTAATTGTACTACAATATTACACTATGTATTCTTTATTTTTTCTCCACATGTCCTGAAAGTTATCCAACTGGCACCAGAAGTCTATTGCGGATATGTCAGACAGGACATTACCATATGGTTTGATTAATTCTTTATTGCCTAATTTCTGGACAATGCATTAGTCTACTATAAGCGCCGGACAATAACTTGTTTTATCCAACATAGCGTGATCCATGGAGACGTTGTCTCCACCAAGATGGCTGAAACTAGGAAGTGGCTTCATTTCGCCCACAACTGCAAATGCAGGAAGGTGCTTCCTGGTCTGAAATGACCATCATCACATTTTGCCCAGTCCATAGACCCCAGTGAGGTAGTGAAAGCCATTTCAGCGCAAGGCCACATACAGTACTAGGAGACCACTATCAGTGCCTGTCTCTTCAGGGTCAGTAACTGACTATGATCACCATGTCTTTCCAGGCAATCGCTATCCACGTCAATTTTCTACAGCTGGTTCCTGTTTCTTTACCACCTGCGGAGGTTGCATCTACTGCCCCTACACCTCAGCTTCTCACACCACATAAACCACACATCCAGGCTCCACAGGGCTATGGAAGGGATCCAACTGCATTTTGGAGCTTTCTGACCTAGTGTGCCATACAGTTTTAGCTGCCGCCATAGATGTTTACCACCCATTGTGGTAGAGTAGCATAAATTATATCTCCCTTGGTAAATTACACCCTGGGCTTTGTCTAGGCCTTGAAAAAGATATTCAATGCCCTGGAGCGCACTTCCTGGACTCTCAGTCAATATGCGTTAGAATTTCACACCCTCGCATACAAGACAAGATGGGATAAAGAGGCCTTGATGGCCATCTTCTTGCAGGGACTCTGGGACCAGGTCAAGAACAGTTGATCACTTCGACCGCCAATGAGCTCCTCCTCAAGGGGAACCTTTCATCCTTGCAGTACAAAGGGCTAAAACACTGGATCAATAGTCCGAACCATACTGCGTCAAATATTCTCCCAATAGCAGGTCAGTGCATTTGGTTTGGTGGAGGAGATGCACCACACTTGGAAAGTACATTTTTGCAGCCCACTGCAAGCAGGCCTTCATAAGCACATAGGAAAGCCCTATTAGCACAACGGCAACACAGAGGGCTAAACTTATGAATATCTCCTCTATGTGATCTTGCTGCAGCACGCTCCTAACAGGCAGATCAGTGCAGTTACGTTTAAGGATATACCATACTTACCTGCGTTTGCAACATATAAAACTGCTGCACCCACATACTGTAAAACCAATATTTATTTTTATACACACAGGATTAATACGTGCCTGTGCTGTATATTGATCTGAATACGTGAGGCTTTTCACTGTACCATTAGGTCATCTGGTAGTTGTATCTGTGGGATTACTGCGTGTTTGGCACTGACATTAATACGGTACTTATGGTAGCCATATCACTACCAGTTCTCTCCCTAGCACCTTCCCCACCTGGGGATTATTATTTTTATTCCTATTTTAATCACGTATACATACATTCACTTTTTGTTTCGGCGTTATTGATTATTATATTAAGCTGCTGCAATCGAACTTTAACTATAAATGGAGCTCCACCCATATTAAGTACCTAGGAATTAAGATCGCAAGCTCATACGAATCTCTTTACCACTGTAATTTCCCTCCCCTTTTTGACAAAATTAAAAAAGACATACAAGTTTGGATAGGGAGAACTATCCACCAAAATCAATATTCTCCCAAGACTATTACATTACTTTCAAACTCTCCCAATAAAGGAGAAGGAGTGGTTTAGTGAGTGAAGACGCAGTGTTGGCTCCTTGTGACCTTGGGTAAGTCACTTTATCTCACACAATGTTGATAAAAAATAAATAGCTTATTTGTCGGGTAAGTCACTTGTAGAAGCATTTTTTAGCTCTCCTTTGGTCTACAGACATTCTCCGAACTTGGCTCAGCGCCCTCTGCCTGTGACGTATTGAACTCTGACATCACTGCCAAGCTTCTGTCCGTTCACTCCCAACACGTTTCATTGCTAAGCAACTTCATCAGGGATATGAGCAGGGAGCAGCAACAAAGTATGTATAGAGATATATTGCCATGGGGACCCTCCATGTAGGCAGTAATGGATTAGTCACCATAACGCAATAGGGTAAGGGGAGCTGCACACCACTTGGAATAAAGTAAAGATACTTGCAATTCACCTGTGCTCCTGGTTCAGGGATATCTGTCTAAAAATCCAGTATATGGAGAATAAGAATGATCAAGGGCAACTTCGGATTTTCTTAGTGAAATTTAATCAGTACAAAACACAATGTTTCATCGTTCAAGAGGACTTTCTCAAGTGACTGGTTAGCAGATAGTGTGGAAATGTCCAGTATATATAATTACAACACCCATGTGAAAAGACTTAATCAACAATTACCCCCTGTGAACACACGATAGTCTGCAGCTGACTTCTTAATCTTCACTGTGGTCTGACTCCCATTCCGGTCGTGCTGACGGCATCAGATGGCTCCTGCGTGGTGATGTCATCATCTGGTTCCTCCTTGCAGTGCGTTCCGGCTGCCTGGTCAGGCACAGAGTCGCGCTGACGTCTTCCTCCTGCTCCTCCTTCTGTAGTTGCTCCCATTTCGTCCTGTGTTCTCGCGATGTCTCCTCTGTGTGTAGTAATGCCATCTTTGTTAGTGGCAGACTCAGCCCTTCTTCTCCAGTGTGCTTGCCGTTTCGCACATGCGCAGTAAAAGCGCTCTTCTGTGTGTGAGGGGGAAGGTGCTAGTTCTGTCTTATCTGTTGTGTTTTGTACTGATTAAATTGCATTAAGAAAATCCGAAGTTGCCCTGGATCATTCTTTTTCACTTAGTCACCATAACACCATGACTACATGTAAACAGAACATAGGGGGCTATGCACTAAGCTCAATGGGTTTGCATTCTGATGTTCCAAAAAAGCACGTCCGTTAAAAAGTGAGGCCGGGGACGCGATTCACTAAGGCCTTGAACCCATTTTTTAACGTACCTGCTCAAAATAGCTCAAAACACCCACAGTGTACGTGTTGCTTTTTTCCCCCTGCTAGCGTTCTTAACCTTCACGTACGCTAGCTGATAGAAAAAAAAGCCGCATGTAACATTTGCATGGAGATTCTGTATCTCCATGCAAGGCTGTTACAGGCGATCGTACACTAAATAAATACATTTTAATAATAGTGTACATGAGCAGGGGGTCTCTGGACCTGAACCGCATTGGTTTCAGGTCCGAGGACCCCCTACTTCAGGAGATACAGGCCCCATTATAGGGTGCCGGTACCCCCTGCACTTTAAAGCTCACGCGTCACGTGACTGGGACATTTACATTCTGCAGGGGATACCGGCACCCCATAAAGGGGCCTGTATCTCCTGAAGTAGGGGGTCCCCGAGGCTGAAACCAATGCGGTTCAGCTCAGGAGACCCCCTGCACATCTACACTAGTATTAAAACACACATAACAATAAATAATAATTCATTACCGTAGCGGCTATGGTAATGAAGCTGCATTAATGCACATTTTAATAATAGTGTGCGGGAGCAGGGGGTCCCCTGAGCTGAACCGCATTGATTTCTGCCTCAGAGACCCCCTGCTTCCCAAGTTACAGGCCCCGGTATGGGGCATCGGAGGCCAATGTCGCCGCCATCTTTATAGCGTCCAAGACGCGACGTGGGCTCTATAAAGATGGTGGCGACACTGGCACCGATGCCCCATACCGGGGCCTGTAACTCGGGAAGCAGGGGATCCCTGAGGCAGAAATCAATGCGGTTCAGCTCAGGGGACCCCCTGCTCCCGCACACTATTAATAAAAATACATTAAAGCAGCTTCATTACCTTAGCGGCTATCCGCTAAGGCAATGAAGGGGTTAAGGCACAATAGCATGTTTATTGGGGACAATTGCCCCCAATAAACATAGCAATATACAACACTCATCCCCCCCGCCCCCTAACACATACAGTACTGTAATGGGCCAAAAAACTATTATCCACATATGGATAATAATGCATTTGCCCATTTTAAATACATATAAATTACAATAAATACAGTCAATATATATTACACTTATCTTTTACAGGCATCCACGATGAAGGTCGTCTTCATCCTCATCTTCATCCTGCCCATGTCCCTCCGATGCTGCAAAACATACACAAGAATAAAAATAGCCAATGTAATGTCCCCCAACCCCTTAATCACCTTAGCGGTTATTAACCGCTACAGTCATTAAGGGGTTAACCCACCCTCACCCACCACTCGGGAGGCCTACATACCCTCCCTCACTACCCCACCACCCCGTGAGGCCTAACCACCCTCACCCACTACCCAGCCGGGAGGCCTACCCACATACCCTTGGGGCCAATACCCCCTTCCCCCACCCCCAGTACCCACAATAAAAACAATACACTGCCCCACAATAAACATCATTATATTTATTAAATACATAACCCACCCCCTGTGCTCCCCCATAGATACATGATTTATTCTTTGACATACAGGGTTAATACCCCAGGCCCACGTGAGTCCCCGGTGGGCCTGACGGATCACCTCACAGACCTACAGGTGCCCAGCACCATGTTTCACACAGGGTCTGGAGGCCTGTTGGTGGTTCCCGCCAGTCGCCATGGTCCACCAGGTGGTCTCCGCGGGTCACTGTGGGCCACAATGGGGTCTCCACGGTAGGCTCGCGGATGTCTGGTGGGCCCAGGGTCAGACCCACAGGTAGCAAGTATCCTGGAATCTCTCCCAGGAGAAAACTGGTGCTACAAATTGTCCACAGATATGTACTATGTATAGTCCAGAACAATAATTGCAATAATTGCATAAAAATAGAACACTCTTCTGTCCAGTATCCCAATAATGAATAAGCCTGAAGTTGAGACTCCCCACTTGGATCGTGCCACGTGACAAACAACGGGTAGGGGTATAAAGTGGTGAGGAGGAATAAAAGCAGTAGTGACCGCGGTGTTCCCTAACCAGGAACACCCGCTAAGCAACCGCTACCCTCCGCCACGACCCTCCTACACCCGGTGTCACCCACGAACAAGAAATCCTCACTGCGGAGGTAGGGGAAGGGAGAACAAGAGAAGCAAGCACTCACAATCTTGACGCGCCGGGTCTCCGGTCAACGATGACGTCAGGGATCACTGAACCGGAAGAGGAAGTCAGCGTTGCTCCCAGCCGAAAAGTAAATCTTGCCAAAAAATATGTGTAATGAGGCGGTCACGCTGCCGCAAGGGTATAGAAGTTCCACAGCAATAAAAATAAAGTTTTATTAGTGCATATATACAACGGAGAAAATCTGCCACAGAGCGAACTTGACGCGTTTCGTCACACCAGTGACTTTGTCAAAGAGTATCTGGCACTATGTCTGATGATGTATATATAGTGCGCTACTGATATATGATTGGTTAACAGATAAACTAGAATCAGGTGGATAATAACACACCCAAAGGCTAATAAACTAATACTTAACCCTAGAAATCCTGGCGCTATGAAAACGCCAATCAGTGCCCACTATCTAAACATCACCATTGACACACAGTTGTTAAAACAAGACACTAAAATGACACAAAGTATAATTAAAAACAAAGCTAGCTACTCATGTCCAATCCATACATATACAAAAAATAGACAACAAGTGCCAGTTAATCAGTAGCAGAACAAGCAACACATTCTTTCATATATTAGTACATCTTAAAACCTACTAATAACATACATGGTAGTGATAATATGAAATCCTTATAAAAAATCCTTATATAACATTTTATAGAAACATTGTGAACTAATGAGAAAACCATCTATTCAAGTATAAATGTGTTTAATTTAAAAAATCCCATATATCATTGTTAAACATAAATCAGCCATACTAGAGATATATATTTATACTCTAAGCATTTAAACATATCATAAAAGTATATAAAATATTAATCTATAAATAAAGTAATTATTTAACCAAAAAGTGTTTAAGATCCCATTCAATATTCATACCAGTGGGATGTAACGTGTTTAAGGCATGAATCCAAAACATTTCTCTTGTATTCAATTTATTTAATCTGTCTCCCCCTCTAGGATGAGTGTGTACATGTTCCAGAGCAGAAAAAGAAAAGTTAGAAATGTCACCTGAACTACATTTAGAAAAATGCCTGGATACAGGATGTAATAAGTCTTTTTTCAAAATGTGTCTAATATGTTCCTGTATCCTAACTCTCACAGGTCTAATAGTACGTCCGATATAAGATTTCTTACAACCACACTGTAAAAGATATATTACGTAGCCAGTATGGCAATTCATAAAGCTATTCATATGAAGATTACCTTCACAGGTCATAATCTTTTTCAAAGGTCTAGCGTATTTACAGGTTGAGCAACGTCCACAGGGAAAAAATCCTTTAGGAATATTACTTAATTGTTTTTTTATCTAGATTTGCAGTAAAAAGACTAGGAGATAAATGATTCCCTATAGTTTTTGTTTTTTTGTAAATAAATCTTGGTCCCCCTTGAATCATAGAGGCAATGTCATGATCCAAAGTGAGTACTTTCCAATGTTTATGGATTATATCTTTAATAGCTTTTGATTGCCTATTGTACACTGAAATAAAAGATGGACATAATGAATTGTCTTCATGAATATACCGTTTCTTCTTGTAATTATTTTTTGACTTTATAATCTCCTCCCTATCCAGAGACTCTGCCTATTTAAATGCTTTAATTATATCTACTTCTTTATAACCTCTATCCTTAAAGTTTTTCATCATTTCACTTGACCGTTTCAAAAATATCTCATTATTAGAACATATCCTTTTTAGCCGGATGAATTGGGCCTTAGGTATGCTCTTGATAAGGGCATAGAAGGGAGTTTTTGTACTGCGGTTTACGATAAATGTCTGTCTGTATTTTCTTATCAATATCTATAGAAAGTGTCATATCTAAATAATCTATGTGATGAATGTTCTGTGTATAAGTGAAATGTAAATTATAATCATTAGTGTTAAGTATATCAATAAAAGTGCTCAGTGAATTTGAATCCCCATCCCACACCAAAATCAGATCGTCAATAAAACGCCGATAGAATATAATGTGACTACGAAATAAATTAGAATCGTGATATATGTGACGTGCCTCCCAATAACCCATAAAAAGATTTGCGTAAGAAGGCGCAAAAGAAGAACCCATAGCAGTGCCTAATTTTTGAAGAAAATAACGTGAATCAAACATAAAATAATTGTGAGTGAGTAAACATGTGACTGATTCAACTAAAAATGTGCTCAAAGTGACTGATAAGTTAGAAAGACCTAAAAAATATTCAAGTGCCTGAATACCCTGTTCATGTGTAATGATGGAATACAGGGAGGTCACGTCTAAAGTGACCCACCTGTATCCCACCTTCCAATCTAAATCTTTTATAGATCTAATAAGATCCAAAGAATCCTTTATGAAGGAAGGTAACTGGTAAACCAAGGGTTGGAGGAACTCATCCACATACCGTGATAACCCATCTCCCAAAGATCCAATACTCGCCACAATGGGTCGACCAGGGGGGTCGACCAGCGACTTATGGATCTTTGGGAGATGATGGAATATGGGTACCACGGGATGCGGACAGGCTAAAACCCCCAATTCTTTAACTTCCAATATCCTACCCATATCCAAAAGATCATTGTATTGTTTCAAAAACTCCTCCGTAGGATAAGATTTTAAAGGCTGGTAAAGTGTTAAATCCTCAAGCTATCTGTATGCCTCTTTTTTGTATTGCTCTGATGACAAAACCACCAATGCCCCTCCTTAATCTGCCTTTTTGAAAATAAATCTCTTGTCTTTTTTAAGAGCTTCCAATTGCTGAATCTCGCATATGGTGAGATTGTTATCTCTAACATTAGAAAACGAAAAACATTTATTAAGTAAACGAATGTCACGTTTTACCAGTTTCTCAAAGGCCGTAATGTATGGACCTCTCTGAGAACTGGGACAAAAAGACATTCGTTTACTTAATAAATGTTTTTCGTTTTCTAATGTTAGAGA
>CM071575.1:24774749-24887947 GCA_036426205.1 Ascaphus truei | reverse complement strand
TTTTATATACTTTTATGATATGTTTAAATGCTTAGAGTATAAATATACATCTCTAGTATGGCTGATTTATGTTTAACAATGATATATGGGATTTTTTAAATTAAACACATTTATACTTGAATAGATGGTTTTCTCATTAGTTCACAATGTTTCTATAAAATGTTATATAAGGATTTTTTATAAGGATTTCATATTATCACTACCATGTATGTTATTAGTAGGTTTTAAGATGTACTAATATATGATACAATGTGTTGCTTGTTCTGCTACTGATTAACTGACATTTGTTGTCTATTTTTTGTATATGTATGGATTGGACATGAGTAGCTAGCTTTGTTTTTAATTATACTTTGTGACATTTTAGTGTCTTGTTTTAACAACTGTGTGTCAATGGTGATGTTTAGATAGTGGGCACTGATTGGCATTTTCATAGCGCCAGGATTTCTAGGGTTAAGTATTGGTTTATTAGCCTTTGGGTGTGTTATTATCCACCTGATTCTAGTTTATCCACACGCAATAAAAATAAAGTTTGGTTTATTAGTGCATATATACACAGAGAAAATCTGCCACAGAGCGAACTCTGATGCGTTTCGTCACACCAGTGACTTTGTCAAAGAGTATCTGGCACTATGTCTGATGATGTATATATAGTGCGCTACTGATATATGATTGGTTAACAGATAAACTAGAATCAGGTGGATAATAACACACCCAAAGGCCTATAAACCAATACTTAACCCTAGAAATCCTGGCGCTTTAAAAAAAAAAAAATTCAATGGTGATGTTTAGATAGTGGGCACTGATTGGCGTTTTTATAGCGCCAGGATTTCTAATGTTAAGTATTGGTTTATTAGCCTTTGGGTGTGTTATTATCCACCTGATTCTAGTTCATCTGTTAACCAATCATATATCAGTAGCGCACTATATATACATCATCAGACATAGTGCAATCATATATCAGTAGCGCACTATATATACATCATCAGACATAGTGCCAGATACTCTTTGACAAAGTCACTGGTGTGACGAAACGCGTCAGAGTTCGCTCTGTGGCAGATTTTCTCCGTGTATATATGCACTAATAAACCAAACTTTATTTTTATTGCGTGTGGAACTTCTATACCCTTGCGGCAGCAGTGACCGCCTCATCAGACCCACAGGTGTCTGAGGGGCCTCGGGTGGTTCCCACGGGGGTCTGTGGACCCACGGGTGGTCCCTATGGGTCCGCGGTGCCCCCACAGATGTGGGGCCACCGGTTCTTCCCCGCAGGTGTCCCCCGTGGACCCGGCAGCCTGGTACCCGTGAGAAGCCCGAGGATACCGCAGGTGGTCTCCAGAGGTCTCTCGCAGACCAAAAGGAACCAACCCTGTATGTTAAAAAAATAAACCGGACCTATACATTAAATACATACATCCACCCCCCCCCCCCCCCCCCCCAACACATACAGTACAATAATGTGCAAAATAACTATTATCCAGATATGAATTCTTAATCTTAAAATCACCACATTGCATGTTACAATAAATCCAGCAGCAATTGCAAATATAAACCAACAAGCCAGCAGCTACACAAATGTATATGAAATGTCACACAATTGCATTGAGTGTGTACATTATGCAATTAATCTGTGCATCATGTAACACTATGTAAAATATATGTAATAATAAAATACACTATGAACAATGTCCCCTAACCACCAATGCCATCATGAAAATCAAATAGAAACTAAGCAACATCAATACAATTACCATCAATCAATTAATCCATTTCCTAAACCAATTACCATACAATACAAATCAATTATACAATTCCCTATTCAATTCCTAAAGCCAAATTATTGCCAAAAGAATTCTAATTGAAAGTAACCACCATCATTCTAATCTAACTACCAAAACACAGAACCCCAGTAAGCTCTTTTTGGGAACCCCTGAGCCCCCACAAAATATATATATATGTATATGTGTCAAAATGGAGTGCTATTGAGCGTGGCATATGTATACAACAGACAACAGAGAAGCCCAATGCTACATCCAACATGACAGAAATACACAGTAAAATACTTATATATTCTCTTGAAGTAGGGTCATTTAGTTTAACCCTTTGGCCAAAGCGTTGTAAGCTTGCGAGCCACGTCAAGGCAGACACCTGTTCGCAAGTCCTAATACTACCAGATAAAATACTAATATACCTCTATTAGGATTAAAATTCTCATTTACCTCTATTAGGAGGGAGAAAGACCACAGTGGGTCTATATCCAGCAGAATGAGGCACTTGCAAACTAGGGAAGTGGGGAGGGGCGGGCCTAAAACCTGGGAAGGAGGAGCCACTAACCTCCACCAGCTGGAACAGCTGAGAATGGGTTAACAAAACACAGAACCCCCCTTTTATAGGTCACATTTTGGTCAAATGTTTCCCACGGTCCTGATTGGGCATTGAAAAACATGTGAGTTGTAAAAAAAAAAAAAAAAAAATGATGACGTCATTTAAAGGCAATGAGTTTCAATTGCCTTTAAGATGACGTCATCAAAACAAAGATGGCGGGCGACACATGGTACGGTAGCCAATCAGAGCATGGGAACTCCATCCCAACTCTGATTGGCTCAAGTAGACCATGTGACAGAGGCTTTGCTTCAGCCAATCAGGTTGCGTTGCTCAGTGCATCCCGCTTAAGGGCAGAATTTAACGCAAACAGGGTAACGAACGAGCAAAGTTGGACTTAGAAAAAATTCCTGAAAAAAGTCAGTTTTAGAGCGCAAAGTGCCTGTTTGCGTTGCTTAGTGCATCGTGTTCAGCGCAACATCACGTTCTAAGAGCACTTTGCGCTCTAAAAGTGACTTAACGGAGCTTAGTGCATGACCCCCATAGAGTGAATGGGGATAGAGAATATTTGTTTCTGTTTAGAATTTTAAATAGCTACTGCATTAATTATTGAATGCATAGAGAGAACAAAGTGACATCACAAATTCATGAAATAAAAATATTTCATATTTTCATATGACTTAATTGGAAAAAAAAATTTACAAAGAAGAAAGGTTTTTTTCACTACTGTTTCCACAGTTACACAAAAGGTTTCGATGTCATTTTGGAAGGCTTTCCATGGTCAGCCCACGCATGCGCAGTATTAGGCGAGCGAGGTGGCCATTAGGGAAGCAGGGCTCCGCGGGGACTACAGCCCCAGAATGCAGCAGGGCTGGACTGTCACATGTCGCGTGAGAGCCAATAAGACTGCAGCTTCCCCTGGGGGGGATATCAATTTTGCGCGCAGAGGAGCACGCCAGACGGAGCTGGGACAAGGTTAAGGTAGGTAGTGCATGTGCAGGTGTCTGTCGCACCTGCACTAGACAAGAGACCCCATAGGCCCCAGCTAGGCCCCGACTCCCCTGTGTAGCTTGTGGTTGCTGCAGGGACAAGCCCATAGATAGGGACACTGCCTCTGTAGAACCAGAGCACAGGGACAAAGCCAGGATGCGGCTGCATCCTTGACCAGGGTGATCTGGGACCAGATCATCCATCAATGACCACAGAGACTATTACGGTGGTACAATCCACGTGGGACCCACCCAACGTAGAGGTGGAGGCCTCGCGGTTCATCGCTTCGGATCCATGGAGCCCATATTCATCCTTGCACGCCCGGGTGTGGACACACCCGGCAGGTACCACATCTCACCAAGTGCACCAACCATACACGGTCTAGTGGGGCAGCACTGTCACACACATGGGAGGGTGAGTGACTCTGTAGACACCAGGGTGTTGGGTGCTCAGAGGCACCTTAGTACTTGGGTAGTAAATCCAGCGAGGGTGAGGACACTGTGCAAAGGGGAGCACGGTGAAGGGGTACGGCCCTGCGAGGCTTGTATGTTTTGGAGTGTTATTATTATGTTATTATTATTAGTCTGTGCAGTAAAACTGTTATACCTACACAAGTGTGTTTTATTGCATGGGGTTCCTGTAACAGGGTAATTCCACACAATAGAATCCCGTACAGCTGGAGGCGCTACCGATCATCAACTCAGGTACACCCCAGGTTCCCAGCAGTGGAGGCTCAGGTTTCCTGTGAGCCACATGTATCGCACCGCAGCACACACACCGTAGCCACACATCTCCCAGGGGGTGGGGGAAAGTGCGCTAAATCTAGGGCCATCTTAACAGTGTTATAAGCCCCCGGGCAAACCAGTGCAATGGGCCCTGCCAACTCTCCGCTACAAGTCATAATTTTTCTCCTTCTACCGAGTTAGCCGGAGATTTGAATGTTGAGGCGGGTGATCGGAAAATTAGTGTTAAATTCTGTTCTGTGCATAGATTAGCATGGGGCCCCTATGCTCGTGGGGCACCCGGGCAACTGCCCAGCGTGCCCATGCGTTAAGACGGCACTGGCTACATGTATATAACAGGTAACGATGCTGGTCAAAAAGAAAAAATACCTGTGTTAAACTGTCCTTAAATTGTGTGATGGAAAAATCTATTATTCAAACACCACTATGTGTGTGTACAGTGAAGCAAGTGCATTACAGACTAAAGATAAAGTTCAAGAAAAGTCCCAAAAATAAAGACAACTTTAAAATCCAACAGGTGAGTGATAGGTGTTAAAAAAAAAAGAAATCTTCAAAGGCTGATCACAGGGCTCAGCTTCAAAGGATTCCGACCATATCCGCACAGAAACCTATAGTTATAAAAGAAGGACATGCTCATAGGGTGATCCAGTATTTAATAGCCAAATGCAATTAAAAGCATATAGTAAACGCACAATGTTGATCAAAATAAATAGCTTTATCTTTCAGGTAAGTCACTTGTAGAGGCACTTTTTTTAGCGCTCCCTTGGTCTGCAGACTCGCTTTGAATATGGCTCTGCCCCGTCTGCATGTGACATATTGAGCTCTGATGCTGCTGCCAAGCTTCTGTTCATTCACTCCCAATGCGTTTCATTGCTAAGCAACTTCATCAGAGGTATGACCAGGGAGTGTCAACAAAGTATTTATAGAGATATATTGCCATAGGGACCCTCCATGTAGGCAGGAATGGATTAGTCACCATGACAACATGTAAACACAACATGGAGTGAATGGGGATAGAAAATATTTGTTTCTGTTTAGAATTTTAAATAGCTACAGCATAATGATTGAATGCATAGAGAGAACAAAGTGACAACACAAATTCATGAAATTAGAATATTTTATATTTTCAAATTATTTAATTTTTATTTTTACAAAAAATAAAACTTTTTTCTTTTTAAGATTCCGCTACGGTTTCCACAGTTTCAGAAACTGGTTTAGATGTAATTTCAGAACGCTTTCCGAGGCCATCCCACGGTAAAACAAGCCTTTCTGTTGATGGAATCGTGCAGTTTGCCATGACACTGGGAACAGTAAGTCTTGCTACATCTGTATATAATAGGTAACTAAGCTGGTCAAAAAGAAAAAGCCCTGCACTAAACTGTCCTAAAATTGTGTGATTTGAAAAAATCTAATATGATTCAAACACCACTGTGTGTGTACAGTGAAGCAAGTGCACTACAGAATAAAGATAAAGTTCAAGAAAAGTCCCAAAAATAAAGAAAACAAAATGGACAACTTTAAAGTCCAACAGGTGGGTGATAGGTATTAAAAAAAAGAAATCTTCAAAGGCTGATCACAGGGCTCAGCTTCAAAGGATTCTCACCATATCCGCACAGAAACCTATAGTTATAAAAGAAAAGAAGGGCATGCTCCCATAGGGTGATCCAGTATTTAATAGCCAAATGCAATTAAAAGCATATAGTAAACACTCAATGTTGATAAAAATAAATAGCTTATCTGAGGAGTTTATTTTTTAGCTCTCCCTTAATCTGCAGACTTGCTCCGGACTTGGCTCTTTCCCCTCTGCATGTGACATATTGAGATCTGATATCACTGCCAAGCTTCTGTCCATTCACTTCCAACGCATTTCATTGCTAAGCAACTTCATCAGGGGTGTGAGCAGAAGGCGGCAACACAGTATGTATAGATATATACTGCCATGGGGACACTCCATATAGGCAGTAAGGGATTAGTCACCATGGCAACATGTAAACAGAACATAGAGTAAATGGGAATAGAGAATATCTGTTCAGGATTTTGAACAGCTACAATATTAATGATTGAATGCATAGAGAGCAAATAGATATAGAAATCTAAATGTCAGTATGCGCTCGCGGCCACCAGCGGCGCATGCGCAACGCACACAAGCTTCGCGTCAACAGGTATAATCTCCTCATGGCCTACACCTGTCTCCTGCACCTCTACCTATCCCTGCTCCCGCTGAGGACGCACCTCCGTTCTACCCCTTCTCCCATTGGTCCCTCACTTCCTTATATGCTAAGCTGTGCCACTGGCACATCGGCTGAGTATACAGTAGTTCATGTTACTTTGCTGTTTTCAACTACTCTGCCTCCACAGTCTTGCCTTGCTGAATAACAAAACTAAACTGCGCACTAACTGTGTGAGTGAATATAATAATTAAACTGTTGTAAAAAAATAATAAAGTGCACTTAGTGATAGAAGAACAATAATAATATTATTAAAGTACTGTGAAAATGACAATATAATTATATATATATATATATATATATATATATATATATATATATATATTTGTTTCTGTTTAGAATTTTAAATAGCTACAGCATAATGATTGAATGCATAGAGAGAACAAAGTGACAACACAAATTCATGAAATAAAAATATTTTATATTTTCAAATTATTTAATTTTTATTTTTACAAAAAAGGAAAGTTTTTTCTTTTTAAGATTCCACTACTGTTTCCACAGTTTCACAAACTGGTTTATATGTAATTTCAGAACATGTCCGCCTACTTAAAATATATATACAGTATATGTAGTAGTACTAAAAAAAAGAATCTATCACAAATAAAATAACTGACTGGTAGATATATCAAAATTAAAATGGGCTAAACAGCTAAAAAATGACTAAAGATAAAAAAGGGGAACAGATAAAATCACAAATGGAACATGATTAAGGTGTATTTGCATCTAAACACTCATTTAAACCTTCTGGGTGTCTAGTTCCCATGGTAAAAATCCATGATGAAGTTGCTTAGTAATGAAACGCGTTGAACAGATAGAAGCTTGGCATCAACGTCAAAAACTACATACATCACAAGCAGAGGGGCAGGGCCAAGTTCGGGGCGAGTCTGTAGACCAAGGGCGAGCTATAAAAAATTGCCTTACACGACAGCTATTTATTTTTAGCAAAATTCTGTGTTACATACAGTAGTTACATAGTTATATAGTTATATAGTAGATGTGTAAGGAACCGGGAGTCACGCCGCCCTCGGTGCGCTTCCGCCTTTAGTCCTCCGTCCTCCACGCTCCCCACTCCCGACGGCACATCCTCGGGACTCGCGCTTCCTCCCCGCAGCGCTATGCGTGGGTGCGCGCCCGGCTCCCTGCCTGGGACACTGGCAGAGGGTCCCGCTTCCAGTTTGTGGTCGCGGCCACGCGCACGTGATGTGTGCGCAACACACACAAGCTTGGCGTCAACAGGTAGAGTCTCCCAATGGCCTACACCTGTCTCCTGCACCTCTATCTATCCCTGCTCCTGCTGAGGACACACCTCAGTTCCACCCCTTCTCCCAACTCATATTTACTGTGGTGGAGACTGGGTGGGCCCAGCCTGTTCCTCAGGTATTTGTTTCTGGGGTCATGGATCACTCATACCGCTGCATACCCACGCCTCATACTCCTGCAGTGCCTCTTGTCCATCCTCTCTAAAGTCTCTCTGGCTCCTTTCTCAGGATACAATCTCATCACATCCCAAAAGCCCTTGTGCAAGTATGTGATACCCATTCTTTGTGGACATGTTCCCCTCCTGAATATATTTTTAAAGCAGCCATCTCCAACAAAATTATTTTGATTTAACCTGAACCAGGGGGACCTTCAGAGCTCCCCTGGTCTGGAGATATTTGTGGGTTTTTTTGTACCATTTTTTAGACAAAAAACCTCAACAAATATAGCCAGAGGATCACAAATAGAATGTTGCAACGTCATCACCCTCTGAAGCCAGCCCTGACCCAATGTCCATTTCGTGTCTACCAGGCAAGCATCCTTGTCACAATATCAGTTGTTGGTTAAGTGTGGTATAACCTTGCCACGACGACCTCTGTTGTATGAATGGAAGTTAAGTCATGCTAAAGCATTAGCACCCGTTTGTGAATCGGGGCTTTCTCCAGAGCCCTTTGCCGTCTAAAGGTTGCCATGGTAACCTCATAAGCTAGAAATTAAGATCAAAATCATGTTTTTTTAACATTAGGAACAGAGCAGGATATGCTTAGGGAGCAAGCTATTATCATTATTTGACTTAAACTCATATAGACTTATGGGATTGGTGCTTTAACCCATGCTTTCCCCTTCATCAACCACATATGACCTACACACATAATCTTTTTTGGCCTGGCTACAGTGCGTTCGAATCCGCAGTCATGCCGCTAATGGTTCAAGGGGCTTTATATCTGGGGCATACGTCAAACTTCAGCCAGATATTACATGGTGTCTTATCTATCCATCCATTTTGCTTTCAAACCATTATCTCTCTCTACAGGCACTCCTCTTTATTATCTATCACTGCCATGTCTCGGCTCTGTCTCACTCCACCTTGACTGCACCCATTTATCTCTTCCTTGCCTTTCTTATCTCATCTCCCCACCAGGTTTCACCCCTCAGACAAACTTCAGATTACACATATTCTTGTCGATGTAGCCTTTTTAAAAGTAGCGTGGCTCCTAGGACCAAACGATGCAAGGACTGCGATGTGTTTAACCCCTTCTTTGCCTGGGGGACCTGCCATTCATTGCTTGTGACGGGATTATGAGGTTTGTTTCATTCTAATGATTTATTTGATTGTAATTTGATCTGTACAGCACCAGCCAGGCACACAGAAGTATTATACATGACCTAATGCCGATATGAATAGGTGCATAAAGTATGAAAAATAAACATTGAGGGATAAGAGTCCCTTTCCCAAAGCGCTTACAATCTGACAGGTGTGTTAGGAAACATACCGTGACAAAAGGAGTATAAGGCAGTACAAATTTTATAGGGAAGGGGAGTAGATCACATGGGTATATTAGGAGCACAAATGGAAATGCTTCATTTAAAGCAGCAATCCTGCTTTCCTTAATTTTTCAGAGTTACAGGATTAAAGCAGAGGGTCTTCGGAGCTGAACCATATTCATTTCCACTCCAGAGAGACCCAACTTCCTGAGATAGTAGCTCTGGCTAGGCTGTGTGGGACTATCGAAATGGCGGATTTAAAGCTCCTGCATTATGTGGGTCAATAGGAAGCTGTAATGTCATCCCTTGTGGCTTCCTATTAGCCCATCTGACCAGGAAATGTAAACCTGTATAGCAGCTTCCGGCAGCACCCATGGAGGTAAATATCTGTGGAAGCAGGTGGTTCCTGGAGCTGAAATTACCATGTTTCGGCTCCTGAGACCCGCTGCTTCAATCCTATTAATAAAAACACATTTTGTTTTGTGCTTTAAAAGTGATTTTTCAGGCTAGTCTGATGGCATCATAATTACTTTACATGTCATATCAACTTTCATCAGTCTCACTGATTTGTAGCATCAGCGGTGTCATAAACTTCAATGTAGTATCACTGATAGAAATATGTACTTTTTCAATAAAATGCCATTTTTTTGTCCAGAAACCCCAAATCTCACCAATAATTAGGGTTGCCTTCTCCATTTAAATAACAGGACGGACTCTACCTTTAGCTTTGAAGATCAGCGTTATCAGGTGCTGAATTCTTGTTTTTAAAGTCGGGACTGGATGTCCCCATAGAGATTTCTTTCAGAGCACCTGGGCTATTATAAGTGGAGGAATTAAATTATAGCTCTTGACAAAAATAACATGGCATTGTGTGCAGCAAACAGGTAAGGGGCAGAGGAGAAAGGGATTTGACATTAACCCCGTCACATCCAAGAAACTATGAATGAGGCGTGCGTTGTTAAACCCTTCAATATTTAGTTAGGCAATAAAATCCTGCTTTAGCCTTTTTAGTGCCCTTATGATGTACAAGGTATGTAACAGGTACTGTAAGCCAGTGCCCTATGTTCATTGTCCAGGGTTGGACAGCCCGGAACGAAATAAAATTAGATGCCACTTCATTTCTTTTAGTTAGGGGGGAGGGGGTGATCACCACTAAAGCGGTCATTGCCACAAACACCAGAAGTCCTGTGGCCTTCGGCACGGAAAAGTTTAGGGGTACACACCCTGATAGCTATCAAAAAAGCTAACTTTTGTACAGAATTTAGCAATGTAAGTGGATTCCTTAAACTAATGTAGCTATGCAAGTGGGAATTTGGCAAGCAGCGAGACACCCATATTAAATACATATAACACTAGAAAACTTCTAAAGACTAACTCCAATTGGCATAGAAAGACAGGAGCTGATAAGATAATAGCACAGACTAAAAAAAACTTAAATGCATGTTTGCTAATACAAGAAGCCTGCCAGATAAAATGGGGACGCTTGAATAAATAGCTACAAGGGAGCAGTATGATATCATAGGCATTACTGAAACATGGTGGGATGAAACTCATGACTGGGCAGTTAATTTAGAGGGTTATTCCCTTTTTCTGAAGAATTGAGCAAATAGAAGGGGAGGTAGAGTATGTTCATATGTTAAACCAAATCTAAAACCTATTATAAGGGAAGATGTCTATGAAAGGAATGATGAAAATGTCGAGACCTTGTGAATAGAAATGAGCAGTGGAGGTAAAAGTACAAAGAAAATGTTTGTGGGAATATGCTATAAACCACAAAATATCTGTGAGATAGAGAAAGCCAAAATACTTTTGCAAATGGAGAAGGCATCAAAACTAGGTCATGTTTGCATAATGGGGGATTTTGATTATCCAGACATAGACTGGGAAATTAGCATTACAACAAAAGGAAACAGGTTTTGGGGGTGCTTAAATGCAATTATAGGACCCAAATTATTGAGGAACCAACCAGGAGAGGCATAATATTGGATTTGGTAATGTCAAACACTGTAGAAGTAATAACAAATATTCAAGTCCGGAAATATTTTGGAAACAGTGATCATAACATGGTCTCCTTTTAAATAAATGATCAAAAACCATATTACATGGTTTCAACAAAGACTTTAAATTTTAGAAAGTCAGATTTTAATAAATTGAGGACTAATCTACAAGGAATATATTGGGGTGAAGCACAATTTTCAGTGCATCAGTGCATACCCTTGAATAATAAATATAAAAGAAACACATCTAAATCAATGTAGCTAAACAAACAAGTAGGGAAGGAAATGGAAAGAAGAGGCCGACATTTTGATTCTTAAAGTCAGAAGGGACGGAGGCATCATATCAGAATTTTAAGCAATGTAAAAAAAAGTTGCAAAAGCGAAATCAAATTAGCAAAACTTGAAAATGAAAAAAGGATTGCAATAGAAAGTAAGATCAACACATATAAATTATTTAAGTACCTTAATAACAAATCGATTACAAAAGAAAATAAAAGATCCTTTCAGTGTGAGATGGGCAGGCAAATTATTCGAGTTAAAGAAAAAGTAGGGGTATTAAACAAATCCCTTGCCTCTGTTTTTACCAGGGAAGAATCAATTGCAATAATGGTGCCGCAGTGGGAAGCCACAACCTCTACAGTACATTAACGAACAATTGGTTAACTGAGGAAGAAGTCCTCAGCTTAATATAATTAAAGTAAATAAGGCACCTGGCACCAATGGCATACATCCAAGAGTTCTTAAGGAGCTAAGTAATAGCCAAACCATTACATTTAATATTCAAGGACTCCATTTCCACAGGTTCAGTACCACAAGACTGGTGTAAAGAAGATGTGGTGCATACTATATATTTAAAAAGGGAGCTAGATCACAACCGGGGAATTATGGACCTGTAAGCCTAACATCAATAGTGGGGAAGCTACTTGAAGGTTTAGTACAAGATAATATTCAGGAATACCTAAAGGATAACAAAATTATTAGTAATAGTCAGCATGGTATAATGAAGCATAGGTCGTGCCAAACTAACCGTGTTAGTTTCTTTGAGGGGGTAACTAGGAATTTAGACCAGGGTAATGCAGTTGATGTGGTCTACTTAGATTTTGCAAAAGCTTTTGATACGGTTCCACACAAGAGGTTAGTGTACAAAATAAAGCAAATTGGACTCAGTAAAAATATTTGCACCTGGATTGAAAACTGGTTGAAGAATAGACAACAAAGAGTTGTCATAAATGGAACCTTTTCAGGTTGGGCTAAAGTTCGGAATGGATTTCCTCAGGGATCGGTACTGGGACCCCTGCTTTTTAACTTGTTTACTAATTGGCATAAAGAGCAACGTCTCTATCTTTGCTGATGACACTAAATTGGTTAAGGTAGTAGAATCAGAGAAGGATGTAATTTCTCTCCAAAAGGACTTGGATATACTTCAAAATTGGGCAGGTAAATGGCAGATGAGGTTTAATACAGATAAATGTAAGGCTATGTATTTGAGAAACAAGTATAAACAAGCAATTTACAAATTAAATAGGGTATATTAGGAGAATCCTTGATGGAGAAGGATTTAGGAGTGATTTTAGACAGCAGGCTTAGCAATAGTGCCCAAAGTCATGCAGTAGCTGCAAAGGCAAACAAGATCTTATCTTGCATTAAATGGGGAATGGATTGAAGGGAAGTAAACATAATTATGCCCCTCTATAAAGCATTAGCAAGACCACACCTTGAATATGCAGTACAGTTGAATGAATATGCATATACACTCCATAAAAAAACATTATGGAACTAGAACAAGTGCAAAGAAGAACCACTAAATTAATAAAGGGGATATAAAATCTGATTTATGAAGAGAGGCTAGCTAAATTAGATTTGTTTATATTAAAAAAAGAGGCGTCTAAGAGAGGATATGATAACTATATACAAATATATTTGGGGACAATACAAGGAACTTTCAAAAGAACTATTCATCCCAAGGGCAGTACAAACGAAATGCAGTCATACCTTAAGGTTGGAGGAAAGTAGATTTCACCAGCAACAAAGGAAAGGGTTCTTTACAATAAGGGCAGTTAACATTTGGAATTGTATTTGATTTATTATTACGGCTTCGTACATCAGATCATATAGGGATGAAAAATGGCACCCGCTGCTGTTACACAGAAGTCAGATCTGGGTGAACTACAATGCTTGCTATGTATAAATAACTGTTTCCTTGAAGACAAACTAAAAGAGTGCATTGCGTTAATAAATCAATTTGTCACCTAAAAATCATTAGCGGCATATGTTGGCACAGTATGCCATTATTCATGCCCTTACATTTGGTGCCCATTTTCTTACTTTTGGTATGGTTTGCGTCATGTTCATACATATATGAATGCATTAAGAATTGTTTGTGTTTACTACGCCAAGTAAAACAGTAATAGATGATTTGTGACGCATTCTGGCGCACAAAAGCAGCAAATACTTGTAACTTAATATTACACAGCATTTACCTGTGTGTGAGACCAAAAACATTCAAAATGTGCCTCCAACTCCACCCCTCGTCTTTTCATTGGAAAAAAGAAAAGTTGACGGATACGCTACACTACAAACTTTAACATCGGTTTTATACATTGGCTCCCAGAAGCATGAACTTGCTACTTTTCTTTGTGTCAGTTTTAAGACAAAATTACTTTTAGCAACACTTTTAGGCCCTAATATATGAATCGCATGCCAATTTGGGATTCATTTATACAATCGCTTTGCTAAATATCTTACGTTTGTTAGAATATACAGATAATTAGGACTAAAATCAGGATGAAACATGAAAACTTTATTCCTTTCTGTTATCAAGGGGGAGGTTGAGGAGTCCTTATAACCCGTGAGTCAAAGGTAAACAGGAACTGAAAGATTAACCCTTTCCCTAGGATGGAGCAGTCATTCTCAAACTGGTCCTCAATCACTAGTGAATACTCTCCAACTATACATATTTAGCAGGTTCTATACTGTACCCAATAAAACCTGTTAGACTCAGGGGCAGAACAAGCGGACAGTGCTCCTGGTGCCTAAAAATTTCTGAGCACACCACCCCTCCATGGCTCTTTCACCCGAGCTCGCGACTGCAGTCCTACGGATTCTGGAACATGGAGGTGACTGACAGCTCTGGCACCACACCATGGCAACCAGAAAAAACGTCAAACAAAATTTTTTCAAAAGCCTTTTGTTTGGAGGCTACGGTTGTGTCCCTGGTTGTACCTATTTTTGCCCGTGAGTGAGACAATATGGAATACTGTATCTCTCCCAGTGGTTGAAGCTCGAAACCTTCAGCTAATTACAGTAGGTTGAAGTTCAATGACTGATTTGATAAGTCGTCAGAGGATTAGAGGGATGTTATCATGAATTGTACTAATATATCCGCAGAACGGTATCTAGCATTTGTTTTGGATTTTATACAGTATATATATATATATAGGACAGAAAACACAAAGTGTACCGCATCAACACAATTCGTGACCGTCGCCCAAAAACTGTCCTAAATACTGTATATAATAGAGTATCAATAGACAGTGGTGCTCAACGATAATAAATGTATAGCACAACAAAAAAGTATCCTTATAATAAAGCACACGGGCATACCATGGATATAATTATTATTGCAAAATGTATTAGTATAAATTGGTCTAGGAATCTAGGATAAGGGCATGTATCAAGATGATATTGAATATTGATACATCACCAAAATCTGTGTAATAATTGTTGCCAAAATACAAGTTGCAGAGGCCTCTTGTATCCTAGATTCCTTGACATTATCTTAGGCAATATTGTCTTTACTGGAATCTATGGTTATACCATAGGCATACCTCTATTCCTAGTACACAAGTCTGCAGTTTGTGTTACTTTACAGAATAGTGCCTTCCTTAGTGCTACCAATTCCTGTGTACCAATACTTTTTGGCTGTGCATCATATCAGCCGTGGTGATTCTTTTGACCAATTTATGTGCCTTTGTCCTCATGGTATATATGTATTGTCAGTTGTGAGTCCCCCTCCTCTTTTATATTTCTCTCCCCCTGTTTTTATTTTTATACTAATAAATTTTGCAATAATAATTATATCCATGGTATGCCGTGTGCTTTATTATAAGGATACTTTTTTGTTGTGCTATATATATATATTTTTTTTATTAAAAAAAAAAAAAAAACATTTCTAACATCAGAAATACAAGAAATGTAATGGTAACAACTTTAAATATAATACATTGCATGTTATGGTACCTACATGTATGTAATGTTAGACGTCTGCTCATTTTAGGCAGGTCTATGCTGAAAACTGTGCCTTTTATATCACTACTGCTGGCTGATGTATATACAGTATTTTTTTTAAATTATTATTCCTAAACTATTTACAGATGATTGCAAGTGGTGCTTGGGTCAAGTAGGACTAAAATGAACTTGTAGCATTGATGAGTTGAATGGGTTTAAGTTTGTCAATGTATGCTGAGAAAATTAGAAAGCATTTTTTCCCTACTAGTTTTCATTGATACCAGAGCCTGACAGATGGAGTTATTCTTCATCTCGCTTTTAGATCCCAATGGCAATACACATTCCTTCCCTGTCATAAGGTTAGTAAGAGAATGAAATGGTAGTTAACTCCTTGGCTACCAGAGAGCATGCAACACATTTCCATTTTGCACTATCCAGTTGTAAGGCAACGTTTGGAGCTTCAGGGTAGCTAAGAACTTGAACTTTTCCAAACTGTTTCCAACCATGTTAAGGAAAAATGAGTGAAATAGAAAACATGGCAAATTTCAGTATAACCTAATCTGTAAATCATCAGAGAGGCAATAAATAAGGAAACAGGGACAAAGCAGGACTTTGCCTGAGCAAACTCTTGTTGATCTCAGTGACAGACAAATGTTTACATACAAATTATTTTGGTAACATGCATCTCTGACACTGTTTCTATGTAAGGTTTATTATGTTAAACTGTATCTGTGTGCCTGGGCTAGGCACAATGGCTAGTATCAGGCACACAATGATTCAGAGGGCTAGCCTTTGTGTTGGGCCAGGTGCAGTGCTTGTGCACAATGGTGCTGTGGAGAAGAGCGAGCCCACCTGCTGGGAGAGTAAACACACTCCAAAAGCAGAGCATTGTTCTCTCCAGGGAGGAATGGGGCTGGAATCAGAAACTGAGTTCTGGGTCCTAGCCCAGTCGGCTCAGTTCCCATTGGTTAGTGCCAATGTCCCATGCACCCAAATCACGTCCTGTGACGGTGCTGATCTCTAATCAGGAAGCGGACCCGTAGGACTGAGGTAGGGATGCAGAATAACCGACCAGAGCCCACAGGACCTGTTAGAGTATCAGAAGTCGGTAAGGAAGCAGAGGTCAGGGCTGGCAGCAGTGGTGCAGAGTCCTAGCGACAGGCAAAAGGTTAGGGCAGGCGGAATGCAGCGAGGTCGGGGTAACGGTCTGGGGTCAGCAACAAACGAATCCAAACAGCAAAAAGCGTGACAGCGAACAGGAGCTGCAAAAACTAGAAGCAGAGGTCAGGGCTGGCAGCAGTGGTGCAGAGTCCCGGTGACAGGCAAAAGGTTAGGGCAGGCGGAAGCAGCGAGGTCGGGGTAACGGTCTGGGGTCAGCAACAAACGAATCCAAACAGCAAAAAGCGTGACAGCGAACAGGAGCTGCAAAAACTAGAACCTTGCTCGGCGACTCCCACTAGGAACTGCAGCCTTATATAGCAGGCTGCAAGCAAACAAAATGGCTGAACTGAGCAAAAAGGGCAGGCAACCTGGAAAACCTGAACTGCAGCAAAACCTGGCACGGATCGGGCAGAATCCTTACACATCCGTTGGGGCTTTTGTTAGGCACTGACTCCACCCACAATCCTTGATTGGACAGCACCCCGGTTCTCCATGTTTCCAAATGGAGGCCAGGAAACTTTAGAAGCCAATATCGACCAGGGCTCCAGAGTTCTTGGTGTCCAGACAGCAACTGTATAACCCTGTTCTTTTAATGTAACCATGTATTTTTTTATAACTCTGTGCCCAGGACATGCTTGAAAACGAGAGGTAGCTCTCAATGTATTACTTCCTGGATTTTTATAAACAAAACTGTATCGAGAACAGGACAGTCATCCCATGACATTGGGAACCAGGAACAGACTATTGAGGGACATTCAGGGTAAACTAGTGTTGGCAGAACCCTGCACCTAGCGAGCTAGGAGTCCCCTGCATTCCACATATGTGAGTTAGTGCTCTGTTCTTGTGTTGTCTCTGTGTCTCCAGCCAACAAAAGTTTTGTTTGTTTATTAACCTCTGGGTTCTGCCTTGTTTTGCAATCCCAAGTAGTCTGGACAACCCAGTCCCGTGATAGCACCAATTAAGCAGATGTAACTCCTTAAACATATCACTGGCGGACTTCCGGGAGGTAGAGCTCTAAGATGGCTGCATTTCTAAGGAGCTCCTGTTCGGCCTACTAACAATTCTCTGACATTGCTGGTTTTCTACAGCAAAGGGTTAAGATTAGAAGGTAAAAAAAGAAGAAAACAGACAAGCACCGCCTGTATAAGTATTGGGTATTAGCACCAAATAAAAACAATATCACTCACTTACATGTGAGAAAACACAGGCGGGCGTAGTAGAGCGCGGGCACGGGAACCTTGATGTTTAGACAGGTTTCACTGGCGCTCCAAGTGAGTCCGCTCGTCTGTTCCTCTGGCGCTGGCGTCCTGCACCAGATCCTGGAAGTTAGACAGTCTCATGGGTCTTTGCTCCGTCACTTTGGCGCTACTTTCAAAAAGCTTCACTGATTTCCAGCTCCACACCTTCCTTCCGTGTCTGGGGGTCCGCCGTCGGAGGGGGTGGCTGGTTCACTTAGGGCACCGCGCTCCGTAATGTATTGCCAAAACCATAAACCCCAATTGTGGTTTAAGATTAAAAGGTGCCGTTAGGGAGTGTACTATTAACCTGCTTTACTGAGACCATTATTGATCTGATCGGTCATTTCCCCAGAAGTCAATACTTAAAAGAAAATCTGAGGCCTAACCTTGTGCCCCAGTAGCAGTTTCAGGGAAGCACACACTCAGGGCTGGTTACATAAACTGTCTCTCCCTCTCTCTGTTAGGGTCTTGCTGGCTCTGGGGATCCTTATATCCTCTATCACATCTACTGTGCGCTCTGGTGTCTGTGCTGTGGGACCTATTAGCTGTAGACAGAGATTTTGGTGAGCCTGGAGTAATGTAGCCGAGGAAGTAATCCGCCTGCCAGCAGAAACATCATGACTCCGAGATCACAGATTCTCGCTACAACGCCTGTCTTGCCAGCTAAGGTGAAGGGACCGCGCACGCAGACCGGGAGGGTTCAACAAGAAGCAATTACAATTGATGTTCATTATCTACAACTGGTAACCACACAGTTGATACAAGATTTTAAACAAAATATTAATGAATATATTGATACTCTGAAAAGATAAATTGCTGATTGGAGGTGCCCACTATTTCCCCAAGAACAGCCACTGCCCACAGCCCAACTCCCTCCTCCTCCTGAATACCCCAGGGTGGCAATGTCTGCAAAATATGGCCAAGAAAAGCCACTGCTCTCAGCCCAATCCCTGAATACCCCAGGGTGGCAGTACTGCAGAAAGGAAATGGCAATGGACAACCTCAGGACAAAGTCTTGAGAGACAAGACCTAGCAGCATGAGTATCTCTGGCTTACCTAATCTAACGGTCAGCCAGCCACTGTTTAAAGGCCTGACGGAAGAACTCCCTTACCGGACACATCTGATCATCTTAACCGCAGCGGGCGCAGACAACGACTTCCACCCTGAGCCGCCACATTTCGCCAAACACCCAGCTCAGCCCTGGTCCAGACATGACAGTCACTGAGCCGCCAAATGACCACTTAAAAATCTTGCAAGAGAAAGGTTTCTCTCTTCCTCCTCGACTAGAAACTTTTACTTTTCAAAATGCCCCAGAGCTACCCCCCCCAAGAGGACGCGCAGTACCCCCCCCCAATTACCACCGGCAGCGTGGATATGATGGCACATGACTACCTGATTCCTGTATACAGAGGGGGACAGCCCTTAATAGTGGATCCGCTCACTTCGTACACTCTGCATTCCTTTCGGAATAATCTCCTATATTATAGACAATCATTTAATCCATCACTGTTAAAGTTTAACTCCGTGTGAGCCGCCTGTATAGATAGAACACATTTTCTTTTCGCAAGATTCTATTGCGTTGTTTATTGTTTTCCTGTTGTATGCCATTTTATTACGTTATATTGATTGTTATGTTTTCTTAATGCCTCCGCATGATTGCTCACCTTGTTGAAACATACTGCAGGACTCTGGAAGACATTCACTTTATCTGTTTGTTTTGTGAAATGTGCTATTAAGCCTCACTACATCGCACCGATCTGGAGACTGATTAACTATAAATAATATTTTAGGTTATAAATACTGAGGATTTAATATTAGCTTTTATTATCCTGACATCAGGCAACTCAATATATGGGGACCTTAAACACCTGCTAGCTTGTGAATTGTCTGCCAAAGTCTTTACAACCTCAGCTTACAGTTATGTCCTGCCTCCAGTTTTCCCAACAATGGGATCCAGTCTCTGCCCCGATGATTATTATTATTAGGCTCTGGTTTGCTGGTGTTTTAGTAGAAATCTCACACAATATTTTGATCCCAGCAGCTAAAGTTTAAATTCTTCTCATTTACAACATTAATAATACATTGAAATAACCAGAGGGGGGAGGAGAAAAAATAATAATATGGGGGGGCTTTATAATTCACCTGCTGTATGTACATGACACACACACCTGATATGCATATTATGTTTGTATGTGGCTATTTTGCACTGCTCTGTTAAATGTGCATACTGTATGTGAGAATGCATTTCATTGTTACAAAGCCTCTTAAAAGTTTTGAAAAATAAATAGATATCACTGGCATTAATACACTTCAGTTTTAGGAAGGATTGTCCCCTTAAGTTCTAATCACAAAATGTATTTTTTAACCCTCTGAAGCCACAAAATTAAATCTCCTTGATTACACAAGTTTTTACTTATACAGATGAAGCAGGCATTACCCCCACTAATGACTGAGCTTACAAACTATTTACAGGAAGTCAAAAGTGTTTTTTTTGGGCATCTCACTTCCAAGCACAGTACTACCCAATAGCTGAACCCCATGTAGGACACAGCTAAACTTGTAGCATTGATGGGTTGAATAGGTTAAAATTTGGCAATGACACACACACACACACACACACACACACACACGGGATGTGTATCAAGTAAAAGGGCAGAAGGGAAGGGTACTTAACCCATTTGCTGCCAGAGGTCCTGCAACACATTTCCATTTTTCTCCCCTCTTGCCCTTAAAAGCAAACTTCCCCTAAAGTCAGTCACCAAGATCTAACCCTTTAAATCTACTGTAGTCACCATTAGTTCGGCCAAACCTTTAGACAGAAACCATTCATCTATGGAGATCAATAACTAAAGAAAACTTCTGCAAAAAGTTTTATTCAGGTAACAGGGAAACAATTGCAAAATATTAGTAAAGAGGTGGATTAAAAAAAATATATATATATTCCATCATAATTCATTGGAGCAGTGCATGATGCAAAATTGTTGAAGAGAAACAGGCCTTTATGATATTGGATCATATGGATGACTTTCACCATTGTATCTGCTTGCTTTGCAAAGGGAGTTGGAGATGTCTGTCCAAGCTCTACTGCCATCTACAGGTGATGTGTGCAATTGAGAAAACATCCAAGCGTCTACCATAGCAGAGTGGAAAATCATGAAACACCTTAGCCCATATTCCTGACCTACCATCGTTACATCGCCCAGCAAAATATAGTTTACAGCAATCATTCCATAAAATGGCCAGGCAGGAACAATGTGACCACATTAAAAAAAAGGCAAAGCGATAATAAATTAACTCCTTGGTGAATTAACTCCTACATGACAAAATGGACCTGCAACAGATTATGTTCTGGACACTTTGGAACAAATAGGGCATACAGAATAGGTATGCTAGACAGGTTGTGTAGGAAGTGTCCAGTGGTGTTAGTAATCTTGGATGTTTTCTTTATTCTCTTCGTCCTTCTGTTTGAGTTGATGAACCTCATTCTCGAGGTGTACAATAGCACGTTCAATCTCATAGTTCTTACTCACAAGGGATACCCATCTGGAGAAGGAAAAAAAATACATATGGGAAAAGTAACATACAAAATCCAGCTATTAACAGGGCGTTAACATACTGTGCAGAAATGGTGATTAAAGTAACAGGTACAAATATAAACCACATACACATTTAAAAAAAAAAAAACAAAGTTGCAAAATACAAAAAGGGGACCAATAGACGGGCAACTCAAAATTCTATTAACTTTAAAAATAAAATAAAAAAAGCTTCTATTAAAAAATAATGTAGCTTTTTGTTTTCTCAAATATTTTCTAATTTACAATCTGATACATTTTCAAAGACTCTCCAATATTGAAAGTTCCGCCCCCCCCCCCCCCCCCACAAATAAGCGTCTGGGCAGCGCTTGGAACGCAGGGTGCTGGAACGCAAGCTCTACTTCCCTCCTACACGTTTCGCATGTTCTATTCATCGTTGGACTGCTGGACCTCTGAGGCCACCGTAGGAGGGAAGTAGAACTTGCATTCCAGCACCCTGTGCTCCAAGCGCCGCACGCAAGAACTGAACGCCACGGACTTTGTCATCTTAGCCTGGAGGTTTTCAATTTTTATGTAGTGTGTTACGTTTATTAAACAAGGAGCTTTTATTTTCTTACTTCCATTGTGATAGTCATACTTTGGTGACATCTCCGACCAACCCAAAGAAAGAAGGATCCGCACTGAATGGCTGAGGTGTATTGAATCAGAGGATTCATTGATGTGCCTGTACTCACACGGGCCTGTGTGAGTATTACGTTATATACTTTACCCCCCTACCCTTGCCTTAAGTAACATCAGGGGACACCCTGTGTGCGGCATTTACTGCGGTGAGTTAACCCCTGTGCTGCACCCTGGTGGAGAGGCAATCCGGCTATTCTATCAGCCGAGCTGTACTTTAACCCCAGAAGTTTTTTGCATGAGCTGTACTCTCACTATCTCCACTCTCCCTGTCCTTGTGAGGCGAATTTTGACTGAAACCAGAGGGAGGTGATCTAATAAAAGGAACCCAACTACTACGACCACACCCGGTAAGGAAAGGGTTAACCCGGTGACCTCAGACGTATTGAAGATCCCAGAGGAACGTTTCGGGCCGAGGAGGAGCGACTCTCCCCAGACACCAGGACAGGAATCAAGAACCCCCTGATGCGCATGTACTCACATAAGCCCGTGTGAGTATGTATATTTATTATCATTTTTATTACACATCAACACCATCCCCGTTATAAGTTTCTCCCATGTGCATTGACTGTGGTTCGGGCTGAACCCTCAAGCACTAGAGTGAAGACTTATTAATCTGGCTGTACTTTAAACCAGCCCACCTCATTCTACATATAAAATTTACTATTCATTCATCCGCGCTCCCCTTGTCTTTGTTTTCCTGCTTTCTGATTGGGGATAAGGAAAAATCCCCTATATGTTTCGAACAGCAGACAGGGGTCCTCTAAGACGATCACGGAAATAGTGATTTACGTGGAGTCCTCTGCATGGTAATATTTTCTATTACATTATTATTACTTCCACTGAAAGAGAGCGCCCAGCTACTTTTTGTTTGCAAAATCTAAGTAGACCACATCAACTGCGTTACCCTGATCTAAATTCCTACTTACCTCCTCAAGAAACAAATAAGGTTAATTTGGCATGATCTATCCTTCATAAATCCAATGTGACTATTACTATAATTTTGTTTTCCATTAGGTAGTCCTGAATATTATCCAATATCCTTATGATGTTCACTAGAAGTCACGCTAAATTAGCTTGTGTTTACATCAAATGGAAAAAAAAAGGTTCACTTTACTTTCGTTCCTGATGTGAATACCCATTGACATTTAATAACTTTTTTTTTTTTTTTTAATAAGGACAATCCCTTCTAGAACCACACTAATGACAGCAGCATGTTGATGGTGTTACATCTGGGCAATTAGTGTATGTTTCTGGTTAAAAGACAACAAGTATTTTAAAGTTTGTTTGTAAACATGGTGAGCTGATACACCTAGGAGGGGTTTGATGTCCTCCGACTGCTCCCTTATGTCCAATGTCACTATAATGAACAAGAGTTTGCACATGCAAAACTCTCCTTCCCCCTCCCCCCCCTTCATCTTTATTAGCTCTCCAAGGCCAGAGTGGGCCAATTGTTAAAGAAATCTTTATTCAGACACTCCCCCTCTCATTAAGAAGCCCCTAAAAAATGCAATTTGTAATTAATTTCCAGAGAAACAAGTCAAATATTTGCCAATAACTTACAAAAGGTTGCATTTTGGACAGCTAACAAAAACACAATAATGTCTATTTATCAAGTCTCCCAGCTGTTAAATGGGGCAAAATTATTGCACTAGTTATAATAAAAATAAAGAAAGTCGGTCAGTTGATGTCAGCCCTAATTTTACAACTTGGAGACTTACAGACCTTAACTGACTGCAAGATCACAATGACAAAATAGGAATAAATTAACTTACGTTGACTCCATCTCCCTCAATTTAGATCCAGATGAAAGTTGTGAGTTTTTCCTCTGCCAGTTTAAGTCTTGAATACGTTTCCTGCGAGTTACAAGACACCTTCAGATTCATATTGCTAAGCAGTGTATGGGCAAATTTGCAGGCGACAGGATTCAGAGGAACCAAATCAGTTAACAGAGAGACAATACAGTAAAAGCAGCAAATAAGGAAGAGGGAAGGGGGGGAGGAGGATGAGGAGTGGTGAGGGGGAAGAATGATTTGTTGAACATTGTGAAACAATTTCCCCAAATTTAGCAAAGTTTAATGACTGCTGTTTACAAACCTTAACTTTTGGAGATCCTTTTGTGCAGATTCGATCATGTGACCCAGGTTTCTAAAAGAAAAGAAACCGCAGAATTATTTTTTGACTTGGAGAAGAAAACAGCATTGCCATCCCTTCCGATAAGTGAAGGGGTTAGGGAAGTGAAGGGGTTAGGGAAGTGAAGGGGTTAGGGAAGTGAAGGGGTTAGGGAAGTGAAGGGGTTAGGGAAGTGAAGGGGTTAGGGAAGTGAAGGGGTTAGGGAACTGGAGTCAAACATGGGTTGTTTTCTACATCCTGCAACATTAATCTCACTGGTTATAAACTTTCCACGCGTTGCAGCCGTGCTGGGACATGATCTCAAGGTTCTCGATCCGCACAGCCTGGTGCTCTAGCTGGGCCATGGAGTTATTCACGCAGTCCTGCCACGCAGTGATGTCATTTCTCTGCCCAGAGGAAGGGGCAGGCAGCTCGTATCTGAAGACGGTGAGGGATACGGTTGAAGTTAGCACTATACTTGGCAAGTGGTCTATTTGATGAACTTTATAGGTTAGGTGCAGGTCCAAATAGAAACGGAGTTGAACTACGGTTAATAGTTAAAACTAGGTGATCAGTTTTTTGACTTGCGGTGCAAGCTTCTCTGGCAGACAATGAGTTAATGTGCACACTTATTGACACAGCCCAGTCAAAGCACTTAAGAGTTTTACAGATATATTATAGAAGACATAGCACATGAAACTACAAATCAGTGCATAGTACTTAAAAATAAAACATTAGTTAGGATATTTACAATTCTAGTGCTCTGTTGGGAAACCAAAAAATGAAAGTGCATATTGTATGGCTCTAGGTCAAGAGGGTAACTGTATGTAATGGTCACGTTACAATGCTATGGAAATGCTTCATTGTAAAGGTGACTTTCCTGGAGGGTCTACAAAATGAGAAAAGATCTACATCGAGTAAGCACAGGGGATCACTGTTGTCAAGAACACAGATACACCGCCTCTGTCACCCTACCATGTAAGACTCACCTTTTCATGCTGAGCAGCTCAATAGGCTGTCGAGCTGCCAGTCTCTCAAACTCATTCCTCATTATTTCTGTCTGCAAAAAATAAAAAAAATAAGAGAATTTGCCACTAGAATAAAACTTGACAACACATACAAGTAATTCACAGCACACTGAAAGAGGGAGAATGTCCCTGACTACCGATATGTTAGGAGCCTGAAAATGTTCACTTTCACACACACAAAAAAAGGGTCTTGCAGTAATGCAAAGAAAGTTAAAAATAGTAGGCGAGGACAAATTGGGTGTGTGTACAAGACCAAAACCAAGATGGGAGGATGATATACAGTACATTTTTGTTGTTGGAGCAATATGGAGAAGGAGAAAGGCTTGCACAGAACATGGAATGTCATTTGGAAGACTTCATCCAGCAGTGGATTGACAAGGGCTATATCCCACACACTTTAAACATGTAGTCTCAATTAGCAATGGCAGCAAAACCCCACAGTTCTGGAGGAGTGGGCCTTGGATGAACCATGGGTCCACCGGACAATTGAGGAAACAATTTGGCTGCAGGGGTTAGGGCTTGCTCCGGCAGCCGCCAGAAAAGCAGTCCCAACACGTCATAAGGAGATTAGTGCCCCGACATCCATGTCTCTAATTGTGTGTATCAAAGCGGGGGGGGGGGGGGGGGCAGGATGTTGGGTGACCACCAATGAGCTCCGTGGGACCACCCGGTTCACAAAATATTGCAACAAAAAACCACCGCTGTTATTCATTTACATTGCTACTAGGAAGGAATGACCCTTTATTTTACCAGAAGTGTACTTACTTCAAATACTGTGTAATCTGGAGTGGGTAAGTAACTTAGGTAATTTTTGGTAGGACGGTATCTCCTTGTCTCTTCTTCCACTAGAGCTGCTGCCTAATAAAATAACATAGAAAAATATATATCTTAAATATAGGCTGTGTGTCTGCAAAATGCTGCACACTGTCAGCGCTGTTCAAGACAGACATTGCGCAGTGTATGTAGCTCTGTACATACACTGCCCAATATTGGTCTTCTTTAAACAAATAAAACCACAATTTAAGCAAAGACTTGGCTTCTCCAGAAAAAAAAAAAAATTGTTGGGAGACTCCAAATGGGGGAATGTTTGTCGGTCAAGAGTTTTCTACAGCCTTAGCCCGCCCTAGCCGTATAAAAGAGTCCATACCGATAATAATGGGGACCTGAAACTTGTACTTGTAACGGGAGGACCTTAGGACTTTGACTACGAAGTCTGCTCAGAGAGGCTGGTGTGCACAGTGGGAGGACCTTCATAGGCAAGTTCCACATGGCCTTGGGCTTGTCACTTCCCCCCAACCCTAGGACCCACACACTATTAGATTGCAAGCTTCGGAACAAGGGCCTCTTTTACTGTGATACCGAAGGCCTCCTGTGCTATATAACAAAATCATCATCATGCATCGGCCTCACTTACCGCCTCCCGCACTCCTTGGGCATCGTAACCCTGGTCGAAATAAGGCAGCGCGTCCACCACCACGTCTCCGGCCACCAGACTGGTCCCCGCCATCTTAATTCCTGGCAAGCGCTGTCTATCGTCTATTCACTTCCCTATCTCTTCCCATCGGTCTACGAGTAACCCTCCCCTCGCTTCCTGATTGGCTAGGGCGTCACAGCCATAACTACAGGCTGGATTCTGATTGGCCCATGTGTGGAGGCGGACTTATTAATATGCTCTTGATTGGCTGGTGTTTTTGTGATACAGAAGCATGGATTCTGCGGAAGGAGCTTGATGCATTTTGCCTTAATAACACTTGATTGAGTAATTCTGGTTGAGCCTAATCAACCTTAAAAATTAGTTGCTGTCTAAAGTCTCGGGGTATCATTTTTACTTTAAACATCCTCATATTTTTGACAGGAAAAAAATATAAAAACACAAAAAATAACATGAGAATGGTAACATGATATAATTAGCTTAACGTTTGTGAAATGTAATCGAAAGCAATTAAAAAAACTAAATGTATATTCATATTTTTTTGGTAATGCTACATATTCTTTTTGTTTATTTGAATATAACGAAAATGGTATGTTATTTGTATTTACCATTTATTTAACCCAAAAATGGACTATAAAGTGTATAATCTAAATAAAATTAATATAACATTTAGCAATGCCAGACATTGATGCTGCAACTGGGAACGACCTCATTTTAATATTGTAATTTTAAATATGTATTAATATTTTACTGTTTCATTTTTTTTTTTTTTTTGTAAAAACAAAACCAGACAATTGAAAAACAATTTAAAACAGTGAAAAGTTTGAATTGACAGTCCAAATTATTTTAAACAGAATGAAAATCCTAAATTAATATGAATTATGTCTCAGGGAATTAATTTAGCATTGTCTTATTATTCATTGAGGATCTAACATTTATAATCGCAAAATCAATTCCAAAATTATTTATAAGTATTTTTTGGGGGTATATTTTTGATTTTAACTCACATTTTGGCTAATCTTCAAGCTTGTTTATAATCTTAAATTTAGGGATGTGCTTGTTCATCCAATTGTTTTTTTGTTTGCAATAAATATCCATTTTATGAACTGTTTAAGAAAGGGAAAGTGTTAAAATAGTTTTTTATAACTTTAGACAGCGTGGGGACAAGACAGATTTATTGTGTGGCAATATAGTGTTCTTGTTTAACGTGAGAAAAGATTAATCACATAATTTGATTTTATTCTTTTGATACAGAAATGTTCTTACCGTCAATTTATTTTCCTGTAGATTATCAAAGTAGGATGGAGCAAAGAGAAATGAAACCCGCTCTACCTAAATTGACCAGAGGTCAAAAAACAGATCGGTGCATAAGGGTGGGCAAATAGGCAACAAGAAAAAGAAACACTGGGTGGAGCAAAGACACTACCACCCATATAAGTCCCTTTAAACTGCACTCAAGATCTGTGAAGGGAGAGTACCCTGTCTAAACAGAGATTTGCATTCAGAAACAATAATCTGGACCTATATGTAATGAAAGATGAGTAACTTAAAACCAAATTTATTGGGTATACGTTAAAATAAATCGGAACCAGATTAATACAAAGTAAGTGCTATAAATGCCTAAAAATAATAATAAGTTGTGCTATGTCCATCAAGTGAAAATGTATATCTAGTGATGGTAGCCAAGTGGTCAGCACAACCGGCAATGTGTCCTGTAGAAGCACAGGTAAGTAGATGCAGACAAATCTAATAAGAACTTGCTGACAATGCTTCTAATAACGTCACATAAAATACTAACAGCGAACCATGTGAATACAATCAATCATGAACGGTGCGTCATTCTTGCGTTGAATAAATAATAAGAGACTGCATGTATAAATTCACAGACAACCAGTACTGGTGGTAAGTGAGAGAAGAGTCGAGTGTGCCCCCTAGGCAACGTGCTTGGGCTACTGGGTGAATGATAGTACTTCCAACAGTAATGTGGAAGGAGGTAGTAGGGCCAGGTTTGGGAGGAAGTATGAGGAGCTCTGTTTTTGCCATGTTAAGTTGGCGGAGGGCCATCCAAGATGATATCGCAGAGAAGCATTCAGAAACTTTGGTCTGTACAGCAGGTGTAAGGTCAGGGGTTGAAAAGTAAAGTTGTGTGTCATCAGCATAGAGGTGATATTTAAACCCAAGAGATGTGATTAGGTCATCAAGAGAAAGTGTACAGAGAAAAGAGAAAAGGTCCCAGGACAGAGCCCTGGGGTACCCCCACAGAGAGATCGATAGAGGAGGAGAAGGTGTTGGCAGAAGATACACAAAGTACGATGGGAGAGGTAAGAGGTCCAGGATAGAGCTTTGTTACGAATACCAAGAGTATGGAGAATGTGAAGGAGAAGGAGAAGAAGGTGGTCCATGGTGTCAAATGCTGGAGAGAGGTCAAGTAATATGAGCAGAGTGTAATGACCTCTGTCTTTGGCAGCATGGTGGTCATTTTTACTTTTAGTGAGGGCTGTTTCAGTCGAGTGAACAGTGCGGAAGCCAGATTGTAGAGGGTCTTGGAAAGAATAGGTGTTGAGAAAGTGGAGCAAGCGAGAGAACACAAAACGTTCAAGGAGTTTGGAGGCAAAAGGCAGGAGGGAGACAGGTCAATAGTTAGAAAGACAGGTCAATAGTTAGAAAGACAGGTAGGGTCTTTTTTTGAGTAATGGTATAACTGTTGCATGTTTGAAGGTGGAGGTAAATGTACCAGAGTAGAGGGAGGAGTTAAAAATGTGTGTGAGCGTAGGGACTATAGTAGGAGCAAGACGTTTTAGGAGATGGGAGGGAATAGGGTCAAGAGGGCAAGTGGTAGAGGGAGAAGAGGAGATTAGCAGTGACACATCCTCTGAGACAGCAGAGAAAGCGTCAATGAAGATAGGAGGAGAGTTAGGAAGCGGTGTAGGATGGGAGGAGGAAACAGAGGGGATGTTCTGACATATGGATTCCACCTTTTCATTAAGTCAGCAAAGTCCTGAGGTGAGATGGAGGAAGAAGAGGCAGCTGAGGGTTTTTTGAGTAGAGAGTCAAAGACAGAGAAGAGTTGGCGTGGGTTAGACTTGTGCGTGTTGATTAGTGAAGAAAAGTAGGTTTGTTTAGCCTGAGAGAGGGCAGAGTTGAAACAGGATAGCATAAATTTGTAGTGAAGGAAGTCTGCGAGAGTGTGAGATTTCCTCCAGAGGCGTTAAGAGGAACGAGTGGAGGAACGCAGCATGCGCGTGTGGGAATTTAGCCAGGGTCTGGGGTTAGAAGGGTGAGGACCACAGAGAGAAAGCAGGGCATGTAGATCAAGAGACGAGGATTAGGCAGAGTTGTAGTTCCTGACCAGGTTGTCAGGGTCTTAGCAGAACTGAAAGAGGAGAGGGAGGAGCGTAAAGTGGATCAGGGGCTGGTAGGTTAATAGAGTGCAGGTTTCTGCAGAAACAAGGGGTAGATGGAGAGGGGGAGAAGCGTGAGAGAAAATGAGATGAGGTGATGGTCAGAGAGAGGAAAGGGGGACATGGAGAAATCAGAGAGAGAAAAGTTTTTAGTGAAAACCAGGTCTAAGTAGAGGCCATCCTTGTGGGTGCTGGCTGCAGTCCACTGTTGAAGGCCAAAAGAACAGGCTATAGAGAGAAAGCAGGAAGCCCAAGGGAGAGAGGGTGTTTCAAGAAATGCAGATTGTGTTCCAGTCAGCAAGGCCATGCTGGAATTCATGTCTGAAATCTCTTCCCTGGCTAAAAGGACCACAAACCTGGAAAACAAAATGGATGCCACTTTACAAAATCAAGTGAATACAGACGACGAGGTCCTGCGGCTCAATGAAGATGTAAGAGCCATAAGACACAACCTGGATGACCTGGAGAACAGAGACCAAAGGCAGAACCTGCAAATCCGTCACATCCCAGAGTCAGTGTCTGCGGAGATGCTGCAGCCCTATCTTAAAGGGCTGTTTCTCATAATCTACCCCAACTACAAGAACGTGAACTGTTGATGGACAGAGCTCACCGAGCATTGTGTCCGAGATTTGATGACCCGAAAAGATGTAGGGACATGGTGTTGAGACCACAATACACAGCAAAAGACAAGATAATAAAGAGGTGCAGAAACAGAGGTTCAATCAACTTTGAAATCTCCCCCATCCACATCTTCCAGGACCTGTCCAGGCTGACCATAAAGAGACGAAGGGGATTACGACCGATGACAGCGAATCCCCTTTAACCTGGAGTATCGCTATCGGTGAACCTTCCCGTTCCGTCTTTTGGCTACCACAGAGGGAGGCAGGCTTCATTTCGCTACTCGGAAGAATCATCAGCCTTCCTATCAGCGTTGGGTCTGGTGCCCAAGAGCAGACAAACTCAGAATGACAACCCAAAAGAAAAGCGGTTGGCGGAGGGAGCGACGGATCGAGAAGGAAAAGATAATGACCTGTTGAGCACTTGAGAGGTCCCATGGGAGTCCTTTCATTGATTAACAAACTTTGGAAGGAACCATTGAGTCGATGGCGGTCTCTGACTGAAGAGCCTGCATCCCATGACTGTCCAAGAAGCCCACGTTGGAGCTGTTTTTGTTTTCTTTTCTGTTTCTCTCTCTGACCCTTACTTACTTACTGAATCGGGCATGGGGGGGTGAACTCAAAAGGCTGCAGATGGAGGATGTAGAGAAGGCTCTTAAATGGACTATGCAGACATACTATGACAACAGGGATAAAGCAGACCGTATTTTGGCAAACAAACTAGGGGGATCAAATCGTGGGTATCATTCTCGGCCATTAAAACAAAAGGGGGAGAAGTGACATATAATCCTTCAAAGATTGTAGAGGAGTTTGCTAAATTCTATATGAAGCTCTATGATCTAGACGCTTCAACCCCGTCAGCTAAAATCCCTGACTTGGTCCAGATTGAGGAATATTTGAAGAATTGTGATCTCCCAAAATTGACAGAGGAAGACCATAAAAAAATGTTAAGGCAAAAATCACTCAGATAGAACTTGGGAGGGCGGTCAGCTCATTGAAACCATCAAAGGCGCCTGAATGAGATGGTTTTTCAAACCTATATTATTAAAATGTTATGGGAATTTTGGGGCCTTGTCTGTTGGATCTATTTAATAGCTTTCTTAGCGGAAAACAAATTCCACCGCAGATGACGAAGGCCAATATAGTGGTGATCCCTAAAGAGGGGAAAGACTATGTGCTGTGGCAGTTACAGGCCAATCTCACTGTTAAATACGGATCTGAAAATTTATAGTAAAATCATGGCCAATATATTGAATCCAAGACTTGATCAGGTGGGATTTGTGAGTGAACGCCAGGCATCGGATAATACAAAAAAAATATTAATATCATTGACCAGATACACAAGTTTAAATCCAAAGCTATGTTGAGCCTGGATGCGGAGGCGGCTTTTGACAGGATAGGGTCGGATTATTTGGACAAAACGCTAGAGATATTCGGTTCTCAGGAGTTTTTCTACAGGGATTTCAGGCCCTCTATCAGATGCCAACAGTAGCCCTGAACATTCCAGGTGGGGATAGGCATCTGAAAACAATTAAGAATAGGACCAGACAGGGGTGCCCCCTTTTGCCCCTTCTTTTTGCTTTAACAATTGAACCTCTGGCGGCCACTATCAGAGCCTCCCCCAACATATAAGAGATTAAAATAAAGGATGAGTGCTACAAAATATTACTGTTCACAGATAATATTATACTTACGATATCCAACCCTCTGACATCTCTCCCAAACCTGCAGTCTACTCTCAGCAGATTTGGCGGGCTTTCTGGGTATAAAGTAAATGTGGGGAAGTTGGAAGCCCTTAACTTATCTGACAAGGAGGTTGAGGTCCTTTAACGGCGCTTTGACTATAAATGGAAAAATACGCATTTGAAGTATTTAGGGATATATCTAACAAGGGACTATCCTTCACTATACAAGTATATTTACATGGATCTGTTTTCCCAGAATAAATAAAAGATTTACAAGCCTGGAATTCCCATTATATTTCCTAGATAGGGCGTATAACTGCGGTTAAGATGAATATTCTCCCTAGACTTCTGTATTATTTTCAGATATTGCCGATATCTGACCCTTGCACAAGTATAAAAGAAATCCAAAACCATAGTATGCAATTTATTTGGAAAAATAACCGAGAATAGCCAGGTCAATTATGATGGAGGCCAGGGAGGGTGGCGGTCTAGCAGTCCCAAATATTCTAAAATATTATATTGCCTCTCATATGAAGCAAATGGTTTATTGGCACTAACTGGGAGGGTTATATGCTTGGGTGGATTTGGAGAGTTCAATCAAAAAAATAATTGGGCTACCCTCCCTGCTGCGGTCTGGGTCTGGGGAGAAGACCTGAACCACTCTTTCCTAGATCTGTCTCAGCATCTCCCCTCATGAAATCCCTCACCTGGCTTCCGATCAAATCCCGCATCTCACACTCCATTCTTCTCCTCACTTTTAAAGCTTTACACTCTTCTGCCCCTCCTTACATCTCAGCCCTAATTTCTCTCTATGCACCATCCCGACTCTTGCGTTCTGCTCAAGGATGTCTTCTTCCTACCCCTTTTGTATCTAAAGCCCTCTCCCGCCTTAAACCTTTTTCACTGACTGCCCCACACCTCTGGAATGCCCTTCCCCTCAATACCCGACTAGCACCCTCTCTATCCACCTTTATGACCCACCTTAAGACACACTTGCTTAAAGAAGCATATGAATAGCACTGTGGATATTCTGAACACATGATACATAAAGCTTGGCCCCCTGCAGACGCACTTACCAGAAGTCCCTCCTACTGTCTCTGTACGTTCTCCCTACCTACCAATTAGATTGTAAGCTCCTCGGGGCAGGGACTCCTCTTCCTTAATGTTACTTTAATGTCTAAAGCACTTATTCCCATGATCTGTTATTTATATTATCTGTTATTTATTTGATTACCACATGTATTACTACTGTGAAGCGCTATGTACATTAATGGCGCTATATAAAGACATACAATACAATACAATACAACCAGGAGTAATCGAGTTTACCCTGAAAATCTGGCAGATGGCAAAAAATATATAAGTGATGTCGGATCCAACCTGACTCACTCCTTTATTTGGTAATCCGGGGTTTCTCCCTGGTTTTCAGTGACAGGGCTATGATATGTGGAGGCATAGAGGGATTTTTGAGGAGGGAGATTTGTTGGTAAAAGATAAGCTAAAGTTGTTTGAGGAACTGAAATAAAAGTATGATATACCCCAAACCAAGCTGTTTAAGTATATGCAGGTCCGACACTTTGTAAGGCAGGGCTTTCAAGGTTTAGAGTGCTCTAGACCCACACGATTCGAAGACCTATGCAAAACAAAGTCATATCAAAAAGGGTCAATATCATATCTCTGTAACAGGGTTTAATTACAAAAAAGAATACTCTTGCCCATAAATATATGGAGCAGTGGGCTCTGGACTTCCAGACAGAAATAAAAAGAGAGGACTGGAAGGATATGTTGGAGAATGCGGGTAAAACTTATATTTGCACGGCAAAAAAGGATATCATGTATAAAATTGCTAAGATGGTACTATACCCCCAACAGACTAAAGCAGATGTCCCTGGAGGCCTCAGATAGGTGCTGGAGAGGGTGTGGGCAGATAGGAGATCTGGTGCATGTCTGGTGGTATTGCCCGGCAATGTAGACTTACTCGAGGACAGCAATGAAATTAATAAAAAGATGTGTTGGGTATCAAGATTCCGCTAGATTCAATTCTAATTATTCTAGCCAAACCTATGGAGAATGTGAATCACTGCACATTCAAATTGATTTTGCATATACTAACGGCAACTAGATGCACTGTGGCAGCAGCGTGGAAAAAACGCTTCCGCCCTCCAGAAAAGAGGTTATTAGAAGAGTTAACGAGGTCCAATTAATGGAAAAACTCACCGCATTTCTGAACCATACTACAAGGAAGTATTATAGGGTCTGGGAACCTTGGAACGCTGGATATTGCGGATAGGACTGAGATGGGTAGCCACCCATAGAGACAGGAAGGGTAATGCAAGGGAATGACCCCAGAGGGAGAGCAGTGTAGAATGTGTCATCTATATAATGTTGTATGAGATAAAATGTGATAGTTGATGTTTGTATACATTCTGAACAAGATGGTTGTTCCCCCCCCCCAACTACCCCCCTTTTTTCTTTTTGTACCCCACCCCCTCCCATTTCACTGTTGAAAACTTCAAATAAAAATATGTTAAAAAAAAAACCCACAAAAATTTAAATATTTCATGTAACACTTTATTTTGCATCTAGTATAGCTACAATAACAGAAGAATTTTGTACAGGTCCTAATAAAGCATTACACAGTATTATCTAAAAAATAAAAAGGAGACCAGGAATTCAAATTAGGTATTAAGGCATAAAACAATAAATTGTCATTATATACATATAAAAAAAAACTCAATATGAGCCAAACATCATAAGGGGACTCCCATGAGCCGATACTCATTTTTAATGCACACGTTTCATCATACGTGTGCCTGTTCATTCCGAAAGGCATTGAGAGAGTTGGCTCTCCCCAACATAAGCCATGTGTAAGTCAGATTTAGGTCCAATGTGTTTTTCAGTTCAGATGCTCTTTAGGCTCCGCAGCAAAGAATAACTGCACCGGATCTCAAAATCAAAATGACATGGAGTTAGAATAGGGGTATTACACTTCACTCCTTCAGTGCTGGATGTGGTGCTAGCCCCTGCAGCACTAAAGGAGCTAAAGAGCATTTCCTAGTTCAGAGTATAAGCTCTTGTTTAGGTTACAGTCTTATTCACAAATATATCCCAAAGTTTGAACGTTATTACATTGTTTAGCTGCAACATCTTTATGGCTATATATAGAGGGTACCATGTGTACAATTTCACATCCACGTAATTTAAATATACATTTCCTAATTGCAACAAAAAACCTTTCCCAAAAAGCATCACCAAGCTTTAATGCATAGACATCTAAAACCTTGAAGGGAAAAATATGTTTTATTGATAGAGAATCTTTATATACTTCACGGTACCCAACGCTGCATCTGCCTAGACAAAAAATAGAAAGTAAGTAGCTTTGGTCTATAGCATGTGTAAGACCTCTTCCACCCAATGGGTAAGGTTTTCTTCATGGAGCAGTCAAATAATGTTCCCTCGGGTCCCTGTTTGAAGGGTTTAGCAATTCTCAACTATGCAGTACATATAGTGCGGTGTATTCCTTAGCAGGCTGGTCCCAAACATGTAACCACACCACAGTTACTGAGAATGTAAAAGCAACACATGGTCCAGTTACATTGGGAATTCAACAGATTTGATCTAATTTAAAATAATAGACACTCACTTAAAACTTTGTCAGGTTGATTTACCTTTCATACAATAAGAGGCAATTAATGGAAACCAGAACATAAAATTGCTTTGTTAAAATTCATGTATGTTCGAACACCCTCTTATCAATAAGAGTAGGTCTCCCCTTACCCAATTTACCTATAAAATAACAGCTTCCAGTTTAGATATTGCACCATAACAGCAAACAGTTCATTGTCAAACCTCATCACATTGATACCAACTTGTGCTATTTAAGTACAGTGACTTATGCTTGAATTAATAAATAAAAAATAAGTTACATTTTTAATTTAAAGGGGGATCTTCATGAAGCGCCGATAAGGGGTTATCGGAGTGCCATTAGATTTAACACCAGATTGAGGTCCAATGCCTCTTATCAGAGCTTTTTGAGTCCTGGGGAAAATTCTAGTACTGAATGTGTAAACGAGACCGCAGTCACCTGTGTATATCTATTCAAAGTAAATGATTGGTGCTTAGAGGGTAAAATATAGGATATTGACAGTGTTGATCAAAAAAGATTTGATCAGAAAGGTTTCCCCCTTTATACAGCACTCAAATCATAAATGGTCTATTGATGGACAAAACAAATGGTCCTGACGATATGCTGCGGAGAACTGGTAAGTATCCCAGAAATTCTAGTAGTCATTTTGGTCCTGGAGAAAAGTGATTCGATGTACTGTAGGTTGCGATACCTTTTAGCAGACTAACAGTAGAGTTCTTTATAGATGAAATTATAGTGTACAGAGCTTTTGAATCCTCATAGGTTTCAACTGTCCAGCTGCATAAGAAACCTACAGTTTTAAAAGCTGTGTACAGCATATGTTATTCTATGAAGAACTGTAATACTGGGCTGCTAAAATATATCCCAGTCTACATTGAATCTGTAAAGTTGTTAGAAATGTTGATGCAAAAGCTTTTCCATAGGTTTATGTTGCCCCACCTGATTTAACCACTTCAGTGCTAAAGTGACAGCAAAGCACTGTTTTCTAATTCCTCCATTAAAAGTCGCATATTTGTTTGGAGTTGGCTGTTCCGACTAAAAGGTAAAACCTCCAAACTTTAAGAGCTGAAATTTGCCACTCAGAAGCTGCAGTAGTGCAGGTTCAGGGTGTTAATGCAAAATCGAAGCTAAATTTCAGGGTTAAAACAGCCGCAGTACATTCAACACATTAATTTACAAGTCCATTTGATGAGAAATTCTCTGCGTAAAAGGAATGTTGAAACTTTTCTGAATCAGAATTTGTGTCTCAAATTTGCAAACAGCATTTAACAAAAATAGCTACATCCAAACATTCAGTTGAACAACATAGAAGCCACAGTGTTATTAAACCTAAGTGGCATTCTCGATCGGTTACAGTACACTCAGCTTCCCGTTGGACAAAAAGAGTTCATAAGCAACATGATAAACGAAGGGCACTCATAATTAATGAAAATGTGTAAAGCAATACTTATTAAAGTGCATTTCTATCACTTACAAAATTTACACAAACATTTGTAGTCATTTAATTAGTTTTTCTTTACACCATACAATTAATCAAAGTAAGTGGGGAAACACACAAAAATAGCACTAATCATATCCTAGAATTTCACAGTGCTTCGGCAAATAATCCCCTATTAAGAAAGAGAATGTATAAAAGACAATTGACTTAAGGCATCCTTGACTATCAAACCTTGTTCATGATAGATATATAGTATTTGCCAGTGGTTTGGAAGGGAGGCTAGCAAAATAATGTCCAATTGTGGTGGCATTCCAGCGTAATATGCACACACCAAAAAAAACAGGCCAAACTTCAGTGTGAGTTCAGGAAGTATGTTGCCCGTTGATTTGCTTTTCAGGATTGCGTTCTGAGAAACTTTGTGGTCAAGTGTAAACCTTCATGGAGTACAAAAATAAGAAAAAAAGGTAATAACGCCACTATCCTATATATAAATTAAACAAGAAGGAAGTGCTTGATTTGAAACCCTCGTTCATCAACAGTTTATATTGTATTTTTTGTAAAGTCTACCTTTGTGCTGCTTGGGTTGTAGGATAAAAATGCGCGCTACTATGGTGTACACTGATCATTTTTGCAATTTTCAGGCCATGCTCATCCCGTTAGCACATGGAACACTGCAGATATGCCAGAAATGAGAGAGTTTTACTTCCACCAAAGCTTGGTGGTAATTACCACTGGTAGCCAACATGTGCGCCCTGATGAACGTGCATAACCACCTTACTCCAACATAAAACCTACAATCCAGCCTTGACCTTAATAAAGTCTTAAGGAAACTCCAGTCTTTTTTGGTCACCCAGTCTGTGTACATCCTTCAGCAACTTGGATGTAAGCTACACAAATCAGAATTGGTTCAAGATTTCATTACACAGATCATCGCTTCCCAAGAATCACCAGGCCAAGCAGAAGGTCCACTATTGTAATCCTTTTCTTACGAAATCCTGGTTAGATCAGGAAGAGATTAAGGGAATTTTTCCACCTGAGTTCTAGGAGGAATAAGCCTTCCTGTGGAGTCCATCCAAGCTCTACAACTACTTCTTCTGATCAGGGAGAATCCCAGACAAACAGAAACATTTGTAATTTTTCTACTTCCTCATTCAAAGTTAGTTCATTCCAGTGTAGGCGAATGGAAGATGAAGAAATCTCCATCAGTTTACTTCCAAATCGTCCTGATGGGAAGCTTCAAAATACTGGCCACTATTCATTCATCGAGCAGCAAAAGGTGGTATAAACCTCTCAGTGACCACCATGCAGATATCCTGGAAGATGTCCCAGGTCTCTTTGGTTCTTGAAAGTGTATCACTTCTTCTGAAGAAACTTAATTTTATTCCCTGTAAGGAAAAACAGATGAAAGGGTCAATCCCTCATAGGACTGAAGTATACTAATGGCAGACATATAGAATAGGATAAATCAGGGTGATTGATGCATTTTGTTCCTGAATCTGACACCTACAGTAGAATTTAGTTTGTAAACATGGTGAGCTGAGTCTTGGGAGGGGTTTCATTTCCATTGGCTACTCCCTTTGGCAGTGCAAACTCAACAAGCCATTAAATCAGATAAGAGCCTCTCCCCCCCCCCCCCCCTTGCCCTTTTCTTTTTGTCTCTCTGATAAGGACAGGATGAACCAAGGGTAAATAAAACACTCTATTGGCAAATACTCCCCCCTTCAGGACTCTCTAAAATATATCATTTGCACGTATATTTTTATTAAAAAATGAAAAAAAAAAAAAAAATGAGCAGCTGAGATTTTGGCTTTAATCTTTTGCGTGCCGAATGGGTCGCAGCACCAAGTTGCCATATCCCCTCCGACACACACGATGATGTGATCGCTCCTCGGGGAGGGATTAGGGTGTCACTGATGACGGATCAGGAGGAGGAGTCCCCTTCCTGACAGATCGCATTCCGCACTTCACCGGGGTGCAGAACGCGATCTCGTCTAAAGAAAAAAAATGAGCACACAGATTATGACGTAGCTACTACGTCATGGGGACCCAGGAGTGCCAGACTGCCAGTCCTACCGGCACGCGGACGGTTAAATTGTACATTTACACAATACAATTTGCTAGAGGAGGATTCAGTTAATAAATATTCCAGACCTTAAAATGAGAGAAAACACATTTGTATCATGCCATAAACGAACATACCCAGGCCTCTTAAAAATTTGTTCACCCCACTGGGCTCAGTCTCAGGAAGCGTTTTCAGGTACTCACAGGCACGCACCTCGAAAAGACCTGTTTAAAGGGAAACCACAATTACTTTTTATGGTCAGGAGAAGATGAATGTTTTGAGAAGGGCTTAGCTGCCTCTCAAAGCCATTTAAAAGTGCGTTTTTGTTGTTGTTTTGTTTTTTAAACAGCCGTGTAACCAGCTTCTTCTGTTAAACTGGGGTCACCCACTTCAACTCGCACACATGCATATACTTTCAAGTGGACCGTCATATTATTTCTCCGTACCTTTGACGCCACTTTTTCGGAGCTCGCGATCCTGTGTGAATCCTGCAAACATCTGCGTCTCCATAAAAATGTCCAGGAACTGGCGCACACTGCGGGACGTGTGGGATTTACGGAAAGGCTCACGCTGGAAAACCCGCTCGCCGTTCTCGTTCACGTACATGTGCAGGGAGTAATGTCCCACTATCTCCACGAAGAACCACACAAAGGCTTCTGATACTAGGGAGTTCAGGGTTACATCCTCTGTGGGAACAGGCAGCGATCATTACCCTGGGCTATTCTAACAATACCGTTTACATTTCAACAACAAAAATATATATACATACATATATATATATATATACACACACACACACACACACAAATAGACTATACCATTCTGTGGCTAACAAAATGCTTTTATTTGTGCGAGCTTTCGAGATACACTAATCTCTTCTTCCGGCGATGTTACAATGATGAAGCAAGAAAGGTTTTTACTTAAAAACAGTGCATCCTGGGATGTATTGGTGACTTAAGCCTATCCCTCCTCCCTGTGCAGTATACGATTTATGACTTAATGTGTTAAATGGTCCCTGAATGTTAGTGATGTAAAGTGTGTGTGTGTGTATATATATACTATATATAATACTATATATTATATATATATATATATATATATTATTATATATATCTATATTGTGTACTGTATGTATGTGGTACATGTATGTATGCATGTATTGTATATCACTCTGCTGTCTGTGTTTTATGTGGTGTATGTGTATATAAGGTATTGTGTCTGGAGGTGTAGGGTGTGTAGGTGCTGTGTGTGTGTGTGTGTGTGTGTGTGTGTGTGTGTGTGTGTGTGTGTGTGTGTGTGTGTGTGTGTGTGTGTGTGTGTGTGTGTGTGTGTGTGTTAGGTGTGTGTGTGTTAGGTGTGTGTGTGTTAGGTGTGTGTGTGTGTTAGGTGTGTGTGTGTTAGGTGTGTGTGTGTGGTGTGTGTGTGTGTGTGTGTGTGTGTGTGTGTGTGTGTGTGTGTGTGTGTGTGTGTGTGTGTGTGTGTGTGTGTGTGTGTCTGTCTGTGTGTGTGTGTGTGTGTGTGTGTGTGTGTGTGTGTGTGTGTGTGTGTGTGTGTGTGTGTGTGTGTGTGTGTGTGTGTGTGTCACACTTAGTAAAGTTATGGTGGGTACAAAAAAGTGACAAAAACCCTCCACAGCGAAGCATATAGCAAACGGAAATATTACTGTGTGCTCATTTGCATGTCTTAGGCAGCACGTATAGTGACCGCGACGCGTGACGTCACCCGTCGCCGCTAGCAACAGTTGTATTCGGCTTTGCGGCGGCGGCGCGGGGCGACCAGGCCATTGATTGGTTCATCGGCTGTCACATGAGGCGACAGCCCCTGAAAAATCAAATATTCCCGGCTGCAAAAAACTGCTTCGCTTACTATAAACGCATGCGGCGGGGACAATGCATTTGTTTTCGGCCGGCACTATAAGCGCGGCCTTAGACAGGTCTGCAACCCTGCCATTCACCATTATCACCCAGCACACAGCACTTTCACTGCAGCAAGGGATTCTGGGAAATGACATGCAAATGAGCATAGTGCCACATATATATTCATTCATTCTTACACGCTTCAATTTGCTAAAATCTGCCCAAAACAAAGATGGCTTCCAGCTGAGTCACATGACACTGTGGTATGGGGCGGAGCTTAACAGGGCAGGGCAAGCTCCAAGCTGATTGGTCAGAGGGATGAAGGCCGAGCCCTTTTAACCCATGCAGTGCCAGGGAGCTATTTCTCTCCCTGGCTGTCATTGATCGTTACAGAGGCTGGGGTATTGCTGCAGCCAATCAGAGCGGAGATCTGTGTGAAGTCATCTGGTTAAAGACCCAGAAGATATATATAACAGAAATAGCTGTGTTAGTCCAGTTGTGATAGTGCAGAATAAATGAGTATGTCAGTATTAGCTGATACCTTTTTTTTATTTGGACCAACAATTTATGTCATACAGTAGGACAAGCTTTCGAGAGTTCTCCTCTCTTCCTCAGGTCAAGCAATACTGATACAGATAGATATATACATACATACATACACAGACTCTTACATCACTAACATTCAGGGACCATTTAACACCGTAAGTCATAAATTGCGTACTGCACAGGGGGGGAGATAGGCCTCAGTCACAGATAAATTCCAGGATGCACTGTTTTTAAGTAAAAAACCTATCTTGCTTTATCCATTGTAACATCGCAGGAAGAAGAGATCAGTGTATCTCGAACGCTCACACAAATAAAAGCATTTAGTTGGCCACAGAACGGTATCGTCTATATGCAGAAATATTATGTGTGTGTGTATATATATATATATATATATATATATATTTTTTTTATATATATATATATATACAAAAATATAATTCATATAAATATGTGGATACAGAAATATGTGTGTATGTATGTATATATTATAGAAATGTATGTGTAGTCACACCCACACACTTTTATATGTAAAGATATAGATAGATATAGAAACACCCTCTGAAGTAGCTTAATGGTAATGAGACTGCATTTGATCTGGGTGAAGCTGGTTGGGATCCCAGACCCATGCTAATCGGCGAGTCACTTTATATCCCTGTGCCTCAGGCACGGACATTATATTGTAAACTCGTATTCCTATTATTCCGGATTTATCTAGGAACCCACAGAAAGGACATTGCGTCTATCTAAGCAACTAGAAACCACTGTTATCGCTGTCACTCTCACTGTATCACTATATCTCTCTCTCTCACTGTATCACTGTATCTCTTTCTCTCACTGTATCATTCTCATTCTATCTCACTGTTATCGCTCTCTCTCTCTCCCTCACTGTATCACTCTCTCTCGCTGTCTCTCTGTCTCTCATTCTAGCTCACTGGTATCGCTGTCACTCTCACTGTATCACGGTATAACTCTCTCTCACTGTTCTCGCTGTCACTCTCACTGTATCACTCCCTCTCACTGAATCTCTGTCTATCATTCTATCTCACTGTTATCGCTGTCACTCTCACTGTATCACTCCCTCTCACTGTATGACTCTCTCTCACTGAATCTCTGTCTCTCATTCTATCTCACTGTTATCGCTGTCACTCTCACTGTATCACTCCCTCTCACTGTATGACTCTCTCTCACTGAATCTATGTCTCTCATTCTATCTCACTGTTATCGCTGTCACTCTCACTCTATCACTGTATAACTCTCTCTCACTGTATAGCTTTCTCTCACTGTATCTCTGTCTCTCATTCTATCTCACTGTATCTCTCTCACTGTATAACTCTCTCTCACTGTCTCTCTGTCTCTCATTCTATCTCACTGTTATCACTGTATAACTTTCTCTCACTATCTGTCTCTCATTCTATCTCACTGTATCTCTCTCACTCACTGTATAACTTTTGATGTATCTCTGTCTCTCATTCTATCTCACTATCTCTCAATCTCATTGTATCTGTCGCTCTCACTATATCTCTCTCTCAATCTCACTGTATCATGCTCTCTTGCTATCTGTCACTCACTGTATCTCTCTCTCACTCACTGTATAATTCTCTTTATTTCTGTCTCTTACTCTCTCTCTGTATCACTCTCTCACTGTATCTCTCTCACACTCTCACTGTATCTCTGTATCTCACTGTATATCTGTCTCTCACTGTATCTCTGTCTCTCTCACTCTGACTGTATCTCTGTCTCTCACACTATCTCTTACTCTCTCTCACTGTATCACTCTCCACTCTCACTGTATCTCTGTCTCTCTCACACTCTCACTGTATCTCTGTCTCTCACACTGTATCTCTGTCTCTCTCACTGTATCACTCCCACTCTGACTGCATCTCTGTCTCTCACACTGTATCTCTGTCTCTCTCACACTGTATCTCTGTCTCTGTGTGTGTGTGTGTGTGTGTGTGTGTGTGTGTGTGTGTGTGTGTGTGTGTGTGTGTGTGTGTGTGTGTGTGTGTGTGTGTGTGTGTGTGTGTGTGTGTGTGTGTGTGTGTGTGTGTGTGTGTGTGTGTGTGTGTATGTTATGTACAAATTTATAAAAAGAGCCCACAGTGTATATAGCGCATTACAAAAGGTGTGGTATAATATACGCGTTTCATCAGACCAAGCTGATTTCATTAGAGCTTTGCAAAATGAAGCAGGGATAGGTTTCACCATACTTGGTTACATTATGGTGACAAAAACCCTCCACAGGAAAGCATATAGCAAATGGAAATATTACTGTGTGCTCATTTGCATATCTTAGACAGGTCTGCAACCCTGCCTCTCACCACCATTAACACCCAATGACATGCAAATGAGCACAGAGTGCCACCTTTTGCTTCAAAACCATATGATATTTTGCAAAGCCAGTATAACCAACCTCACACTGATGAGACCCATTAAGGTCGAAATGAGCAAGCATTAGCTTACAGGGGACCATGTTATATGGTTTTGAAGCAAAAGGTGGCACTGTGTGCTCGTTTGCATGTCATTTCCCAGAATCCCTTGCTGCAGTGGAAGCACTGTGTGCTGGATGAAAATGGTGAAAGGCAGGGTTGTAGACCTGTCAAACACATGGAAATGAGCACACAGTAATATTTCCATTGCTACAGTATATGGGTTTTTGTCACTTTTTTTACTCATTATAACGTGTGTGTGTGTGTGTGTGTGTGTGTGTGTGTGTGTGTGTGTGTGGTGTGTTGTGTGTGTGTGTGTGTGTTGTGTGTGTTTTGTGTGTGTGTGTGTGTTGTGGTGTGTGTGTGTGTGTGTGTGTGACACACACACACACACAATATTATAATTAACGTTTGAGACACTGACCCTAAAAATCAGTGAGTCCGACTCAAAAACTGAAACGCACAGAAAATTGTTGGAATGCCACAATTTATTTTAACTCTCTTCCTATTCTAAAATGCCACTGGACCACTGACAGAGCCAGGTAAACATTGTGACTATTGATCCGTGTGGTGGTCTATGAAGATGTAGAATCAGCACTTCTATTCCATTGGTGAGGAGGTGCACAATATTGGTATTTTGAAGGTACATTTCCAGCTCACCTTCTGTGAAATGTTGCTCGTGATACAGGATGTAATTTCTCTGTTCCAAAATCTGAACCAGTGCAGCCTGGAGCTTGTGAGGTAATATGTCATCTTCATCTGATAACTGTGAAGGAGAAGGGAAAATGTTAAAATTCTTAAAAAATATATATATTTTTTAAATGTATGAACGAACACACACACACACACACACACACACACACACACACACACACACACACACACACACACACCCCCCACAACACACACTTTTTGCTCACCAATACACCCACACTTATTTTGTATGCCACGTCACTGGGCACACCTTTAAAAAGATGCCACAACAATGATTTTGGGATGGGAAGGTCATGCAGAGGGAGACTAGAAAACGTGCTCTCTGCACTCAGTGCAGCACCAGCGGGTGGAGGAAACTGGAATAAGGCCAAAGCTACACAGTGAACACCCTGACTCTGGCACAAAGCCCATGGGACCAGACAGAGCTATTGTGTCACGTGAGAATAAGTTTCATAAGCTATGTACAAAGGCCCTGCATGTAATAATTAGGCATGAACCGCTCTATCCTGCTGAGCCATGGCATAATAATATACACTTTAGAGCAGCTGACCTATGTCTGTATAATGCTCTGACTGACAACAGGATACATCTGGCAAGTGTAGCATCACCCATGATATAGGATACAACAACTCTGTTGCTGCCAGGGGGACCAGCTCATACATTGTTGGCCCCTCAGGTTGCAATAGGGTTAAATAGCAGTCTCATCCCTATCACGTCATTGAGATTTCTCCGGTAGGTAACACTTAAATTAAGCACAGATTGCAGCATTATTATATCCTCAGCTGGACATAAACCCTAAACAGCAGAAGCTATATGTATTGTATATTGTACATCATACTATGTTTCAGCAAAAGTCTTTTTTTTGGGGGGGGGGGGGTCACCATGAATTTAATACACAATAGCCTACATATTTTAGCAGTTATAAAAATTGTAGGATAGTGTATATTGTCTTTTCAAATAAAAATAAAATAAATACACACCCTCTTCTGAAAATTATTTGGTGAATGTAGCTGCCGACACTGTCAGTTTCTAATGCGCTTTAAACCCACTGCACACATTTACAGACACATGTACATTTCCGCACTGATACACACAGTAATATGGAGACACACACACACCAGGGCACTGATACAAAAACACAGACCCACTGAGATAAATATATATATTTATATTGATATTGATATACACAGATTTGCACATGTACACTTCCACAGACACACCACACAGATATATACGTGGGTGATACGCCTCCAATACCAGCCACCTATCCTGCTTCTCCCCCCTCCCATTTAAAAGCCCTCAATCCTTTTTAACACATCTTTCATTTATTAATTTGTATTCCTTTTCTGCAATTGCCTCCAGCACCCCCTTCTGTGGCTGCCCCACACATTTACTCGCTTTGGGTTTTTATACCAAGTTAAAGTTTCTCACCTGTTGTAGAAACTTGTTTGCACAGAGATCAACTATCAGCACCTAGAAGAAAAATACAACATTAGTTTATTGCATTAAATACATCATAGGCTGTGTGTGAAGGTGAAAACCCATCCATTTTGCAACTGAACAAAGGCTGAAATAAACAGCATGCATATACAATGTTTGAAGTGTAATGGTACTTGGGGATACAGGGTCTATTCCATAAGACACCTTTTACAGCCCATTCACTTGATCCCCATAAAAGGAGTCTTCTGGCGCCTAGACAGGTCTTATGGAATAGCATTGCACAGTAAGATGGAACTCATGGTCAGCCAATAGAAACTGCAATGTCATCTGTTGCAGCTTTGTATAGGCCAGGTTTAGTAGAGTGCACACCTGGAAACCTCTGCTGTTAACGCTAACTTGCTTCGTCCAGCAGGCAGCACAAGAGCTATTTTCAATCCAAACTACAACGGATCTCATCAGAAAAGCAGTCTTATCCTGAGCCTCTCAGATAAGGCTCTTTGAAGTCAGGTGATTGGAGTGGATTTATAGCCACATTTAATTTTCGCGAAATTAAACACAAAGTTAAAAAAAATGTAAACTCAGTGAGCAGAGAAAACAATAGGGGTAAAAAATAGACAGCATATTATGTATGATGACAACATCTTTAGCCCATAGGGTGCCCTATGATATAGCTACTATGTCTTGAAAGCTGGCAAGCCAGAGACCCTATGACGTAGTAGTTAAGTCATGCCATTTCGCTTGTTAACTAGGAGAGCAATCTGAACAGAACAAGGAGGACCCGTATCACCATGATGATATCGCATTCATATCATCACTAAAGAACAGCCACATCATCGTGGCTTGCCGGAGGAGTGATGGCCCACTGTTGCCGTGGCCCTTATAGATGGCCCACTGTTGCCGTGGCCCTTATAGAACTCCAAGGGTTACAATATAAACATGCAGTAAGGAACTGCAGCTTAAATGAACACTCACCTCTTCAATGGGAAGGTCACTGAGCAGAGGTAATGAACAAGACAGAATGCCGATGAGAAAGGGAGTGGGTGAGCACACAATGTCAATCATGGAAGCTGGCAGGACAGGGATGTAGGTGTGCTGCCAGGTAAATGGATAGAGCATGGCAACCACAGCGTGACAACACGTAGACAAGGTGCTGCAGTATAGAAGAAAAAAAAGACAGGGCGTCAGAACAGTGGTTCTCAATCATTAGTTCCATGAACCGGCCCTGTGCCGTCATATGCATCTAAACATGGAGAGTTAAGACTTGGGATGGGTTGGGTTTCCTATGGCAGCTCTCTATTCATTTTAAGTCAGTGTGTGTTCAACAAGAGTTTGCACACCTCTTCTGTATTGGCTCCCTGTCAAGGACACTGTTGGATAAAGCTAAAGAAAACACTTTATTATAACAAGCTTCCTCACTCAGATTCCTGAAGAAAAATAAATCATGCTTAATTTCCAAAGGAACAGCAGCCAAATCTTTGCTTTAAGCATTGTTAGATTTGTTTAAGGAAGGCTATTCGATTGTTAAATTATTTTCAAAATGTTATATATTTTTTGGATTAGCCACTTGGGTTTGCGACATTTAAAGCACCATTTTCCTCTTATCCGGCTCCTTGGAATTCAAGCATGTCAGTTACTTAGTTTATCTGTATGACTAAAGATGGCAATAATTACTTTAAAAACAAAAGACAGAGCAATAGGAGCAATTCATTTGTGGCTTTGAGGACTGGCAAACACTCATCACCAAAAGACATTACATAAAAGATAGTAAATAAAAACTTTGGACGTTTGTTTTATTAAGGAAACTTTCATTTGTTTGTTTTCTTTTTAAATGTATTAAAATGTGAAAATACCAATATTTTTTGTGTGTTTTTAGTTGAAATGTGTCAATCAGCCTTATTTAACCACATAAACATGTGAATGTCCTTTGTTCACCTAGTAGGAACTTCAATGGAGCAACCTCAGCGTTCACCATAGAGGTTATTTACACATGGTACCTTGGGCATTACAAAAACTTTTTTCCTGAGGCAAATAGCTACAGTATGTATTAACTACATCTATGGAGAAAAAAACATTCATGATGATCAATTGGAAGGTATCCAAGAGTCCAAAGTAATCTAGGTTTCTCCGTCAACACAATATGGCAAACGCAACACTGTTTAAATATGTTTTGCAAATCTAAGTCTCAAACGCTAAATTGGCACAAAGCCAAATTCCCAACAAATCATATTTTCTGAACACATAACAGAGACAAGAAAGCTTTAGAGGTTCTAAATTAGACAGAGAAGGGTGGTTAACAAAAGCAACAATTTTTATTGTCCACCTGCAATTCTATATAATAACTCTATATTAAATATTCTGTAAAGCCATCTTGCCCTGGCTAGGGTGTATTTTCGCTCCATTCCAATACATGGAGCTGAAGTCTTTCAGAGCTATAGGATGATCATCTCAGATTGTATCGCGTAGGGGCCAGTATGTCATGTTCTGCCTTGCTCACCTGAGATTGTCAGCTACAAAGATGACCCGTCTTTCGAGCAGCAGAGAAGCGAACACCTTAATGAGGCGAGACACGCTAAGGCAGGTAAATAAGCAATCAAAGTCAACATGTTCAAGTCTGGAGTCCATCGGCCTGCACAGCTCTATGACCTGTAGAGAAGGAGATAAAGACATTAGGGAGCAGGCACAACAAAGTTAATGGGGTTCACTTTTAACAAGTAACCCCCAAAATAGCCTCTCTTGTAAATGAGATTATCAGCCTGGCTGTTTTTTTCCGTTCCATTTGGATCTAAAAAGCCTGCAGTAGTATCCCCCGCCCACATGGCAATCTCTGGTTATCCTCAGCTGCTCCTCCCAAGCAGGGAGAACACGGCTATTTTTCAAGCTGACTACAAAGAGACTTGTCAGAGGAACTGTGTTATCCTGAGCTTCTCTGATCAAGCGCTTTCAAGTCCAGGGATGTCACACAATGTGAGGGGCTTAATATCCATGTTACTGTAACTCCCGGTAAAAATCAGTGAGCAAGGACAAAACTAGACCAGTGGAAACAGACACTGTATCGTATGGTGAAGGAATCTTTACAAATGTATTTAAATAAATTTACACAGGAAACTGCACCTTTAAAAAGGTATGTATGTATATCTTTATTTATATAGCACCATCCATGTATAAAGCGCTTTTATTTATTTATAAAATGTTTTACCAGGAAGTAATACATTGAGAGTTACCTCTCGTTTTTAAGTAGGTCCTGGGACTGCTTTTACAGCAGTAACACATGACATAATAGGAATACGCGCTTCAACCTATAAGTAGACATTAGGAAAAGGAGTCCCTGCTCCCAAGAGATGACAAAATATGGAATAATGCAGTAAGTTACCCCCGTGGTATGGCAATTCATGTAAATCAACAACTAAACTGTAATACTCATTCATAACCTCATCAATGCATTAATAAACCTACGGTTTAACACACTTATTTATTAATTTATCAATTCCTCCTTGGACCCAAGTGTACTGGTAGCCGTCACGTGTCCAAGTGGCTGCATTTGTGTGAATACTGTCTCGTTTAGCTAAATCCAACACCTATACGTATTTTTAAATAATTTTTAAAGTTAGTTTGTAAATATGTTGAGCGGAGACTTGGGAGGGGTTTGATTTCTTCTGGCTGCTCCCTTTAGTGTATCGTCCAACAAGAGTTTGCACAAGAAAAGCCCCCCCATCACCCTCCTCCCCTTATCTTTATCAGCTCTTTGATTGGGTTAATAGTAAAGAAACATTGCGCCACTCAGAGGCCCAAATTTGCATATTTTTTTTTAAGTAATTAAATCGGCTACATTTTTGCTAGTACCATGGTTTGATTTGTTTAGGGAAGCCAATTATGTTACATTATTTACAAAAGGTTGTTATATGGCCAGTAACATGGGATTGCCAAGGTTTTGGTTACCCTGGGACACTTCGCCAGCCTGGAGCGTAAAGGCCCTCCTGATGCCAGGGGCCACCTGGATTTCCTCAGTTACTCTGAGAAGGCAAGTCCAAGCCTGCCTCCTTATCCCATACAGCAGATGCCCATGGTATGGATACCTCATTTCCTGACCCAGGCAGGAAGCTTTTCACAGTTATCGTCCGCCCGGGCGCTGGGAAGGGAGCCTCCATGACACTGCGCATGAACGGAGACACGAGAGCTGGTGACATTTCTCGCCTTTTCTCCACTTCATCCAGTATCTACAAGATATAAACAGCAGTCGATGGTTAATTCACAGACGAGTGGCCAGCATCAATCCCTCCTAGGACCAAATTGTACTAACGGCAGTGACCTGTTTAAAGGGTTACATCTGGGTGACTGATGCCTTTTACACCAACATCTGCCACCGGGAAGTGTACCCCACCGCCCCTTCCTGGTGTTAGTTACTAATGTATTCTAAGGCAATCAGTGACCTAACTAATGTAAGCAGTGGTCGATAGTTCCATGTGTCATCACAGGGTGGAGCCTATGTGGCAGGGGTATAAGAGTTCTGGGAGGTTAGGTTCCAGAAGGAGGCGTGTAGGAGTTTCTGGAGAGGCTGAGAGAAAGCTGCCCCCACCCAAAGAAGAAATTAGGCACCCCTGTCTATTGGGGTTTAGGTAGGGACAGTATCTTAACAGTTAGGATCCCTACAACATGGACAGACATATGCAGGTCCCAGAGAGGGAATGCAGACATGCCACAGAGAGCTGCATAGATAGCACTCTAGGATGTCAGGGGATCAGCCCTACAATAGGATCATCATATTCCGTCTACAGCCCCTGAGAAAGTAGCAGTGACCGGTCTTGAAAGTGTGTAAGAATAACCTCTACAGGACAGGATCTCGGAACGGTGCCAGAAATAGCAAAATCACATGGATAATGCTAAGCAAGCGAAACAAGGGGGGCCGTGTCCAATACATTTATTCCCATCAGTAACAAGTGTATGCACCTCCCAGGAGTGTTTAAAGAAGGCACCCAGGGAAGAATTATGTATAGAGCGATAACAATATGGGTGAAACAAGGTACAACAATGTCAATCTTATTGTAAATGTGAATGCAGTGTTCCCAAGCCTGGGAACATGAATACAAATTGAAGTCGTACTATAAAAACTCCTGGTGCCCATCTTTTCCCATCGCCCAGCTGACCATAGCCAGCACCCTGAGACAAGGTAAATGTATGGTGATGTTCAATACACAACTACACAGATGTAACCTCCCTAGAGAGCCATGCAGGGAGAGTTACATAAATACATGGTGACTGGAGGTTTGGGAGAAGATTCATTTCCTCTGGCTGCTCCCTTTTATCTGATTTAATGTGGTGTTCAACAAAAGCTTGCACATACACCCGCCCCCCCCCCCCTTTCCTCTCCCTTCTCTTTATTGCACCTCTGATAAATACGGGGGTAATGAAAACATTGATTGACTAACACCCCTCTCTCCCCCCGCCCCTCAAAAGCACCTAAGAAATACAACTTGTAATTAATATCCAGAAAAACAAAAGCAGCCACATCTTTGCTTTTAGCATTGTTGAATGGTTTACAAAATGGTTTTTGTCGAGACTACATGGGGTTGCACCATAGAAGCATTAATCGCTCAGCTAACCCCCCTATTTTTAGGGAAGGTCTTAACAAACAGGTCTCCAAGTGAAAGACAGTGGTAGCCATTTATCAGGACACTCAACCTGTCAACACATTGTGTTTCTGCGAGTCTCGACACTTTCGTGTCAAGTCTTACATATTTGTAGCATCAGGGACTTCAATGCAGTCTCACTAATTTAAGTGAGCAGTTTCCCCATTAAAATGCGAGTTTCTGGTCAAAACCCCCCAAACCTCTTTATTAGGGACACTTCTGAGACTCCACTAGCTGTCTGAGAGTCAATAATCTCTGTCCTAGCTTACTGTCAGCAGCCATTTTAGAACTCCCAGAAACTCGATACTTTTATGCATTGGTGGGCGGTAAAAAGAAAATAGAAGGAGCACACAAAAGATTGGATGTGTCAAAAGACTAAATGTATTTATGCATCAGAATCAGTACAGGTAACGTTTCAGGACCCTTCGTCCTTTCCTTCAGCCAAAACACCACCAGGAGGTGTTTGGTCTGAGGAAAGGACGAAGGGTCCTGAAACGTTACCTGTACTAATTCTGATGCATAAATACATTTAGTCTTTTGACACATCCAATCTTTTGTGTGCTCCTTCTATTTTTCTTTTTACCACTGTTACATAGGATCCAGCTTTGGGACGCCGAGATCAGCAGGAGGCAAGCACCAAAAGTAACTACTTTGTCAATTTTTCTTAATAGTGGTGTGCCATTTATACCTTGCTTATGCATTGGTGGGCAACAGGCGGTCCGGAGCCGCTTGGAGTTTACCTTCCAGCTTTCATTTGCAAAGTTATTAAACCTTCCTTTGCCAGAGGCCTGAAATGCATTCCTTGCGATGTCACTAAATACTGTTAAGTGGGATTGCATCTCACAATGGGCCATATGTAATAAGCGGTGCTATTCCTGTAAAACCCGTCCCTGAGTCGGAAGACACCTTACGGCCCATTCATATGTTGGGCCCTATTGACAACAGCAGTTATCTCCATTCACCTCAATGACATTACCATGGTTACTGGATGAGGTCTATGCGGCTTTCCCTTACCTTAGAGAAGAGGTTGAAGCAGCCTAACCGACTGACCATACAATACACTTCAGGCAGCCGGGTTCCCTTACCGTGTGGCTAAATTGGAGAAGATAAAATTGGAGAAGTTGAAGCATTACAGTGGTATTTGACAACGTTTATCCATTTTCAAAGGGGCTATGCCCACAGTAGATTACCGTTAACACAAATGGTGGAGGTGCCTTAACAAAAAGTAGCCATCCTATCATGTGCCAGATTGAAACACAAACAAATCTGCTTTTTACTAAACCTTGGTGTAAAGCATTTTAGATAGTATTTTAGCAAGATTTAAGCAACATGCATTATATAAAATAGGAATACCTCAAATAAATCTATTTACAAATGAAGTGGATTTATACTATTGTAAATAAGGAAAGTAGTAGCACTCCGAAAATGAAAATTAAGAAATAGTGGTACTCTACATGCCCTATTAGCATTGCTGCCTCCACGAGGTCTACATAAAGATACCATGTCCTGGTATAACCTAGGCAGCCCCAGTTTTCAGAGGTCGGTAGAAAAGCACAGTTGGGACAAGTCAAGTGTACCATGCAGACACCATAAAACTAGTTTTTTTTTAGTATAGTACCACAGGTGACATTTAGATCGGCCCCATAATCTATTACCAATATATTGCTGGTTTATGTAGCAGCTATAGATGTGCAAAGGTCTTCAAACGTGGTTTGTAAAATGTTTCTCACATTTATCTTAAAATGTCACGTTTTTGTGAAACCTTTCATGAAAGTTCACATTACTCCCAAATGTGTAAATATAGACTTGGGTTGCAACATTTTTCACTAGATTGCAACAAAATTGTAACCAATTTAGCAAAATGGCAACAAATGTATGTAACGGACCACATGACCCTACACTGACGTAAGGCTTGGCGAACTTTTTTGCTGATCTTTACGAAAGATTTCGCAATTTTCTTTAGTTGAATTTCAACTTGTTTGAAAAGTCAGCAATGTTTTGTCACATCTTCTAGCAATAGCCAATAACTAGTGATGTCAGCTTGTGATTTGATTCATTCAGGGCCAGGAGAACCAAACGGGTCACCCATCACTAATTTTCTCAGTCACATTGGGTTTTAAGCATCAGAGCCTTGAATGGAGAATTCAATGGAATCTCACTGCTAAAAAGGAGTGCATTTTCCTGGGACAGAAACCTCAAATCTTACTGGTTTCTGTCTTTGGAGTTTATATATCTTTGATATATAGATATATATATATATATATATATACACACACACACGTTTTCCAGATATCAGAAAATATTACACATACACACAGACTTACCAGAAGTTTTTTACAGTACCCAAACCATCTGCTCCCATCTTCCCCAGTGAGAACAAAAGAAAATGTTTCGCTAAAATAAAAAAAAAATGATTGTTATAGACAATTAGAATACAGTTGGTCGGTCAGTGGCATTCAGTAGTTTTCACCCTGCGTTCTGTAGAACCCTCGTCTGTGAACAGGTTACTATGGGTTTACTGGGACCAAATTTGGTGATGTCTGATGTCTTATTCTTCAAGACCCAATGATTTTATTTTGCCATATATAAATCATTCCAAATTATATAGGTTATATCATATCTAGAAATTATATAAAAATGGTGCTGGTTTATTTAGAAACTATAAGACCTATCAGAGCAATATAATATTTACGGATATAGCATTAAGGAGTTGTGGTTCCAGAATCAATACATTTGAAAGGGTTTCCAGACACACGGCATTTATAAACGGTTTAACTTGTGTTAAGGTTGCAAACTGACATATAAACTGTTGCGCATTGGTATGAAACATAAACCCTTCATTTGCAAGGGAAACAGCCTATTTTAGAGAGAAAATGTGTTTGAAATATTTTTACACTGAGTATACACTCCCTCCACATCCCACTTATACATTAGATTGTAAACTCTTTGGACCAGGGTTTGTGATGATTCTGCTTTATTCTGTAAAGCACAATGTATATTTAAAACCAGAGACAGAACATGGAAGGTTCAATATGAGCTTATAGGTGTTCTGTATGTGAAGCACAATGTATACCAGAAATGTTTTACAAAACCAAGAAAAGTGCAGTTGTAATATTAATAGGATGCGTCACCCAGGATATTGGAGTTTGTTGAACTAGAGATTCAAATATACTGCATTAAAGAGCGGTTTTCAAGAAATTACCTTTTCAGATTTGAAGTAGGAACCCAGTCTTCTGAATCCGGAAAGCAAAACTTTGGGATGACTTTAAGTCTCTCTTCTGTGTCTTTAGATTGCCTCAACGGCTGATCATTCTGTTAAAAAAATGAGCAGAGACAGGCTGAGATCAGACATTTTCTCAAAAAAGAACATTTAGAGGGTCGATCTCTCCTAGGACCAAAGTGATCTTGGAACGGTGACTTAATACAAGTATCTGATTTGCTTGAAACTACGCTAGGAGAAATGCGATAAATATTAATTGTTTCTAATGTAGAAGACTAACTTGAATGGTGATTAAATATTTCCAAGTAAACTAAATACAAAGGTCATTTTAAAAAAATAAAAAAAATTTAAAAAAAAAAGGGGGATTGACCCGCTATGTTGGATGGTCCCAATACATGTCCCAAGCAGGTCATGTAAAGGGGGCTAGAAGGACTTCCAATACATTTGTATATGGGGTGTGTAGGAAGAGTTGTGTCAGGGTTATGTCACTGAAGTTCATGGAGGCAAGTTATGTAGAAGAGGGTCCTGGGTTTTAAATTGTGAGAAGTACTGAAATCTAGGGAGAATAGGGAGACATGAATGCACGGGAAACTGATCCAATAGTCTCATGCTCTTGAAAGAGTGGATCATGGTGGCAACTGCTCTCAACTCTTTCCAGATTGCAGGGATATATGTGATTAAGAGGGTGATCCCATTGAGTCATTTCTTGGAACAAATAATGAATGTGATCCTAAGTTTCAACAGGGTGATGCTATAGTAAGACCAAGGCTCAACAATTGATGGTGATTCCATTGAACCCTATAAGGGTAACTGCTGCACTTGAGAGCGATCCTATTGAATTTATAACAGCTACTGATGTGTGTACCAAGGTGATCTTGACTTTTATACTCTTGATATTGTCTTTGGGGTTTTATGCCCAATGTAAGGTGGTTTCATATAGGGGCAAACTCTGGCAGGTCATCTTGTTTTTTTAGAGGGTGTCCCAGTTGTAGTGTTTAGGGGGAGAACAGACTGTGCGAGATTGTGACCCTGAATTTTTAGAGGGTTGAACCGTCGAAATCTATAGTGTGAGGTTTTGTGTATAAAAGGGTGTGTGTTGATGATTGACACCCTAACATAGTTGAAGTCTTTACCTTATTAGGATACTGCTGTGTTATATGAGGGACGTAGCCATTTCCTGATGGCTTCTTCTGCAGAGAAACCACCACGAAGAACTCAAACAGCTGTTGCTCCTGGAACTCTATGAGGTCTCTCTCCAGTGTCTGATAATGAGGGTTCCGCTTTAATGAGTTCTGTACATGAGCTAAACGCTTATTGTGCTCTGGAAACAAAAAACACTGAAATAACTACAGGTTTTTACAACTCTGTTAAGAAATAAATTACAGAGTGATGGTACTCCTGGGCAATACTACTTTTTATTTGTAAGCCTTCCGTATCACTTCTTGTTTACAAAATTGTTGTCCAACTTTATTTTGAAAGAAATAATGATTTAAAATTTGAATATTTTTAATTTTTTTCTAAAAGGATCAAGCCCACATGACCAGATACAGTGACATAAGACAAAAGAGAGCAGCCAGTGTAAAATCAAACCCATGCCATGTCTCAGCTCACCATGTTAACAAACTTAAAACATTTTGTTTATAGTTGTCAGATTTCAATTGAAAGGTAAAATCAAGTATTCAGAGATGTAACCCGTTAAACATTCCATGGCATTAGTGCACCTTCATCCTAACAGGGATTGTTCTTTGATGAAGGATCCTGCTATCTGGTGGCACAATTTATCCCCTGCAACATCATACAGTGATCAGTTGGTTTAAGCCTCAGGGTGCTCAGAAAAATTCTGCCACTCTTCTCCTGGTAATTTAAAGATTGAGAAACATCATTGTTATGGGCGTTATAAGGTTAGGGAAGGCAGGTTACGAGTCCTGCCCAAGCTTCAGGTAAACACGTGCTGATTTTCCTGTTCCACATCGATGGCAACTAGCCTGGTCTGACCAGATCAACCAGGTATTTATGAATTCGAAACCTATTGTCTATCTTTGTCTTTGAACTTTTATATGCAAGAGAGGATTGCCAATGTCACATCATGCCAGCTTTATGCAGGAGTAGAGTTGGGATATTTTGGACAAAGACAACATTTGAAGGGGCCCCTTTGGTTCCTGGGATATTTGTTATTTGTTGTACCAATGTTTGACACAAAAGAAAACTACAAATATGGCCATGGGGGTCACAAATAGAAAGTCAAGTAATCTCCCGATGTACCTTAGGTTCTCTTGTACCACCCTAGTAGAACTTCCCAGTCTCCGAACAATATCCTTGATAAAGCATGTATACCTAAAATAGAAAACTTACATCTACTGCCATCCTTCGTTAAAAGGCGATTACCCTCCTAGGACCAGCGACATGTTTAAGGGGTGACGGGTGACATCTGGGCGAGAGATTACTTTTTATTTTATTAAACCAAATCTGACAAGTTAAAAAAAAAGAAGCAGTTTTGAAAAGTTAGTTCAGAACATGGTGAGCCGAGACTTGGTGGTGTTTGATTTGCTCTGGCTGCTCCCTTTTGTCTGATTGCCACTGTGTTCAACAAGAGTTTGTACAGGCAAAGCCTCCACCTGTTCCTCTCCACTTACCTTTATTCGCTCTCTGACAAGAACAGGGAAGGGTAGAGAGAACACTTGATTGCTAAACACTTCCCCATTCAAAGGCCCCTAAATGCAATTTGTATTTCCACCATTTCCTCAATAATGAATACATTTCATAACTTTACTCACTTTTTTGACGATCCTCTGTCTCACTTTCAGTTTCACTGGCTTCACCTGAACAAAAATATATGATTGTATGAAAACCGTGTATATAAAATGTCTTGCATTTGCCATCATCTCTAAATCAGATAAACTAATGTAGGTTACATCTATTGAAAGATATTTTAATCTACAAAGTAGAGGTTGTGAAAATGGCGTTCAAAAATAAAATGTACAACAATACAGGACTGTTACCTTTTTTTTTGTTATCTTGGTGACTAGTAGCAGATAATTTAGTTCACCCTAAAGGTTACAAAAGGGGTTTATTATATGTGATGTGTGTATGACCAGGGGGTTACCTGGAATATGATAACACTGGTACTATGTACTTGCCAACTTCTGGGAGAGAGTTATTATGCATTTTATACTCCTTGATTAAACTTGGAATTAAATAATTATTTTCTCCTTGACCTTGGGTGATAAAAATGACCCTGGTCACGGGAAAGTGACAAACAACAGACAGAACACACCACTACAGGCCATGTCAGAAGGTCTTGACTCTCAAAAAGATATCAAACACAAATTGGGTATAAGAATGTGTTTGACCCAAACAAGGTGGACTCAACTGAGCATAAATTCGGTGTGTAAAAGATACATCTTTGACCCATGACCCCCTGGGTCTTGTTCTTGAAAAAGATTCTAGATTGAACCAAAACGTTGACCATCTAATAAACGGTATAAACTTTTTTTTTGATAAGTCTTAGACATATCAGGGGCCTGCTTTTGTCATAGACATGTGCGCATGCAGGGGGGGGGGGGAAGGGCAGCACAGACTGCAGCTTTAACCACCGTAAACCCCACAAATCTGGTCTTGTTTAATCAATGCAACTTTCTGCATTAACCCAGCAGTGAAGGGAATTTTGCAGATGAACGTCTGAAATATATACCTTTTGAAGGAGCAGCCGCTTGGCCCGTGTAGGTCTGAACTTTAACCCTCTTCTTCCCACGCTTAGCATCAAATATATCCTGTATTTTAATCACCAGCTGGAAACAGAAGAGGAAGGTGAATTGAATGGTCCATGTTTCACAATTAGTGAAGTTATATGCATAAGGTGAGCTGGTGAATTAACACACACACACACCCTTTAAGGCCTATCTTAAAACACCTCTTTAATGAGGCATTTGGGAAGCTCACTTGGGTTGTATCTCATGTGCAGACACACTTACCAGAATTGGTAAGGAAATCTTTTTCCTAATGTTTACTTTTATGTATGAAGCGCTCATTCACATTAAATAGAAAGTGAATATAAGATATATACACATACAGCAAATAAAAATATCACTTCTGGGAAGTGACATCTCAAAAAAAAAAAAAAAAATCACACACACACCACACCACACACACACCACCACACACACGACACACACACCACCAACCACAACACACACACACACACACACCACCACCACACACCCCACACACCCATTCACACACACACACACACACACACACACACACACACACACACACCAGTATTAGGTGATACCTTTTTTATTTGGACGAACAGTTTATGACATAGGACAAGCTTTCGAGAGTTCTCCTCTCTTCCTCAGGTCTGTAATACTGCTTAACAAAGGAATCTATGGCTAAAACAGCATCCCCTTCCCCCTCCATGCTGTCCCTTGTCACTGTTGTATTACCCTTCCAATGTCTTCAAACACTACTTTCTCACCCTACCTTATCTACAGTACATGTTTTTTTTTCTGCTCTCCTAAGCCCTGTTTTAGCCATAGATTGTATTGTATGTCTTTATTTATATAGCGCCACTAATGTACATAGCGCGTCACAGTAGTAATACACGTGGCAATCATATAAATAACAAATATTATAAATAACAGGTCATGGGAATAAGTGCTTCAGACATAAAAGTAAAATTTCGGAAGAGGAGTCCCTGCTCTGAGGAGCTTACAATCTAATTGGTAGGGAGAACGTACACAGACAGTAGGAGGGCATTCTGGTAAGTGCGTCTGAAGGGGGCCAAGCTTTATGTATCGTGTTAAGTATTATCCTTGGTGCTACTCATATTCTTCTTTAAGCAAGTGTGCCTTAAGGTGGGTCTTTCCTTTGTTAATCAGTATTACAGACCTGAGGAAGAGGCGAACTCTCAAAAGCTTGTCCTATGCCATAAAATGTTAGTCCAAAATGAAAAAGGTATCACCTAATACTGAAGTACTCATTTATTCTGCACTATCGCAACTGGACTAACACGGCTATTTCCATTTTATTCATACACACACACACACACACAAATAGATCGATACACACGACAAAACAACATCATGCATTACAACAGACTAGTTATATGTTGTTCATTCAACATAATCTTTTTTTTATTATTAACCTCTGCACTACTGCAATTTCTCCTCTGGTGTTTCCTTAGTGAACTCATTATCTATATCTATATATTTATTATATTATTAATTCTACTGAGAAGAAAAAAAAAGAAAAAAAATCATTTACAAGTAAAAACAATTTTTATTCATTATTTGACTTTTATACTTTTTTTTGTTTTTGTTACGAGTCTCTGCAAATGCCATTTAATTTTTTTTGTCTTGTTCTCAACGTATTGTTCCATATGCCATATAAATCAGCAGACACATACACCCCAATGGGTCAAATTAAGATTAATCAATCAATCAAGCTTGGACTATATAAGGGCTATTAGTCCCTCCATCTTCTATATCCCCTAATGAAGTCGCCAATACTGTTGCAATGAAACGCGTACGGTTACACAATAGGACTGTTCACCAAGGAGTCTGGGAGAAGCAAACAACACTATACGAACAGGAGCTGTGGAACCACGAGAGGTATCACGATTGTGCCGGGGGACTACCATGTGGATACACATCTCTGAAGTGTACCCAGATCCGGAAATTGATACACAGCACACACCACTCACTACGAGGTTCCAACTCTCCATCTGAGGAATACCCGTGACTACCCAGATGAACCTTGTACAGATCCTATGCGCATGTTCTATTTACTTTTGTGAGTGGCCTAATTTTATCTTATTTTTATTAAAATATTGTACCGATTTACGCTATGGAGGCCGCGCTGTCTTTTTTTTATATAGATATATACACAAATAAATCAATACACAAGACCAAACAACAACCCACTTTTCAATAAAGCTAAGAGTAGATTAAATTATCAGAGAAGTCAGTTGCAATGTGACCGATCAGGATAACACAAAGCAACCTTACGGCCATTGTTGGAGGCAGGATTTTTTTTCTTCCCCCTTGCGACATGGGTTTGTTCATTTGCCGCCTTCTGGATAAATAGAACTATAAATATAGAACGAGTACCCCACCCAATTAGACCATTATTTTTATTTAGCCCAGGTTGAACACGTCAATGTAACAGTCATTATTGCCACTTCAGAAATAACCCAGTAAATACTGTATCGTGAGCGTTAAAGAGATAACGCACATATTACCATTGTTTCAATGGCGCTCGTGGCAAATTTGGCGGTAGCGATACCTCATCATACCTGGTTAACAGGAGTAAACGCCTGCTACATCTGCATGCAGTATAAGTGTGATGGTATTAGAGCAGGGGTTCCCAACTCCAGTCTTCAAGAGGCCCCCCCCCCCCCCCTCAACAGGTTAAGTGTTAAGGATATCCCTTCTTCAGCACAGGTGACTGAAGCAGGAATATCCTGAAAACCAGACCTGTTGTGGGGGGAGGGAGGGTCTTGAGAACTGCGGAGTTGTACCCCTGTATAAGATGGTATGGAATACCACTACTTTTATATTTTCAAATATATATATTATATAAATTATATATAAATATATATATATATATCTGTAACACTACTTTTTTGAAACCCTGGACATACTGTAGGACTATGTTTTCAACCTAAATGTCAGCATACCCTAGGGAATTTCTTTCTCTTCTTAGCAGTGGTTTCTCCTCCCCTAAACACCTTCCATTCCATCAGGGTCACTGGCAGAGTGGAATCCTTTGAAATCTTCTTGTGGATGTAAAGTTTTGTGCTTTTGAGCTCCAGAGTCTGTCTTTTCAGAAAGTTTGGCTTTGAAGATATCTAAAAGAAGCAAAAAGCAACACATGAAATGTATATGCAGAACTGAAACATGGCAGTGAAATATATTATATATATTTCAAAATGTTTTGAGAGAGGTCAGAGATTAGGACCGAAACGTCGAACCAAGTCACAATAAATTACAAACACCATGCGAGTGCCTTCAAACATGCTCCCATAGGTACAGCTGTTTATTCTTGCATCCCAAATGCATAACCTTACATTTATCTGTATTAAACCTCATCTGCCATTTACCTGCCCAAGTTTTCAGTCCCAGTACCGATCCCTGAGGTACTCCACTAACTACTTTAGCCTAACCTAAAAAAGTCCCATTTATGACAAGCCTTTGTTTATCCTTCAACTAGTTTTCAATCCAGGTGCATATATTTTTACTGAGTCCAAATTTGCTTTATTTTGTACACAACCTTGTGTGGAACCGTATTAAAAGCCTTTGCAAGATGCAAGTAGACCACATCAACTGCATTACCCTGGTCTAAATTCCTACTTACCTCCTCAAAGAAACAAATAAGGTTAGTTTGGCATGATCTATCCTTCATAAATCCATGCTGACTATTACTAATAATTTTGTTTTCCATTAGGTATTCCTGAATATTATCCCGTATTAAACCTTCAAGTAGTTTCCCCACTATTGAAGTCAGGCTTACAGGTCTGTAATTCCCTGGTTGTGATCTAGCTCCCTATTTAAATATAGGCACCACATCTGCTTTGCACCAATCTTGTGGTACTGAGCCTGTGGAAATGGAGTCCTTGAATATTAAATGTAATGGTTTGGCTATTACTGAACTTAACTCCTTGCGAACTCTTGGATGTATGCCATCGGGGCCAGGTGCCTTATTTAATTTATTTTTTTCAAGCTGCCTATGAACTTCTTCCTCAGTTAACCAATTGTTCATTAATATGGAGGTGGTGGTTTCCTCTTGCGGCACTACAATTGAAATGGATTCTTCCCTGGTAAACACAGAGGCAAATAATTTGTTTAATACCTCTGCTTTTCCCTTATCTCCAATAATCTACCTGCCCATTTTACACTAAAAGGGTCCTATATTTTCTTTTCTGATTTTTATGTTATTAATGTACTTAAAGAACTTTTTAGAGAGTTGATTTTACTTTCTATTGCAATCCTTTATTCATTATCCATTTTTGCTGATTTGATTGCCCTTTGCAATTTTTGTTACATTCCTTATAATTCTGATACGATGCCTCCATCCCTTCTGACTTAAAGAATCTAAACGCCTGCCTCTTCTTTTCCATTTCCTCCCCTACCTGTTTATTTAGCCACATTGGTTTTGACTTATTTCTTTTATACTTATTACCCAAGGGTATACACTGATAAGTGTGCTTTTCTAACAATGTTTTAAAGACTGCCCATTTATCTTCTACATTTTCCCTGCAAAAGCATCATCCCAATGTATTACTTGTAGATAAGTCCTCAGTTTATTAAAATCTGCCTTTCTAAAGTTTAAGGTCTTTGTTGAACCCAAGTAGGACAGAAGGTGCCGCTTGCCTTAGCAAGCAAAAAAGACCCCAATACAACTAGCACTCAAGGACAGAACAATATAGTAAAATAAATGATAACTTTAATTAATGTATACAAAAAAGAGAAAAGTACTCTAAAATAAACACACAAAGCTAAAGTTTAATGGATAAAAATAGTATTAAATCGAATAATGAATTAATATAAACCACCTCCAAAATATTGGGGGTGGAAGATAGGAACTATAGGGCACTGGCACCATGCAATGAATGATGGTAATACAAATGGTGCCTCAGGGGGAGAGGGAGGGGGTGGTATAAAAATGAGTATATCCACAAATGGTGTAATGTGTGAGGATGAAGTGTAGTAAATATATATAATCCTCACACATCCCAGTCTACCCTGATAAAAATGGTCACTCCACAATATACAACCCAAGTAATCTGATTTTTGATAATTTATTCATTTCAAATGAGTCCAGGTTATGATCACTGTTACCCAAATGTTCCAGGACTTGAATATTTGCTATTACTTCTACATTGTTTGATATCACCAAATCCAGTATTGCCCCTCTCCTGGTTAGTTCCTCAATAATTTGGGTCATATAATTGTCTTTAAGCACCCCCAAAAACCTCTTTCCTTTAGTTGTAATGCTAATCTGATTGCTCCAGTCTATGTCTGGATAATTAAAATCACTCATTATGCAAACATGACCTAGTTTTGATGCCTTTTCCATTTGCAAAAGTATTTTAACTTCCTCAATCTCACAGATATTTTCTGGTTTATAGCATATCCCTACAAACATTTTCTTTATACTTTTACCTCCACTGCTAATTTCTATCCACAAAGTCTCTACATTTTCATCATTCCCTTCCTAAACAGCTTCCCTTATAATAGGTTTTAGATCTGGTTTAACATATAAACATACTCTACCTCCTCTTCTATTTGCTCAATCCTTCCGAAAAAGGGAATAACCCTCTAAGTTAACTGTCCAGTCATGAGTTTCATCCCACCATTTTTCAGTAATGCCTATGATATACTGCTCCATTGTAGCTATTAATTCAAGCTCCCACATTTTATCTGTCAGGCTTCTTGCATAAGCAAACATACATTTTTTTTCAGCCTGTACTATTATCTTATCTGCTCCTTCCTTTCTGCGCCCACTTGGTTTAGTCTTTAGAAGTTTTCTAGTATTATCTGTATTTACTATGAGTGTCTCGCTGCTTGCCAAACGCGCACTTGCCCCCATTCTACCTCCATAACCTCTTGTATCCTCATCTATTCCATTTAGTTCGTTATCTTTGTCATTCCCCTCCCCCCTCCATCCTAGTTTAAAATCTCCTCCAACCTTTTTAACATTCTCCACCCCCTAGCACAGAAGATCCCTCTTCATTGAGGTGCAATCCGTCCCTAGAATAAAGATGGCACCTCTCAGAAAAGGAGTCCCAGTGCTCTAAAAACCCAAAACCCTCCTTCCTACACCACTTTCTTAGCCATGCATTAACCTCCCTAATCTCTGTCTCCCTGCGGTAGCGCATGGCACTGGTAGTATTTCACAAAATACTACCTTGGAAGTCTTTGCCTTAAGCTTTTGGCCTAGATCCCTGAAATCATTTTTTAGGACCCTCCATCTTTCTCTAAGTTTGTCATTGGTGCCAACATGTACCAAGAACGCTGGGTCAATCCCAGCCTCCCCCCAACAATCTGTCTACCCAATCCGCAATGTGCCGAACCCGAAAAGAAACTAGTTACCAGTGAGCCCTGGTGCAATTTTTTTTTTTTTTTTAAAGGCCACCCTATCCTTAACATGCCCCTCTGTAAAGTGGGTCCTTATGTGACAATGACAGAGTGAGCCCACCCAGGCAGTGATTGCGATCCGGCTGCACATATGGTAGTTCCGCCACTGCTTGGAGGGCTTGCTCCTTTAAGCTGTACGGTCCTGGAACTCATGTCTGCAAATTCCCTGTACAGCGCCAAGTGCACTGCTGCGTTCTAGAGGTTATTATTTTTATTAAAGTGTGAGCAGTCACTCTCCTGAAGCAGAGCTGGAAACCCAACATTTAAAAAAATAAAGTTGCATGTTCACAATACACATTATTACCATCAACTTCCTGGAAATCACACAAATTACAGTGCAAGTGGTATTATATAAAAAAAAAAAATTTTTTACATGAAACAAGAAGTCCCCTAGAGCTGAACTCCCAGGACCCCTCGGTTGCTCGATTGATTTCATTTTTTACTTTTACAAAGATGCCAAGGCTTATGGTATATGATATTAAATTTGTGTGGATGCTGGATTCTCAATACATGGTATTAAAGGTGTTAGAAAATCACAGTCATACAGATTGAGCACCATTTATCTATTTCCTACCTTGGGTGCTTTGATAGTGCTTCGTGGAGGGGGTAATTTCCAAATGGAGGGGACCCTCCATAAAGGTAAGGGAGAGATTTTGATATCCTCATACGGGTTCTCTCTGGGTGGATCTGAAACAAGAAAAACAAAGAGGGTGTTGATAAGATTAACCCTGTCGCTGCCAGACCTGGAAAACAAAAATCCCAAAGACATTACAAAAAGCTAAAAACTAATCTATACACACACACAATAATTAATATATATTTCTTGTTTTTTTTACCTTTGCTGAGTGGATATTTTTATATCCCACATGTAGCAAGAAATTGGACGGGAAATTTATGCCAACAAGACCTCAAGGATCTTGTCTCCAGTTTAGCAAGTAAAGGAAGTACAAAGTCAATTAAATATAGCAATGGGATGGAGGAGAGTGCTGCTAAAAAGGGATGATACTCAATGTAGTGAAAGACCTACACATAATGTCCTCGTAGATATTGTCTTCAGACACAGTGTGATAGAGAGTGGATCTTGAAGGCTCGTTGGGTTCTTCGGAGATCTGCGGGTGGTTTGCTTGTTGCATGAAGCGTCGGAACGTCTGAACGTCTTCAAACTCAAAGGATTTCCTACAAACAGATTACAACTGATCAACTGCAGCATTTCACTAGTATTTATTTCTAGAAATAGATCAAACATTGTTGAAAGGCGAAAAAACATTTGGTAATATAGGCAACACACACATAGAAATTGATGGCAGATGAGAACCAACTAGCATGTCCCATTACCTATCCAATTTGAAATCTCACATCCCATTAGATCTTTGCCCTCTTTCATACACGTATCCAAACCCCACACAGTTTTGAATTCACTTGCGGTGTCACTGATGTTGAATTGGTTCTATTATCTCTATTTCATAAGGTGGGAAAGGTAATGCACTGTTAAAAATGTGGTCTTTCCAATCCATTTGCTTAAATGTAATGCAATTTATGGACAACTGTGCATTTCTTGCTTCTCATAAGTTAATACACCACTATTAATCCAACCACCATTCTAAAAAAGGTGCGGAAATCCTGCCTTTGCCATTTCAAAATATTATTAGTCATTAAAAAAATATTTTACAGCAACAGGATAGATACGCTTCCTAACACCATTTTTGCCAGACCTAAGGCTTTATAAGTTAGGCTAGCAACAGGGCTCACAGTCTCCTGTGAAATGGGCCCCAAAGTAGAGGTGATCCTAAGCTTAGATGCTTATTCTGGTCTGCCACCCCTTAACTTCTAGGGACCACGGTGATAAGACGACTTTGATGGAACTAACCCATTAAATAGGTCACTGTGCCACTTTGATCATACGGTACATGGGTCTGACACTTTAACCCATTTAAATAGGTCTTGGTCATTTGGTCCCACTGCTCTTACATGAAACTGACCCTTTAGCTCAACAAATGCATCACTGGAATCAAGTCAATACTCATCCTTTAAACCAATAAAACATGTCACAATCATTGGGCCACATTGGCCCTACAGTTTACTTCCGGGAGACTTTCTTAAATAAACTCACATTCTTGGGACCATGCGAAAAAAAAGCATGATTTTGCCCTCACTGAAAAATAATATTTTTTCTTATGTAGCGTCAACAATGTATGTAGCGTAGCATAAATAATTATTCCAGCAATGAGTCAATGCAAATGTTCGAAGATATCCAAGTTTTCTTTGCAAAAGGTCTGCTCATCTCTGATAATAATAACATATCTATTATATATTACTGCAGTGTACCCAGCACTGTACATTGACTTTTTCAGGCACGAGTACTCGACTCAGAGTTTACAACCTTACAACAGGGAGATAAAGGCACTAGCTCACAGTTACAAGCAGCTAAAAATGCCTTTGATGCAGGTAAATCTGGTTCGATTCTAATTGTTCTTACCACTTTTACTTTCTCAGCCCTATATAAATCCGAATATGCTACTTTTGGTGTGCATTAGTATTTTATTTCCCCAATATTCTTTATGCCCACTGTTGAAGGAATGTTTCAACACCAAGTGCTCAAATTTTTTAAGGGGGTGTGTGGGGGTGGCTTAATTAAAGTGTTTTTCTATTTTATTTTTTTTAAACAGACTGCAGTGCATTGAAGTTTCTTGTTCTTCTGCTTCACCCTCTGTAGGGACGACACACACCGGCCCTTATTCTTCAACTGTTATGTCATGTGGCAGCACCAGGAAGTGGACAGTTCTTTGCTGTTCCACAAGACACGGAACCCAGAGTGATTCAATCTGAATTCACTGCAGCCTCTCTGACATCTCCAATACCCCAATATTCCAGGGGAGATTGCCAAGATTTCTCAATCATGTTATTTGAATGTTAATCTTTTTGCATTCAAGTAAAAAGTAAAACGGGTGCTAACCCCTTTGTGGTCAGAGGCACCTTCAACATAGAATGCAGACAATTTTAGATATCGTATGCGTGTTCCTTATCCTATTCTATTCACACTGTCAAACTAGCAAGCGGTTGCAAGTATGTGCACATAAAATAGTCTGATACATTGAACTTAAGAGATACAAAACAGGTCACACTGTATACATATGGTCCAGAGGAAAAGGCCCTCCTAGGAACAAAGTGAAATGATATGGTTTATTAGGTTAAATTTAGCTATTTTACCCCTTGGGTGTTTTAAAACAAAAAAGATACAAATTCAAATTGTTTAAGAACGTTCATTGTAAACAAATATTTAAGTTGTTTTTACAATCTTTATCTAATAACCTCTGATTGTAAGACCATTTGTAAGCCTTTACGGGGAAATTGCCGTTTTTTTTTCTATTCTTTTTTCTTTGTTTGGAAAGTAACTAGGACTCATTGGTCAAAAAGATGAAGATCACTAGCTAATATACAAAAACCCAGCGAAAAGGAAAAGCTGTTTATTTTTAGCAGGATGCTAAAAAGTACAACTTGTTACTTTAAGGGTGATTGAATCTTTGTAATAACTCCGGTTGAGACAACAGGGAATAGCATAGATTGGGTTATACCAGCTAAAGGTACATATTGTGCAGTGCTGTAGTATTTACAATGTATTAGCGACGTAACGGCAGATTGTTAGAGAAAAATATTTTGTATCTGTGACTTTGAAGGAACAGTCCCTCATAGGACCAAAGTGTACTAATGGCAGTGACATGCTCAAGAGGGTACAGCTGGGTGACTGGTGCCTTTTTTAACCCAAATTTGACACCTATTAATTATTTTTCAATAAAGAAATCACGACCAACAAACTCTCCCCACCCCCAAAATGAAAGCAGACACATTTGTTATTAGCATGGCTAGATTTGTTTAGGGGAGTTAATTATACTTCAATTCTTTATAAAAAAAAAGTTTTTTTGCTATGTGGGATTGTGTCTTTAATAATGCAGGATCTTCCATGCACTGGAATGCAATGAGTTGGCAGCCGAGGGGTTAAAAGGAAGATCCTGCTTTTTAAGATGTCAGAGGGGATCTCTCGCTCTCTGATGTTTTGTGAGAGATACCTATACCAATGTGAAAGGGGTGAAGTTTTAAAGATACTCTTCAAAGAAATTAACTTGTGCACACCACTACAAATAACAATTCATTTTTTATTCTTAGTGGTGTGCACACGTGAATTTCTTTGAAGAGCATCTTCAACTCTTCACCCTTTTTACATCGATACCATATTCACAGTTCTGCACCCACTATATAATCACTATAGAATGGCATGAGTATTTGTATCAAATGCTGGGTGCAGTATAATTCATCAACTCCGCTTCTGTTTCCACAGTTATAAATATGCAAATATTCCCCATCACCTTTAAATGACTTCCCCCTTGGATATAGAGTTTAACTTTAACTGACCTCTTTGATCTGGGCCTCAGCTTTCTTATTACCGTCTTCTTTGGCTCAGAAGGATCAGAAGACTCCGTATCACTGTCATCCACAGATTGTCTCCTCCTGTTATTCTCCTTATAGTCCACGTCATGATACTCTGTTGAATAGCTAAATGTCCTTCGGGGTTTGGGGAGAGGGTTTATTGCTGGGACATCGTTCAACCTTCCAGACTCATAATAAATATTTTCCAAGCTTTTCATGGCAATGCTTTGGCTCGTCAGACCTCTCAAGTTAAGCTCCTTCTCAGTTGAAATGCTTTGTCCTCTTTTCCTTTTGAAGTCCAAAACCATCTCTGTCAAATCCTCTTCTGAAATCACGCCACCTTTCTTAAACATTCCTGGCGAGGTGTAAAAGTTTCCTGGCGGCAGGGACATTTCTGGGTCTAAAAAATCACTTTTGTTGTCTTTTCCCCTAAAAAAAGACGGGCTACCTATCCTTTCCTCGTAAACTTCTGATGCATCCCTGTGTCCAACCATCCTGTTATTTTCTCCGTCAAAATGGCTGCCTCCATCCACTTCCCTGAAATCCAGGCCCAAGTGTTTAGCTCTTGTCAGATCTGACTTTCTGTTGTCCATTCCCTCTCCTGTTACCCTGGCAAGTACATTGGGGTCACTGGCAGGTCTCTCAGGTTTCACAGAGTCTAAATCTCCGCATGAGCCACTGCTAGTCCTCACTTCCCACTGGGAGATCTTCTGCTTGATGTTTTTGCAGTGGCTCCTTGTAAGGGTTTGTAGAGCAGAGCGAGACAATCCGCACTCTGGGCTTCCCATTGTTCCCATTGTACGCATGACCGGCATCTCTCTCTTTATAAAAGGTCCATTGCTGGTGCCAACTATTGAGAGAGACCTACCATGGTCTTCTGAGAAGCAGGCAAACTGATCCAAGAGTGATGGTATTTTAGTGGCTGTATTCACTATCACACTAATGGTACTAATGTCTGCAACCACACTAGCTCCAAAGTGAGGGATCTAGCAGTTAAAAAGAATGATATTCCAAGTATATGTGTATGTCTAAATTCAAAGGCAGAAGCAGTCCGTGGAGCAGCTTGGATATCGCAGCCTCTCGTTCACAGCGTTCCTGTTGAAATAAAATAACCACATCTTGTTACAATGCGTCCTATAGATAAGGGCTCTGCCCGGCAGAAACAACAACTGCAGTGTTACAAAGCAAGACAAAAGAAGACAAGTTAACGGAATTGTAGAGGACGTGGTTCTATTTTAAAAAAAAATGAAAACCTTCAGACCAAGATTTCAACTATTGTAACAAATTCTTCCTGCTTCCATTTATTGTACTATAAATACACGCGGATGTATTGTTTATGTATATGTATATATTAGTTTTTTCTTGTATAGCGCCGACATAGATTTTTTGCAGGCTTGCAGCTAGGGATTCTGCAAAATTACATACAAATTAGCACCCATTGTCACCTTTTGCTTCAAAATCAATTTTTACATAGATCCCTATAAGCTTATGCCTGCTGTATTACACCGCTTTTCAGCAGAGCCCGGGTTAAAGAAGGGCATAACCAGGTCTGAGTGTGAGGCTGGTTATACTGGCTTGGCAATTTGAAGTTGATTTCAAGCACACAAGTTATAGTGGGTAAAAAGGTGGAGAAAAAACTTCACCCCACAGAGCAAATAAAAATGCCACTTATGAGCACATTCACATGTATCAGACAGGTCTGCAACCCTGCTTTTCCCTATTATCCCTTAGTATCCTTCCACTGCAGCCAGGGATTCTGAGAAAATCACATACACACACACACACACACACACACACACACACACACACACACACACACACACACACACACACACACACACACACACACACACACTGAGAGAACAGATAAAAAGAAGGTTACAGGAGTAGATCATCGAAGACTTTGACAGAAGGTTAAAGCAGCAGTTAGGGAAGGAGTTACAGGGAGCAGCTAAAACTATTCAGGGCATCAACAAAAATCTTGGGGCCCAGGACAAATTCCAGGGACGCATATTCATTGAAAAATGTATAGGCAGATCAGATAACAATACTTTTCAATTTACATTGTGCCACAACTGTGCTAGGGCATTTGTTCCTGGAGAAGGAACGGTGTACTCTACTGGTTAAAGTCCAGACACTTAGTTCTCCATTTAATTTGCCAAGTTATAGCACATTGAATAGGGTCTTTTCCTTATTCTTTTAAGGATGGTTTACCTCTTATGTGCTGTACATAATAAGGTGCACTTCCTCCTAGGACCAACGTGTACTAATGGCAGTGACATGTTTAAGGGGTTATAAAGCATTTTTTAATTGTTTAAAGTTAGTTTGTAAACAGGCTGAGCCAAGACTTGGGAGGGGTTAAATTTCCTCTGACTGACTACACCCTTTTGAAATCACTAAGTGTTCAATAAGAATTGTAAAAGTTTGTTTTCTGCCTACGGTTTTTTTTTTTTGGGGGGGGGGGGGGGGGGGGGGTCTGCAGGGCTGTACCACATTCATTTCAGCTCCGGGTACCCCATATTTCCTGAAACACTTCCCTCCGTAAGTCATGCAGGTAGCAGCCTCAGCTGGGCGAGCAATATGGCGGTTTAAAAAGGTCTCTCACGTGGGCCAATAGGAAGCAACAAGTCATCTATCGTGGCTTTCTATTGCCCCGGGTAACACTCAACTTTTAAACATGCAGGAAATACTGCCCTGACGTATGGAGGTAGGTATCTCGGGAAGCATGGGTTCCCCAGAGCAGAAATTAAACCAGTTCAGCTCCAAAGACCCCTTCCCTCCCAACTTCGGGGAATTTAATTTTCTTTCAAAGGAAATGCTCCTTCAGGTTTTTATTTAAAAGGCCCAAAGCCTGTTGTGGAGTGTTCCCATGGCAACTCCTGCTCACTTCCTCGGCACTCGGCAGCAGGGAGCTTATCCCCCCCATGTTGAATACAAAAGAATCTTATAAATGAAGTAGTCTTATCCTGAGCTTCACGGATAATTTTGTTTGAGGTCTAACTAGGCCACTAGGTAAAAGGGACGTGGCAGCCATATGATTTAGGCAGTGTGCTCACTTTTAGAAATAAAATACATAGTTTAACCCCTTCAGTGCCCTAATGATATACGTCAAGATAAGGGCCATGACATGGGGCCGTTATGATGTATCCCATACATCATTGGCCACTGCTTTTTCTTTATGGGGCTGTACACGATCAGCACGCCATACCGTACTGAAGGATGTGTGTGTGTGTGTGTGTGTGTGTGTGTGTGTGTGTGTGTGTATATATATATATATAATTTAATATATTTATATTCATTTTAAAAAATGGTATGCAAGGGAGGGCGATTGCCCTATGTAACAAATATCACAGATTGGACAAATTGCGACCATACAGTAGATTATTCTTGGAATGCTTTGTATGACTTTAGAAACAATGAGGAGGAAGTATTTTATCAAAGGGAATTTCCATACATCGATGGCATAATCATTGCAATTAGGATAACAGGTAAAAAAAAGCACAATGTGTTGTTTTAAGGAAGGGATTCAAATGTGACTCGCTGTAAAAAGGAGTTGGCACTGGTATTTAAATGTAATGTCCCACTAGTAAGGTCAGAGTCTTGAACTAGAACATTCCTTGTTTTAGACTGTTGGTCACAAACCTACCTTTGAAAAACTAATCCCCACCAAGGGATAACCAATACACAAGGGTGCACTTGGCAAGTATGTGTGGGATACCAAATATGTGATTTTGGCTGAGGGTACGTGAAGACCGGTTTAGAAACTGACCAAATCTGATCTTCCTGGCTGAGAGGAGGTATGATGTCCCCTCAGAGCCACGCAGCAACCTACACGTTTACATGGGAGACAACCTCCAGGTCAATTGCGTGTTACCCTTCTAGTCATTTCCCCACCCATCCATCCAGGACAATTCTTGCTGATCCAACAATCCCATTCCACACACTCAGCGAGCCTCACTGCTCAGCTGCAATTTCATGTAATCAACTTGCTTCTTAGCTTGGGATTCTGGGAACTGTAACACTGGCAGTTGGGAACCATTTCTTAGCAAGCTCCACACTTCTTACTACAGATCAGGTTTTCTAAATGGATTAATGCAGTATCAATCTGGATGAAATTGGCTCGTAAAGTGGGTTTGAGATCACTTCTGAAACGGCTGCTATTTCTCTCTTCTGGCACGTTTCAATTCTATTCTTTAAAAAGACGTGCAAGGCTAGTAGTATATAGACATTCTTAGCATCATTATAAAATGCATGAGTTAATGTTCATGGGAGAGATACTCCACACCATTACATATAGCACTTGCTTATTTACATGGGAAATATAAACTGCATCCCCCTCCCCATTAAAAGAATTACATTGATTTTGGTCTACCACAATCAAATGTAAACTGTGATTATGAACATAGAGTTAAAAGTGCAATCCCAGATAGCCAGCCAAAACACAACCTTTTGTTAAGAATTGAACAGTCTCACTCATATCGCTAAACAAATCTAACCATGCTGATAACAAAGATGTGGCTGCTTTCAATTTTTGGAAATGAATGATTTTTTTTAAGCCGCCTTCGAGTAGAAGGGTTTTTTTTGTCAATTTATTTAACTTTAGCCCACCGTGTCCTTAACAGGGACCCTTTAAATATAAGGGGAGAGAGACACTGTGCAAACTCTTGATGAACACCCAGTAACTAAAAGGGAGCAGCTAGAGGAAATCAAACCCGTCCCAAGCCTACCATGTTTACATAACTTTAAAAATGATTCAAAATAATCCTTATATATGTGTCAGATTTAATCCCTTAACCATGTCACTGCTATTAGTACACTGGCCCCAGGAGGATTGCTCCTTTATTTAAAAAAAAAAAAAAAAAAACCCAGACACCTAAATATTGATGATAATAGTGAAATAACAGGAAATGACCAGTTACTATTTGTAATGGAAATTAAATGTTCCCATTTCCGTGAGGATATATGGTTTAAAAAAAAGGGAGTGTGCCGTTTCCCCCTCTGTCACATGCACAGCAGAAATTGCTTTGAAATGGTTTTCAACAGAAAGTAATAAATCCTCTCTCCTCACTACAAGAATAAACATGATTTAAACTATGCGTTGATACCATGGCATGAAAACACAGGTGTGGCAGCAGCTGTATTCAGATTACATGAGTCATTATAGGGGAGAGTATCTGAAGATGGTATAAAAATATTTTATTTTTCATAGCTGAAGTATTCTAACATACAGCTTTCAACTCATTGTGGGAGCAGCATCCTTAATTCATCACAATCCCTCCTTCACATAAACACATCCAATAACTTTTATGGTGTCAATCTCTTAACAGCTCGAGTGCCACAATTTTCCCTTTTAAATACTTTCAGAAGTATTATATGATAATGAAGTTGCCTCCCACTGTTACCTTATAGACAGTGTACACAGAATTTCTGCAGACACAACAAGTTCCTGCCCCATAGAGCTTACAATCTATTTTTTTCCCCTCAGGCATAGAGAGATAAGATGACACCGGGATTTGAAGTAGGCTCCCTTGCTTCAAACTATGTGCATTTACTCACTGAGCCACTCCTGCAGCCAAACTTTGGGGGGGGGGGGGGGGGGATAACCCGCTTATACCATTGACTTCAATAAGTACATCCTATCACACATCCCAGTGGCTCCTATTGAGTTCAATACAATCACACATCTTTCAAGTCAGGGTCACCTTCTTACACATAACCGTTCCTGATGATAAAGGTTTATAGTGTAACCCGCTTAACGTTCAGAAATGTAGACTAAAAGTGAAGCAGTAGGTGGGCGTTCTGACATAACAATGGTTCTACAAGATGAAAGTTCGGTGCAGTTGTTTGTAGCTATGAACATAAATAGCCAGCATAATTTTCTGTCTCAGTCAGTGTGTGATCTTTAATAAAGGCCTTGATCTCCAGGCATCACTTTACAAAACTATAAGTGGTTGGTGACAGCAGCAACATCCGCTCCTCACCCCCTCCTTGTTATATTGTTACAACTTTAAAGCAAACAAATAGCAGCGATCCAGATCTTTCCTATAAATTTCCTCAAACTTTGGTGAAAAATACTTTGTGTATTTTATCCCTGTTGAAAGTGGCACCGAGCTCTTGAAAGATCATGTACATTTAATCTACTTTTATTTTAGTGCTAAATCTCCAAGAGATTTAGGACTAGAACAAAAAAGGGGTCTTAAAAAATCACTAAGTGCTCTCACTTAGGTCCCTTTTAAAGATACTTGAAATGGCTTCCCAATGTTGGAGAAGAGTGGAGCACCTTTAGGATTAAAATCTTCCACAGAAGGCTGCTTCACAGTATAGAGAATAGGCCATATGCGACCATTTGGTTTTTTAGCCATTTTCAAATCTCTTAAAAAATTCAATCCCACGTACCCAGTCAAATAAAAACATCTTGAAATCAGTTATGTTTTAAGATTGTATCTACCATAAATAGCATATCAGCTGTATCTGTTTGATGATAATAATAATAATAATAACAATAAGAGGTGTCAAATTAGATCCATTTAACGTGCCACTTAATCTCTTTGACTAATCATGGTAACAAAATTTACCTAAATACAGAGACTCTGGGTGAACCATAGAACAGTTTACAATGAGTGTTATCAAAAGGAGGTAAAGATCGTAAAAACCTAAAGCATTTGGTTTCCATGGAGATCTTAAACATATATATTTAAAAATAGTGTAAATTTGTGGCAATCACCTACAGTTAACCGGTCACTGCCACTACAAGTCCTAGGAGGGACGGACACTCTAAAACCATCATTTAGTAGAAGTCTTAGACTAAGTCCCCGCTAGCACTGATCGGGTGGAGGAGACTTACATATATAGATATATGCAAGTCCCCGCTCACGCGGTGCGCGCGGCGCTCGTGCACACACGCTCAGCCGCGATCGGCGCGTATGTAAACAAAAAAAATCTATACTTACCCGCGCGCTCAACTACCCGCAATGCCCCCTTCCCCGCACGCGCGTACAAGCCGGACACCCGGCGCACATGCTTGGAGCGCTCTCCAAGCATGAGCGCGCTCAGCGCCAGCAGGGACTTAGCTTTACCTTGTACTGGCTATCATGTGCTTTCTGTTAATCAAGATAACAATTAAAAGAAAACGTGAGTGTTTCATTTAATGATGACTCAATTAGGGATCAGTGCCCCATCACTCCATTGTCTCCCAAGGCTTGTTGAGCTGGAAATATCTACCACTGATCCCCACCCACGCATAATTAGGAGCCAGGCCTCATCTTAAGTCACCAATATTGCTCCAGAGCACGTATTATGTTACTGAATATGTTTTACACCTTCTATCAAAAATGCAACTACACAGCATATACTAGAACACAAAATGAAAGCACTTAGACATGCAACGCTGTCCCTGCTATTTTTAATGGTTGTTCTAGGATTTAAAAGCTGCAAGTCCACATAGCCAGCTAAAAAAACTATCATACTTTTTTGTCAAGAATTGGTTGTGTTAAAATAATCTAATGATGCCCTGCTCTATTTTTTGGGGGTTAAATAATTACAACTGGAACTGGGGAAGTATTTGTCAATCAAGCGTTTTCTTTACCCTTAACTTACCCTGTCCCTATCAGACAACCAATAAAGACAAGGGGAACAGGAGAGCTGCGTATGTTCAACAAGAGTTTGCACAGACAGCGCCATCAGACAAAAGTGGAGGAAATCAGATCCCTCCCAAATCACCAGATTTACAAAGTAATGATTAAAAAAAAAAAAAAAAAAAATCTCATTAAGTGTCAAATTTTGGTTTTAGAGGCAATCAACCAGACATAACCCCTTAAAAAGGTCACTGGCATTAGTTCAATTTGGCCCTTAGGAGGGACTGCCCCTTTCATGGGTTTTACAAAACCATACAAAACTGGAGTCAGTCAGGGAATATATTTGGGAAGCCCGTATTTTAACCCCTTTGCTGCCAGAGAGGCCAGTAACACATTGGATTAATTGTGCCACCATTTTTGGCTACTAAACCCTGATGCTCTAATTCACCAACACACATTGATACATATACCCAGATTTGCATATACAAAATGTACACACATGCGTCTCTGAGCTTACATACTGCTGCATTTGTAAGCCTGGGTTTATAAAATGGTTTAATATGCGGTCACACTGAACTAGTTTTAAAATATTGTTTTAACCTCTGCTTTTACTCAACTTTAGTGTTCAATAATTTTGTACATGATTGTCCTATATTCTGCTTTTAGTTTAAATACTAATGCTGTAATGTTGCAGTGACATGGTAGGACATGGAAACCAATTAAATAGCAAAGTCGCTTGGACAGCATGGTTGACACATCATATTGATCTAACAATGGAAACACCTTAAGTTTTCCCACAAAGGTTTAAACTTAATAATAAATATCAAAAGGAACCGTTTGTGGGAGGAACGAAGGTTTTGTGTCTCATAACACCATGAATAATGTTTGCTCAATTAAAACTAATCACTATCTGAAAAGTAGACCTTAAAGCATGGGAAGGTCTTACCTGGAGTCTGAGAAAACCTACCTCACCATGACATAAATTCAGAGCTCAGCTTGGTAGTGACATTCTTTAAGCCAAGGTCTTCTACACCACGAAGTTCTTTCATACTAAACATCAAATATTCCTAGATTTAGGATTTCCAGGGACAATGATTGTATTAGTTCCTGCACAATTATCTGTCTATGTCCCACATGAAGGAGTTACTGATCACACAAAGAATTTCCAGTATTGTGCGACTCACAAGGGCCATTTGCCCCAGGCTGGTGGCAGCTGGACTCCCAGAGTGACAAGCCATCTCGGCAACAACTAAACCGTAGATTAAGTTTAAAGCTAGCGCCATCACACCGCCAGCAGACCTGAAACCCAACATCAGAAAAGGAGTCTACATTGTTAATTTATTTTAGAGAATAAAAGGCAGGGAGAAGATAGCCACTTTGTCCTACACCGCTCCTCCACTTCAAAAACCCTTTGTAATTCACCGATTACAGACGGTCTTTACATTTTTCATCCTGAATATGCCATTATAATGTTTTTTTAGTACTGTGCACTATAAAATTGATGCACATTTCTTCCCTCAGAAAATCCCTGCTATTCCCTAAAATGCACGCATGTCTTTATTTATACAGCGCCATTAATGTACATAGCATTTCACAGCAGTAATACACGTGACAATCATAAATAACAAATAATACATAAAGGGGAGAAGTGTTTCAGACAAAATAAACATTTAGAAAAAGGAGTCCCTGCTCCAAAGAGCTTATAATCTAATTGGTTGGGAGGAAGAATGTACAGAGACAGTAGGAGGGTGTTCTGGTAAGTGCGTATGCAAGGGGCCAATGTTTATGTACGAGGTGTTAATCAGCCATGGAGCTACTCATATGCTTCCTTAAGCAGGTGTGTTTTGAGGTGGGTCTTAAATGTGGATAGAGAGGGTGCTAGTCGGATACTGAGGGGAAGGGCATTCCATAGGTGTGGGGCAGTCAGTGAGAAAGGTTTAAGGCAGGAGAGGGCTTCAGATACAAAAAGGGATAGAGAGAAGACATTCTTGAGCAGAACGCAAGAGTCGGGATGGTGTATAGCGAGAAACTAGGGCTGAGATGTAAGGAGGGGCAGAAGAGTGTAAAGCTTTAAAAGGGAAGACAAGAATTGAATGTGTGATATGGAATTTGATAGGAAGCCAGGGGAGGGATTTCAGCAGGGGAGACGCCGAGACAGATTTTGGAAATACTAGAGTGATTCAGGCAGCAGCATTTAGGATAGATTGTAGGGGAGACAGGCGAGAGGCAGAAAGGCCAGACAGCAGGAGGTTACTGTAGTCGAGACGGGAGAGAATTAGGGTCTGTGTCAGTTTTTGCAGTCGAGCAGAGGAAAAAGGTGTATCTTGGTAATATTGCAGAAGAAAAAACTACAGGTTTTAGCTACCTTTTGAAATGTGAGAGAGGGGTCGAGTGCGACCCCTAGGCAGCATACTTGGGCTACTGGGAGAATGATACTACTGTACTTCCAGCAGTAATGTTGGTATAAAGGGTAGAGTGGTTTTATTGCATCACCTGGTGTCACAGTGCAAATTGTTTAGAAGCACAAAACTTTAACCCATGCTTTGTTGGTACTACTGACACATAATACCAGCACCTGGTACTCTGTAATCACCAATACACATTAGCACTCATAAAAGAAGCAAACCCACCTGGTCTTGTTCTTTTACATAATTGGAGCCAGGGGATCTTCCGGAACTGAACTGTGCCATGTTTAGCGCCAGGGCTTCCCAGTTCCAGAGAATTACTAAAGTACTCCTCAATGCTTCCTCCTGGGGAAACACTGGAGGCGCCAAACCTTGTGGGATCCGCAGGCCAATAGGAGAAGGGGAAGAGAGAGTTTGGGGGGGGGGTGAGGGGGAAGGAGAGAGTGTGGGGGTGCGAGGCGGAAGGAGTGTGTGTGGGGGGCACGTGGAGGAAGGAGAGAGACATATGGGTTATACACCCCTGTTAATTTACAGGACACAGATTATCACAAACAATTACGTGTCATTTTCTCCCTTTACATGCTACTTAAACCATTCAGGAAACTGCAAGGGGTTCATCCGCCCCCTCCCCCCCAAAAAAATAAAATAAAAAGAAGACATATATGCTTCAAGGATTTTCCACTAATTATTTAGTTGACACTCCAGTGATATTTACACGCCTGTTGGGAAGCACTACACAGTCGAGGTATCTTCTCAGATAACACAAACTCTGTGCTTCAGGGCTTACAATGAGGCCGTTAAACATTGAAGAAGAAATGTTACATGGCTGAGTTTTTTCCCTTTGAAAGGCGCAATCATACCTCGGATGAGAGTGACAGATTTAGTAGGTTAAATGCAGCCGATTGACAAGCATATAGTATATATGTATTCCCTCTGGACATATCCCAGGTGTCTGTCCTATGACCTCTTCTCTCTTCAGGTGACCTTATCACACCTTGGGCGTTCAAATATCACCTGTACACTGACAAAGCCACATTCAACCCCAGATTTTAAAAATACTATCCAGATAGCCCTCTGCAGACTGAAACCTAACATGCAGAAGACAGAACTCCTCATACTTCCTCCCAAACTGAGCCCTACTACAGCCCCCTTCTCCATTACCATCAATAGCACAAGCCAGATAGGTGTCACATTTGACTCCTCCCTCACATTCTCCTTTCACACTCATGCTATTGCAAAAACCTGTCGATTTTTCCCTGTATAACATTGCGAAAATACACCCTTTCCTACACCATTTGTAAATATTTATTTCAATTGTTAACATTTCCATTGCAAACAAATCTCTCCATAGCATTTGCTTAGAATAAAATAAATAAAATCACCATTAGTCATACAGATAAATATAAGTAACTGATATGCTTGAATCCAGTGTTCCCGACAATAAGAAAGAGTCATTTTACAAGAAGCAAAGTAAAAAAAAAAAGTTACTTGACCATCTAAGGAAGCCAGTTGCACTCGTAGGTAGTAAAATTATTGTGTTGCATACAGAAAAAGATATTACCGAATACTAGAACTTTTTATTAAAAAATAAATAAAATTGAAGAAAAAATAATTTTGTTTTATTTTTAAATGAGCACTTTTTTCTTCTCCAACGTTTGAAGCAGGGGGTCTCCAGAGCTGAACCGCATTTATTTTAACTCTGGGGATACCCTGCTCCCCAAGATATTTACCCCGGAAGGTGCCTCCAGTATCTGTGCGCAGTTTAAATGTCCCGCATCATATGGGCCAATAGGAAGCAGCACAGGATTACAAATGGCTTCCTATGGCACACAGGACATTTAAAGCCTCCATTTTGATAGCCCCATCTGGGCTGTTATCGGCACCCCCTTCCGAGTTAAGGATCTCGGGAAGCAGGGGATCCCCAGAGCAGAAATGAATGCGGTTCAGCTCCGGAAACTCCCTGCTTCAAACCTATTTTAAAAAAAATAATAATTGAAAAACAAAAGAAAAAAAAAAAGTTGCCAGAAGTGGCAGTTTCAAGATTTATTTTAGAAAAGGCTTGTTCCCTTTCTAAAGCCAAATATTTTGTAGTCCACCAAATGTCACCCCAAATTTTAGCATCTTTCAAATATCTCACATAACAACTAGGCTTTTTTAACCACTGTAACAAACTGAAGTGCCTGAAATGGCATTAATGTGCTATTTGCACTATTTGCATTATTTGCCACACCAGCAGTGGTTTCCTGTTTAGATGAGACTGTATAGAGTATTAACAGTAGGAAGTTAGAAGCTGTAATTCTGTAATACTGACAGGAGCCCATTGTAGATCTCCATCCTTTGAACAATAGATATAACATGGCAGTACAACTAAATGAAATTAACCTTAGGCCCTATCCAAAATGCTGTAAATACGTATTTCACGTACATCTCCATTCAAATTAATGGGCCAAACAATGTTCTGCAGCGTGGGAAAGAGCGTCATAGCGTATTGACTGGAGCTAATATTGGGTTACAGATTTAAGGAACTGTGCCATTTCTTACCTGCCCCACACACAGAACTTTCTGTAAAATAACTATGTTTTACATCCTGATCAATATGAACTTCTCCAACAAAAAAAAAATTTCGCTTGGCAAAATTATTGTTCTTAAAAAATAAAAAAATATGTTTATGAAAACGGACATCACGTATACGCATTGTACGTTGTATATATTGTACATCACATTTGACTGATACATTATATTTCATAAATAAATCACAGCAAAAAAACTACAACAAATGAAAGGGGAAAAAAATAATAAAAAGTAAGCCTTTCCAGTTGAAACCAGAGGGATTTGATAAATATTCCCCTACTTTTGCAAGCTAGAATTTGACAAATGACCACTAAAGTATTTTGGAAGATGTCAAACGTCTCCAAAATTGGTTAATATCCTTCTCCGGGATCAAGTTTTAATCCCTAAAATTAGAACATTGTGATGAAATCGCAGATTCAAGCATTCCGATTGAAGAAACTGAGCAAACAAAGCAGTGTTTCAATAGTAGGAGATACGTTTTTTATTTGCACTAACAGAATAAGCTTTGAAGACTTAACAGATCATGCAGCCTTGCAAACATGGTTTGTAATTTATAGACCATTACTGCTCAAGATAGAAGACATAATAGCTTATAAAAGTGTGCATAGAAACATACAATTTACCAGCAGATAAGAGCCCCTTGGCCCACCTAAATCTGCCCATTTACCCATCTGATGTGAAAAGTCAGACACCATTAGATCTCTGGCTTTCTTTTATGGTTTAGGCTCGTCTCTTTTCATGCATTTTAATTAATTCACCTAATGTATCAGTCTCTCCCACTTCTGCCAAGAGGCTATGCCATGAAGCCACTACCTTACTGGTGGTGGGCTTACTCATTCATAGATATATACACACACACACACACACACGCACACACGCACGCACACACTTTTTTGACTCACAGTGCTGCATGACTTATAACTAGTTATGAGTAATGCGGTTCCAGTTAATTTTGCAAATGTTTGCACAGAATATAATTATTTTCCCATTCAGGTTTTTAAGTCAGTCTGCTTTAATGTTTTCCCATTTTAGAAACATTTCACCACTTTATTAAATTCCATTATCTTGTTTTCAAAAGTCACAATTGGCAGAAATCCTCAACATTTCTTGAATGTTAGCAAATGGTTAACCCCTCTGCTACTAAAAACAATTACCCCTCAACAAGCGAAAGAGGCCAGGTCCTGAGATCATTAACACCAGATTGTCACGTTTGGGTCAAAATATAACTGAACAACAACTCTATTGAACTGCAAAATAAGAAAGGTTAAAGATTTGCTGCGATTATACAGCGGTTTCCATCGTCTGGATTCCAGCAGAAATTTGCTAAATTACGACTCTCAAACGCTTACGGATGGTTTTATCAAAATATGTAATTAACCGGCTCAGTTGAACTGGGACATAGAAAGTTACATAGTAGATGAGGTTGAAAAAAGACATACGTCCATCAAGTTCAACCTATGCCAAATTTAGAAGACAGATACTGTACTCTCTGTACTTACAGTATATTGATCCAAACAAAAAAAATGATATCATTCAATGATATACATAGAGCATGAGGTTTGGAGGAAAAAAGCCATATATACACACAGAGTTCAACCTATGTTACAGTAAAGTAGAGGTGCAAGGAAGGGCTAACCCAGATAGTTAATACGTCGGTTTAGGATTTTATGCAGCATGAAATTAAATTAATGGTGCCTTCATAGAATCCCTAAGCAAAAATAAATATCTAGACTACAATATATGTTTTAGCTTTAAATAAAGAAACATGGTAAGACAAAGGTCAATTATCCACTCCCAATTGGTATTCCAGACTCATTCCTAATAATTACTATATGGAAAGTAATCTTTAACAAAGATACCCAAAAATCCCCTGGATGTGTCAATATTGGTTTCTGCAGTTAGTTCAAAATAATAAGAAAAACATCATACAGTCTTCTTTTGAAGTACTACCTTCTTTTTGCCCGATTGCAAGTGAATGCAACACAGTTGCCAAAAACCACATGAACAATTTAAAACAGAATAGACAAATGTCACTTACGAAAGAGAAGAGTCTTTGGGATGATAAACCAGAATCAGGATAAAATCCACATTGAACGCAAATAAACTCGACTGCTGAGTGTTTCTCAATGTTTCAGTCTGATTGCTCCCTGCTGTTGGTTTGAATGGATCCACAATAGACCAGAGGAATGTCCTATGACACCCTAATTAATTCAGATCAGTGTAAACAGCCCACTGAGAACAATGTTAGACTGGCTCATTAGTCAAAGGGAGCTGGTGTATGTGCAGAGACACGTTTGTGAAATGGGTTGGGTGGAGTGACATATCTGTGTATTTGCAGCTGTGTCAGGGAGAGGAAGCATGTAACAAGAAGTTGGATCTTCTTTTCTACAACTCTACCCTCCCCCCAGCTGGAAACTAAACATACTGTAATATAGAGACATGAGGAGTATGGTTCTGAGTATTTATTTTCTGGATTTATCCTCCCATCTGGGAAATAAATGTACAATGATGCTGAGTAAAAGCTTTTTGAAGTGAAACTTCTTTAGTGGCACCTCATTCGAACTGGGGCAAAAATGGATTGTGGAGACAGAAATGAAACGGATGTGACGTCAGTGCTGGCAGTTGAGGCCGGGCTGTGTTCTGGCTCAGCCCGACCCCAACACTGACATCCCAACCGCTCAAAAAATCAGATGCGGCGGCGGCGATAGCCGCCGGCGTCGCTCCTAACGGCCGCAATTCCCCCCACGTGCATTGCTACTGTACAGCGGCTGCCCGGGCTCTCTATCCCAGCCGCAATTTCCCCCAGGCTTCTGGGACCAGGCCTGCTCTCTGTCCCAGCTGCGCGCTCTGCCGGGCTGGAGACTCAGACAGAGCCCCCCTGCGCATGCCATTCCTCCCACACGTCCGCCGCCACGGTTCCGATCTGCCGCCACTGCCCGCGCCCGCTGACATGCGCGGTAGTCATGGCGACGCTCACGGGCGGCTCGGAGACCTCCTTGCGCTGCCGGGTGAATGAGGAGGACGGCTTTCCCTCCTCCTCCCCCGCTCAACATACTCACCGCCGTCACAGCTAACGAGTGCCGAGATCCTGCACTGGTGCGGCTGCGCCGAACTGCTGCTGCTCTCCGCGGGGGCCCTCCAAGTTAAGGAGTTCTCCAGCTTCGAGGCCGGCGCTGCCAACCAGTCGAAGGCTCTGTTCGTGGTGAGCTGCGGGGGGTGAGTGGATAGGGTGAACTTCACGGCTGAGGTGATGTGGGCGCCGCTGCTGCTGGTCCCGATCTCCCCGCACCTATTCCTGGCCCCGGCCTTCTCCTCTCTCTTCCCGCTGCTACCTGGCGGAGACCTGCAGGCTCTCAACTGCAGCTGGCCGGACAAGAAGAGGATCCCGGGGCTGGAGGACGTGCAGCTGCCCTCCTTGCCCCCCGAGCTACAGCTTCACAGCCGGAGCCTGGTTTCAGGGCTCAACCACCTGATGGAGGGTATCGGGGTTAGAGAGGAGTGCTTCTCTGTGGGGCACCTGAGTAGGATCATTGCGGGGGAGCTGGCCAGCTATCCTCAGACAAGAAACCGCAGGAAGCAGTAACACTGGCCAAAACACACACACACCACACACACACACACACACACACACACACCAACCACACACCACACACACACCACACACACAACACACAACACACACACACTGACACATACACACACACACACACACACACACACACACACACAACAGCAAACACAACACACACACACCACACACACCACACACTGACTACACACATATACAAACACACACGACTTACACACCACATACACACACACTGACTGACACACACATACACATGGACTGACACACACAACACACACATGCCACAACACACATCACACTCACACACACACACACTGACTGACACACATACACACACACACACACACTGACTGACACACATACACACTCACTCACTGACTGACACACATACCCACTCACTCACTGACTGACACACCTACACACTCACTCACACACCTACTCACTCACTGACTGACACACATACACACTCACTGACTGACACACACACACACACACACTCACTGACTGACTAACACACATACACGCTCACTCACTGACTGACACACATACACACACACCTACACACTCACTCACTGACTGACACACATACACACTCACTGACACACCTACACACTCACTCATTGACACACCTACACACTCACTCACTGACTGACAAACATACACACTCACTGACTGACACACATACACACTCACTCACTGACTGACACACATACACAGTCACTCACGGACTGACACACATACACACTCACTCACGGACTGACACACATACACACTCACTCACTGACACACACACCTACACTGACTGATACATACAGACTGACACACACACCCCAGTGATGCGCCGAACAGCGCCCACAAGTGATGTGCCTACTCCCCCAACCCTCCCACCCCCCCACCCTGTGAGCTGCCGAGCACCTCCCATGTTCCGTACCTCTGCTGGGGGGCTGGCTGCAGCAGGAAACACAGCCCACAGCTCTGCTGGGGGGAGGAGACTCAGACAGAGTTCCCCGTGTCCGCAGCTACGTCATGGTGGGGGTAGGTCACAGAGAGAGACATACACACCACAGGGAGACACACACACACACACACACACACTGACACAAAGAATTCAGTTACTATAAATATAGATGTGCAAATAGCTAAAACATGCGGTCAAACTTTTGTGTTTTGGAATTAAAAACATCACCATCACAAATAAAATTTCTGTGACAAAAAACAAAGAAGTTTCACTTACTATGCGCGTGCTCAGCACACACAGCTTTTTTTTTTTTAGTTTTTAAATCTACCTTTCTGTTCAGGAGATGCAGGCTTTTGAAACGTTGTGCCCAGTAGGTCAAAATGAATGATACAAGAACATGCTATATAACTCACCAGAGCCTCAGATGTTTTGCATTAAGAAAACCAGGATTTTTGACACAAAAACTAACTTAAAAAAATAAATAAAGAGCAGGACAGTCTCAGGAGGCAAGATACTAACATGATATGAGTTAAACTCATAGAGTAGGCACTGTCGACAGCTGGATCGTTATGGTGACCTGGAATTAATTGGCAATTATATATATTACATAGTTATAAAGTAGATGAGGTTGAAAAAAAAGACATACCGGTATGTCAATAGAGTTTAATCTATGCTAAATTTACACGACAGATATTTATCCTATATTTTAATTTACAGTCTCTCTCCATGCACACACAGATAATATATGACATAATACAAATAGGGAGAAAAATAAAAATAGTGTAAAGTGCATAATACTGTCAATATATAAATTGGGTCTAATTATATTGAATCTTCTGCCTTAGGCCGAATCAAATGGAAGAAATAGGCCGGAGGAGTGACTTGGTGGGATTCGATCTGGGTTCACTCACTTCAAAGACAGTGTCTGCTTGTGACCTTGGGCAAGTTACTTTATCAGTGCTATATAAGAAAATAATTGATTATGAAAAAATTTAAGGCAATTGTTTAGTGACTACCGTTTTATTGCCAGATATAAAGTGGCATGTAAACAACTTTCCTAGCCAACAAGATTTGTATGCACCATTAACTAAAGTAAACTAAACTGAAAGAAATGATGTAGAGACAGAATTTGATACCATTTTAAAGCAGCAACCACCCCCTGCCAGTTTATTTATTTTACATTCTTACAGAATTCGGACTGGGGGTCTTCTGGAGCTGGACCCCAGTGTTCGTAGCTCTTGGGAACCTCGGTTGATGACATATTTACACTTATGCTCCCAAGTCTCTGTAAGTTCTCCCTAATAACCTCATAGACTGTAAGCTCTTCGGGGCAGGGACTCCTTTTCCTAATGTTACACCAGAGCACCTCGCTTCTCAGTCTGTAAAAAAAGTCAATAGTGAAAATGGGATATAGGGTGATTACTGCTTTAATGTGTCACTTATAGGATTTGCCATCCTAGAGCAAACTGAACTAAAGACTGTGTTATAGGTTAAAGGCAGCTGATTCACACACACACACACACACACACACACACACACACACACACACACACTGACTGACACACATATACACACACACACTGACTGACACACACAACATTTTTAAAATATTTTATCAAAAATATTACAGCGTTAATATTTATAATATAATAATGTTTTATCTTATTTAGGACTGACATTGTGCAACATGCGATTTCACACTTTGCAGGCACAGAAAGTTCCTGTCTAGAAGAGCTTATAGTCTAATATTGATGATTTAGGCCCAGGGAGATAACGTGACCTGTCCAAGGTCCCAAGAAGAGCTGACAGTGGATTCATCCACTTCAAAGGCAGTGTTTTCTTACCACTAAGCTCCACCTTCAGTCCATAGGTGGAGGGTTCTCTGCTCCAATGAGCATACAATCTACAAGTACATCTAAGTGTTTCTCATGGTAAAATAGAACTAAAAAACTCTTGGTGGGTGGGAGGGGGTTATATGTATTGGTATATATATATATATATTTTTTTTTTTTTTAAATATGTTTTATGTTTTTTTTATGTATGGGGGGGGTATATGTTTTGGGTTTTGTTTATGGATTTGGGGGGGTTTATATGGATTTGTTTTTTTATATGGATTTGGGGGGTAAGAATTTTTGTATGTATTTGGAGGGGTGGGTTATTTTGGTATGTATTTCGTGGAGGGGATTGTGTGAGGGGGAGGGAATGAGTGTGAGTAGGGGGGGATTGAGAGAGTGGGGTAATTGACAGGGGGAGAGTGAGAGGAGCGATGGGGTGAGGGAGGGAGGGAGGAGTGAGAAGCAGGGGAGAGAAAAACATGTATGGGGGGGAAGAAAGTTAAAGGTTAGACGGGGGAGAAAAAAACATGGCAAGATGGAGGGAAATCGAGGGGCTGTCATAACTCTAGTCCTGGGCCCTGGGAACTCTGATTGCGACCCTGATTGCTGGCATTAGGGTTGTCACGTGGCTTCTCCACAAATACTGGACACAATGGTGAAAGGTGTGACATGCTCGAGACACACACACCCCTCTCACCTCTACATTCTGTTTACTTCCCTCTTTGTCTCCACTCCCAGGCTCCTGATGCCTCCTCCTGATTGGCTGCATTACCCAGCAGCAGCCAATCAGGATGGAGGAAGCTGCCCAGCCCCCTAGCGCGAGCCCTGCTCTTTCTCCACTCAGGGAAATCCCGCGGCCCCCCAAGTTGGTCAGGTCACTGTGTCTAGAGAGGTAATACCGGTATACACATACATGTCCCAAATACTGGACAGTCCGGTTCAATACTGGACACCTGGCAAGCCTAGCTGGCATTGTAATCCTGTTTTGCTTATATAATTGCTATTCCTTCTCTTATCGTGCACCCCAAAACTGGAACAATCTACCGGAGACTCTCACAGCAACCACCAGTCTAAGTTCTTTAAAAACTAAAGCTGTCTCACTTTTAATTTGGTCTGTAACTGTTACATACGGCTATAAAATATATTATCTGCATGAAATGTCTTGTATACAATGTATACCCTGTTCACTTATGTAACTGTATTTGTAACCATGTATTATTTGTCATCTTAACTCTATGCCCAGGACATACTTGAAAACGAGCGGTAAGTCTCAATGTATTACTTCCTGGTTATTGCTCCTGAGGAAGCTGCGGATGCAGTGAAACGCGTTGAGCCAAGCTAAGGAAGGAGACAGAGTACAGCTGCATCATAACCTGACGGTCTGATAGCCTGCTCCAACCCCAGAGGCACTGCTGCTGCGGCTCGGCGAGTCTTCCATACCCCCTGATCTTCCCGTCCTTACCGGAAGGCGTCACTCCGAGGCCAGGAAGTGACGTCAGACGCCATCCATCCGGACGAGGGGGCACCCTCGAGGAGGGGATTTCTGAGTGGAGTGGAGGACATTTCCAACTGCTAAGCCGTTCGTGTAGTTGCCTGATATTCAAAGAAACCTTTATGTGAATGTGCTCACACGTTGCATTGTGAGTACACATTTCTATGCTTCTTTTATAAATTTTTAGTGTTACCTGGTACACACTATGTTTCCCTCTTTCTCTGTATGAATGCGGTTGCTGTTCTGTGAGAGCGAAAGCCCCGGCGATCACACTATCCAGCTTACTATCATCAGTGACTGCTGTATGCTGCTATCTTAGGCGGAGGAATATATTACTCAACTTTACATACAAAAACGCTGTTTTTTATCCTGCTTCTTGTAAGTAGGCGATCCGTAAGAGCCAAGTTATTCCTGAAATCTGACCCATAATTGTCTTTAAGTACTACACTATGATTTGTTATTATATGTTTTTTTCTGGGTGTTCCTGACGATCCTGCTCCCTTCCTGTCCTGGATTCAAACGTTTTGTGAGGGAATCAGTGTATATTCCCTGGAAGGTTGAGAGTTTCTTTCAGTTACACAATATATTATTTAATATTATTTAAATATCACTATCACTGTGTTTTAGCGCCACACTGAATCACTGGGTTTCACATTACTTCCTGGTAAAACATTTTTATAAATAAATAAATACAATTTCCCTGCCTGCATTCTATAAATAACCAAAGTAAACCACTGAACGTGTTTATTTTTCTTTAAAAAGCGATTTTCCTTCCTCTTTTGATAAAAAAAAAAAAATCAACTGCATAAAAGAAAAGCAACAGAGAAAGTTTTTTTTTCCCAGCCTCTGAAAATGGAAAGGAAAACCCATAAGAATAGACTTAGTCTGATCTATATGTAACTGTTTTTTATTTGAAACAAAGAGTCCCGTGAAGCTGAACCGCAGCACTCCAAGTTACGGGGACAATGCCCGAGATATGGCGACCATTAGAAAGGCTTTACATCATCTTGAGGGGACATTGCAGCTTCCGATTGGGTGACCAAACAGCCATCTTTGTTTTTTCTTGCAAGTACTGGCCAAAGTAAAAAAATTATAACCCACAATTGGGGGATCTCCAGAGCTATGAGTGCCTCGGGTCAACTCCAGGGCTCCTCCGGTTTATATTCAATACTTAATTTTGGGGGGCTTGCTACATTAATGCTCTTTTTTTTTTTTTTAAAAGGCAGCTGCTTTTGATATTGATTTTGAAGATAGAGCAGACAATTATAAGCACTTTCATATGATGTGTTTACATTAAAGTTGATGCTGAGTGGCACTGCACCTTGAAACCATATGTTGCCTCGGGTATACAGCTGGGATATGCTAATGTTGCAGATACATTAGTGAAACTGGGTCATAACAACAACTGAAATGTGTGTCCTCTCTCGCCGAGGTACTAAAAATAACTCTTCTTCCCACCTTCCAACCGCTGCATCTCCTTTCTTACATCGCATGTAAGAATCACACCGACATAGATACATGCAGCTGCAGTGCGTCACATCTCTGCTACCAATTTAAATGATTAAACCGCTCATTTGTAGAGATATATCAAAGAAGATGTGCTCACAAAAACAATGGTATCCTGCCTCGGGTGCATGTCGCTCCAATGTCTTGGAGGGAAATATCTCCTGGCTGTGGCTGAGCTGCAGGAGATTGCGATGGGGAGGTGTGACGGGGGTGCGGCTATGATGTCACCCGGCTGGTTCGCCCTCATTGGCTGAACTGCCAGAGGCGTGGCCAGTGCTCCGTCGCCAGTTCTATTCGAGCAATGCGGCGGCAAATTGCGCACCAAGGCAGCTAGTGGGCCCAGCCCAATTGAGCGGCATTTTTTGTTCCTGCAGCGCACGCCATAGCACGAGCTGCAGCATGTACTGCGGACCTAGCCTTATGATCCAATCCGGCGCTATGGCATGGAAAGCTCTATTGAAGTAAATGGGGTTTTCCTTGAAGTAGCACCAAATCAGAGCTGTCGCACTTTATAGAATAAGGCCCATAGAATGAATAGGTCCTATATCCCGATCTAAACTTTTCCCATAGTTACCATGCACCAAAAGAGAGTTTGAACCTTGCATATTCCAGTGAGCCATCATGTCTAGACATATAAAACTCATTAACGCATTAAAAATGAAGCATACAGCCATTTCAATTGTGATCATTGTTAGAAGATTATGAATCACTGTTTTTTTACATTATCATGCTTAAGTTTAGTGTGCATGGGAATATATAATGAAGACAGGAGTGTATATACTAGGATCGATGTAAAAATGGTGATTATCTGAACCTCTAACAGGCTATGGCAGTGGGCCATAGAAGGGAACTTCAGATGAACAGGAAATATGGAAAAACAACATAGGATGCTTCAATATGCTGCGGATCACACCATTGCACCGCTTTTGGCCAAACACTTCCATTGACCAAGTGCAATCAGCCACTTCGGAGCATACTGAATAAGGCCCATTGACAGAGGGAGTAATTTACCGAGGATATAAGTCCTCTGTATTTTCCAGGCTTAGAGGCTTAGCCAAAGCTGCCAATTGGTTAGTTTTGGGAGGAAATAACCCATTGAAGTTAATGGTGAGTTTTGTCCGAAAACAGCCTGATCGTTGTTTCAATAGATAGAGAGAAGAATCCGGCACTACTGCAAGTGGCAAAGATCCAGGCAACTTCCGGTTTTGAAAGAAAAAACTTTAATCCGACATCACACACACAAGGCTACACCTCCGTCTCCCCCTCAACACGTTTCACGCTCTGGAACAGCGCTTCGTCTTCGTTGTTTCAGCAGATATAGAATCAGTTCCATTAGACTTTCTACAAATTAACGGCACTGCTTTTCAGTGGCAAAGTGGTGATTCTCCCGGCATGTTTATTTTTGAAAGATTTCTTTACAATACTGCACCGTAGGACTCCTGTTTTCACCTCTCTAGTTTTTTCCAAGCTCACTGCATTTCATTTTCAAAACATGAGCCCAAAACTTACCTTATTATGGCAGTTGAGCCCCTCTCTCTCTCTTACATTAGTGACATTATTAGACTTCAGAGAACCTTATCTGAGAAGATTATGACGAGACATTTTCCTCTGGTAAGAGCCTTCATTATCTTTGTGGAAACAGCTCTGTGCTGCCTGGTGGAGTGGAGTGAGATTAACAGCACGAGTTGCCATGTGGACACTGTACTGCAGGTTTTGGGCCATGTTTACTAGAAATTAAAATAAGATTAAGAAAAACAGCTAAGAAAACAACTAAAAATAAGTTTGGTCCTTTATAGCCATTTAACATGAGTTCCTTGTGCTCTGATATTGTGCCATATGATATTTGACTTTTAGTTTTGAGTGAAATAAAGATGGCTGCCATTTTCCCCAGAGAATGGGATGAAACTTGAGTAATAGATGCATATTGTAGCATTTCTAAGGCTGCGGCCACGCTAGCGCTGTGCGTGCGGTGCTTGCCGAGGTTCCTTCTTGCAATATGAATTCTGACATCCCTGCTCCAGCGGAGCGAGCAGGCACGTAAGCTCTCCCAAACTTGGTGCTTGGGGAGACACTTCAGTTTGATTTTTGAGCGCAGAGCCTGCTCTGACCAATGAGAGGCCAACAGTACAACAACCAATCCCAAAGCAGCATGTAGCCAGCCAATGAAAGTGCAGCACATTTCCTGCATGTGACTTGGCCACAAGAAACTTTTGCTGGTGTGCTGCACTGATTGTTTTGGCTGCACTATATTCAGGTTGTGTGAAAAAGAAAGTACACCCTCTTTGAATTCTATGGTTTTACATATCAGGACATAATAACAATCATCTGTTCCTTAGCAGGTCTTAAAATTAGGTAAATACAACCTCAGATGAACAACAGCACATGACATATTACACCGTGTCATGATTTATTTAACAAAAATAAAGCCAAAATGGAGAAGCCATGTGTGAAAAACGTAGAATACCTTATGATTCAATAGCTTGTAGAACCACCTTTAGCAGCAATAACTTGAAGTAATCGTTTTCTGTATGACTTTATCAGTCTCTCACATCGTTGTGGAGGAATTTTGGCCCACTCTTCTTTACAACGTTGCTTTAGTTCATTGAGGTTTGTGGGCATTTGTTTATGCACAGCTCTCTTAAGGCCCCGCCACAGCATTTCAATCGGGTTGAGGTCTGGACTTTGACTGGGCCATTGCAACACCTTGATTCTTTTCTTTTTCAGCCATTCTGTTGTAGTTTTAGGTAACTTCCCGTTATTTGCCCTGAATTAACAATGCTTTGTTGATCTAGCCCTTACAGTCAAAGTAATGAGATATAGAGATGTTAACATCAAAAAACTTATGAAAGACATATTGAATGTATGTATTTTTTCAATAAAGGCAACTTTTTCATCACTATCCATGTGTGCTACTTGAAGTGAATCAAGCTTTTCTTCTACACATTGTGAATGCTACATTCATCTGGGATAGAGTGCTGTCTCTTCTTTGTTTTTCATACAGTATGTATTTTGAAGTGTGACAAGCACCTTACCATTCAAAGACTGGTTTGACTCCACATTGGGGTATTTTGGGATGTTATTCCCTTATATTCTCTATAACGTCAAAAGACTAAAATCATTGAGATTTAGGGGTTAATGTGCCCAAGAACATGGCATTTTAATGGAAAAGTGCTAATTTTTATCAAAATAAAATGGACAGTCCCTCCTAGGATGAAAATTAATTAAAGAAAGTGGCATGTTTAAGAAGTTAAATGAAGAGGATTGACACCTTAAAAAAAAAAAATCAGAAAGGAATAAGTATTTTAAACTTGTAATATTTCCATGGTAAACCAAAGCTGGGGAGCATTTTTACAATCTTTATCTAAAGTCTTTTGATGATAAGATTGCTTTCCAGTCATCAACATTTTCAATCTTAGCTTTATTTTTTTGTTTTTAAAGTAATTATCAAGCCATCATTAGTCAGATAAACATAAATAGTGGATTTACTTGAATCCAGTGTTCCCAACAAGATGCATATTATTATTTTACAAGATAGAGGTGTGATTGAATATTTCTAAGGAAGCCGATGACACTAAGTTTATTTATTTTGACCCACTTAGTTGAACGGCCCCTTTAAAGTCTAGGAAACAAGTGATGATAAAAATCAGTGAGACTGACTGCAAATCAGTCAGTCAATCTGCGTTGACAGGTCTGGAGTTACTAGTCCCTATAGCACATTTTGGTTTCTAATGATGTTTCCGGTTCTGTCACCTGTATACACACATGGACATGTGTGGTGCAACTGCAAATATTTCACAGTGTTTATATATCAACATTTGTTTCCTCGCTCTCACATTGAAGAGAATGTGTTCAGTACCTAAGTGACCCGGGGGATTCTGCATTCTTCTAATTGTACATCAGAACATGTGCGGGGTTCACAGCTAAACGTGACACTGGTTTACTCAGCATCCTTACTTTTATATTCCATGCACACCACTCACTCCATCTGCTCACAGGAATGAATATGACTAAATCTGGACACGTGTGTTTATGGTAACAGAACATTTCAGACAAGGAGTATTCTAGATCCATCAGGTTCTATCATTAGTAAACATTGACAACCTACGTTGATTCAAACATTCCTTTCCAAACAAAATATGAAGGCTTGGCAGAATCTTGAAATTATAGTAGACTGTTGTATTTATTATCTTTGGATAATGAGGGAGATGTACTTACTGTATGTACATTTTTATGTACTAGGTGTGGAGTACTTACAATTTTTTACAAATATTGCATTACAATTACAATACAGGGAATAGAATAATACAGATTGAATGAGTGCATCTAGGAATACATGTAATACTCATAGAAATTAGCCCCTGCCCCGAACAGTATACAATCTAATTGGCATTTGGGGAGACTAATCAAAACCACAGGAGTAAATTTGAGTGCATTGGTTAGAGTAGGGGTAGAGCACACTATAATAAAGTGAGTAGGGGTCATCCAGCACTATTTAAATGCTTTGTTGAACAGGTGAGTTTTATGATGGGGTTTGAAGTGAGGTAGAGTGCAACATGTGAGAAGTGTTGTAGGCACGAGAGAAGACAGGCCTGCAAAGAGTTTAGAGAATTAGTAGGGGTAGATTATACCCGAGAGAAAAGGAGATGGCAAAGGATTGAAGAACCTAGAAGAAAATAAGAATTTTGTAGTGAATGTATCATTTTATAGCTCCAACAGAGAGTTTCAGAAGGAGAGAGGTAGTGCCTGAATAAGAGGAAAGTTATACGTGAAGTAGCATTTTGAATAGTTTAAAGGTTATAAAGCTGCAAGTCAAGGAGGCCAGTGAAGATACGGTTGAAGTAGTTCAGGTGCATTAATATTTTAGTAGTAATGCTATGGAGAACATAAGAGAAGAGTCAAATATGATACATGAACAACAGGTTGGAGAAATGGAGGAATTATGTTGGTAAAGGGCACAATGGGATTAGATTTAGGTGGGATTATGAGCTCAGTCTTTGACATTTGAGTTTGAGGCATCTAGCTACCATCCAGAAGGAGATTGCTGTGAGACAATTGCAGACCTAGAACTGTACTTTACTGCAGATGTGATGTTTAGTGTTGCTAGAGACAGTGGTGTGTCATTTGCATACAGGTGATACTTGAAGCCAAATGAACTAATGCTTCCCAGATGCAGCATAAATGATTTCTGGTAAAATAACAAGGTATCAATTAACCAGCAGAATGATGGGGTAGTTTACCTTAGTGGGTCAAACATTAAAAAAAAAAAAAAAAAAACTTTTCAACTTCAATAACCCTTAACCTGGCAGGAAGTTCAGCAGCATCTGAATGCTGTGCAGTATGTGACCATGTGATTTATTTGGTAGTGATCACATGGATTGCAGCCTAGGCTGCTGATAACTTAACCGGAGATGGGCCAACCCATTGAAAATAAGCACATTTAGTATGACATTTATGGGCCCAGGAGTGCCAGCCTTTGTGATATTCAGGGAATATCAGAAGGGTGTCTTAACAGTTACATATTTCTAAAATACAGTCCAAAGATGTTAACCACCATGTTTAATTAATTAAATCCGACACATTACCCCTACATGTTTAAACCACTCAAGCAGATTCCATTTTTATTTTGTACAACCAACCAAGATGCAAAACACATGTTAAAAAAAATCCCTGACTTGATGTCTTGTATCATGATGCTCTTGTGCCATCACTTCTCACGTGAGCTCTTGGCTATGCCAATTCCATTCTTCTGTTCCTTCCCTCCCCCGATGCCTGTAACAAACCAAGAGTGATGAACTGAAAACCGTAACACCTTCCCCTTTGGCAAGGGAAGAGCCGGTGTTACGGAATCGATGCACCATCCACATTCGTGTTGCCTGGCTACATTACGGCTGACTTGCAGAGATACTGTTATGAAAAGCAGTTTGAACAGCAAACATTTCACGGGGGAACTGAATGATCTGCTGGAAAGTCCCAGTAAGATGATAAAGCTTGGTACTTGCAGGATGATGCAAACAACGCTATTCACATGTTGTGGCATCATTGAATGAATGGAGGGCAAATTTTAATAGGAGAGCTTGCAAAATCCTGGAGTTTTAAGAATGATTAAACTGTAAATTGGTCTGTTTTAGTAGCAGTTTTATTCTTTTAAGGTGCTACAGTAAAATTACCTACTCTACCCAGTCAGCTAAATATGAATCAAGTACACATGATCTTTCCATACCCCTTTTTCTCCTTTAATTACGATGTACATGTTGCTGTCCTTTAGTCTTAACTGCTAAGTTTTAAGATGTAAACTATATATCCAGAGATGACAACCTTCCAGACAAAATCGGTGAGATGAAGAGGTTCCTGACCCCAAAAAGATGGCATTTTAAAGGGAAGGTATTCATTTGTTTCATTTTGAAATTCGGTTGAAGTCAATGAGACGTTGATGCTAAACATCAGTGAGATTTACTCCAAATCCATTAGGTTCACAGAAAAGTGAGGGTGCTTTGTACAAATGTAGCAGACATTACTGTACTCACTGGTGTGTTAGCCCCACCCATTTTTCACATTATCCCCATCCTCTTTTTTGTAAGCGATTAATGCATTTACATGCATAAGTGCAGTTGCTCCTGCTGGTGCATTGTGTGTGTTCCGCTGCAACGCGTTAGCAGGAACAATAATGGACACTACATCTGTATGTAGGTAGGTATATTTCAGTTTCATAGCACCAAGAAGATTTACAACCTTTTACAAAACAGACATTAGAATACATGACAATATAATGAATAGGATAGAAAAAGTTAACCCTGCTGCGGAAAACGTGCAATGTAAGTGGTTATGACAAATTCAATGTTTTATTTTAATCACATGTTCAAATAAATAAAACTCTCTTACTGACCCTTTTTTCTGGACATGGGAGATAGGGGGAGGGATGAGATTAAGAGGAAATTGGCAAACAAAGTAATGACACCTCTTTGGGGAAGAGGGGTCCTGGCATCCCGTTTACATCCCGTTTACATTGACAATTGTGCCTTGTTTGAGTCTAATGGGTTTTAAATTGCATGTCATGTTAATTACTGTGCACACTTGGTTTGTGATGAACATGCACCTGATTTGGATCTTAACAGTCGTGTGAGTGCATCTTTTCTTCTATCTCCTAAAATGTTAATGACATCCATGGCTGACTGATATTAATATCACAATATAAAAAATTCAGTATCAACATATTGTAATTTTTTACTACTACAATATTACTATCATATCGGTATGTTGCCCAACAGTGCCTGGCCTTGATGGTTGGTAAGAGCTTCCGTGGGTGTGGGAGAAGTGGTCAGGAGTTCAGGTTATTGAAATGATTAATTAGGAAGGTGTGTTTTTGAAGTGAAACTTCTTTAGTGGCGTGAATGTAGTTGACTGGAGACGGAAGTCAGTGGTGACGGAAGTGACATCACTCCTGGCAGAAGAGGCGGTCAGTGTTACCAGCTTCCACCAGGAGGAGTCAGTGGTGGACGAACACACACACACACGGTAATGCGCTGAACACCCTCCCCGCCCCCGTGATGCCCCGTACACCCCCTCCCCCCACAGTGACACGCCGAGCACCCCCCCCCCCCCCATCCCCCATGTCCCCATACCTCCGCCGGGGGGATGGCTGCAGTAGGACACACACAGCCGTATCCAGAGCTCTGGCGAGGGGAGAGAGTGCGGGCTTCTCACTCACTGACTGACACACACACACACACTGACTGATACACTGATTGACACACTGACTGACACACACACTGACACACACACACACACACACACTGACTGATACACTGATTGACACACTGACTGACACACACACTGACACACACACACACACACACACTGACTGATACACTGATTGACACACTGACTGACACACACACTGACACACACACTGACACACACACAAGGAATTCAGTTACTATAAATTTAGAAGTGCAAATAGCTAAAATACGAGTTCTAAGCCAAACTTCATTGCATTTGGCACTAAAATTGTGTTTTGATTTTTAATTAAAAACATCACCATTACAAATACAATTTCTGTGACAAAACACAAAGAAGTTTCACTTAAAATGGGCGTGATCGGCACACACACAATTTTTTTGCCACAGGTAAGGGACAGTGAGGGAAAAGGTTTTAGATGAGCTGATATGTCTGTACATCATTTGAGAGCTCCCCTTTGCACCACTTCACAGACATGGCCTTAGATGTAATGTGTGAAAAGAATTTAAAACCACACGGCGCAGATGGAGTACAGACCATTGAGGTTTACAAATCTCTATACCTACTGTTATATCTATGAATAATTCTTCACAGATTGTTCCCAGAAAGGTCTGCTTACCCTGACAACCTCCCTAGTAGTTATAATAATAATAATAGTACATAACAGTAGTGATGTATTAATTGCCTGTACTTTGCGGCTGGAGGATTATCCCATAACGATGTTATTGTTTACATATACGGTGCTGGGATTAGTAGTTAAGAAATGCCTTATTACATAATCAGGCACTATAGTATAATGTAATTTAGGTTGATGAAAGACATCTGTTCATATGTTTGGAAGTTGAATCGATAAAAAATGTGACAGTGTACATCAGGAGAACAGAAGAACATACGGTGAATGAATGGCTTCAAGTCGATCTTGGTTCAACAAATGGCTGTCTGAAAGTCTTTGGAGGTGAATTAACCAATGGAGCAAGAATGAATAATTGGAAGTCTGCATCAGGTGAATGAACAAATAGGTAGGAGTCAACGTTGGTGAATGAATGGTTTGAAGTTTATTTGTACTGAACAAATAGCTGTATTAAAATCTACATAGGTGAGTGAATGGAGAATTCATTAATAATTGGGAGTCTGAATCAGATGAATAAATGGATAGACAGACGTCTGCATTGGTAAACAATGGACAGGGACCTTTAGCTTCTTTGCATACCCAGTTAATCAACCCCACACTGATGAGACCCATTAAGGTCGAAACAGCTGTCTGTGGGTGGTTTTCTGGGTATGCACCTTAACCCTGGCTGTGCTCAAAGCTGTGACCATGCAGCAAGCTTAAGCCTATAGGGAACCATGTTAAAAATGGTTTTTGAAGCAAAAAGTGGCACCGTGTGCTCATTTGCATGTCATTTCCCAGAATCCCTTGCTGCAGTGGAAGTGCTGTGTGCTGGGTGATAATGGGGAAAGGCGGGGTTGCAGACCTGCCTAAGACATGCAGATGAGCATACAGTTGTATTTACATTTGCTTATTTATTTATTTTTATATATATATATACACACACACACACACACACACACACACACCACAGTGAGATGCAGGAGGAGAGGGCACAGTGAGATGCAGGAGGAGACAGTTCCAAGGTACTGGAGGATAAAAGTGTACAAATAATCACAGAAGTTAAAAGTGAATGTCTCACAGTGGCAACGTTGTAATGCAGAGTCCAGATCTTCCTCCAATCTTCACCTCCAAAATTAACTCTTGTAGACACTTATGATGCGACGCTTTTGATGTTACACAGCCATATGGCTAACAGCCATGCTAAAGTGACTTAAGTACCCTATTCACATGAATTTGACTAACACTTAAGGGAGGGGTTTGTCTAATCAACTCAGACTTACAAAATAGTTAATTAGATTATCATTTCTCTCTCAATTGATAGGAATCAGCTCACAAACATACCCTAAAAGCCAATTAAATCTTAATTTCTCTGGTTGGTAGAATGCAGCTCAATGACACATACCCCAAAAGCCAATTAAATCTGTGTGAGATCAGTGTGGATGTGCAGTGTGCAGTGTGCGATCAGTGCGGGTGTGCAGTGTGCGATCAGTGCGAGCGTGCAGTGTAAGATCAGTGCGAGCGTGCAGTGTAAGATCAGTGCAAGTGTGCAGTGTAAGATCAGTGTGGGTGTGCAGTGTGCAGTGTAAGATCAATGCGGGTGTGTAGTGTGCAGTGTAAGATCAGTGCGAGTGTGCCATGTAAGATCAGTGCGGGTGTGCAGTGTGCAGTGTAAGATCAGTGTGGGTGTGCAGTGTGCAGTGTAAGATCAGTGTGGGTGTGCAGTGTGCAGTGTGCAGTGTAAGATCAGCGCGAGTGTGCAGTGTAAGATTAGTGCGGGTGTGCCGTGTAATATCAATGCGAGTGTGCAGTGTGCAGTGTGCGATCAGTGCGAGTGTGCAGTGTGCGATCAGTGCGGGTGTGCAGTGTAATATCAATGCGAGTGTGCAGTGTGCAGTGTAAGATCAGTGCGGGTGTGCAGTGTGCAGTGTAAGGTCAGTGCGGGTGTGCAGTGTGCAGTGTAAGATCAGTGCGGGTGTGCAGTGTAAGATCAGTGTGGGTGTGCAGTGTAAGATCAGTGCGGGTGTGCAGTGTAAGATCAGTGCGTGTGTAAAGTGTGCAGTGTAAGATAAGTGCGAGTGTGCAGTGTAAGATCAGTGCGGGTGTGCAGTGTGCAGTGTAAGATCAGTGCTGGTGTGCAGTGTGCAGTGTAAGATCAGTACGGGTGTGCAGTGTGCAGTGTAAGATCAGTGCGGTGTGCAGTGTAAGATCAGTGCGGGTGTGCAGAGTGCAGTGTAAGATCAGTGCGAGCATGCAGTGTAAGATCAATGTGAGCGTGCAGTGTAAGATCAGTGCGAGTGTGCAGTGTAAGATCAGTGCGGGTGTGCAGTGTAAGATCAGTGCGAGTGTGCAGTGTAAGATCAGTGCTGGTGTGCAGTGTAAGATCAGTGAGGGTGTGCAGTGTGCAGTGTAAGATCAGTGCGAGTGTGCAGTGTAAGATCAGTGCGGGTGTGCAGTGTAAGATCAGTGCGGGTGTGCAGTGTGCAGTGTAAGATCAGTGCAGGTGTGCAGTGTGCATTGTAAGGTCAGTGCGAGTGTGCAGTGTAAGATCAGTGCGGGTGTGCAGTGTAAGATCAGTGAGGGTGTGCAGTGTTCAGTGTAAGATCAGTGCGAGTGTGCAGAATGCAGTGTAAGATCAGTGCGAGTGTGCAGTGTGCAGTGAAAGATCAGTGCGGGTGTGCAGTGTGCAGTGTAAGATCAGTGCGGGTGTGCAGTGTGCAGTGTAAGATCAGTGAGGGTGTGCAGTGTGCAGTGTAAGATCAGATATATATATATATATATATATACATACATACTTATACAATAACCACATACACTGGGTAAAACATAAAATAACAGCTTTACTGCAGGACGAAGGTATGGCTACTGGTTACAGCCTACCCGCTAGGCCTCGCACGGCCGTAGCCACCCACCAAGTGTCCCACACTCCTGTCCACAGTCCCTGACGGGACCCTCGGGCACCCAACCACCCTGGTGTCCATAAGGATATAACCCCTCACCCTTATATGTGGTCAGCGCTGCCACTATAGTGTGTGTTGGTGCACTTGTGTGTGGGGTACCTGCCGCGGCATCCACACCCGGGCACGCTGCGTCCTGCGGTGGGGTACACAGACCCAATGATGATCCGCGACTCCGGTGCTTCCGCCCCCGCGTGGGGTGTCCACCTCAAGGATAGTCTCTTCTGTGAGATGTTCTAGTCCCAGACCACCAAGGGCCAGGATGCCGCTGTGTCCTGGCTGAGTCCCTCACTACAAGCTACAGGGGCAGTATCCCTATCTATGGGCCTTTCCTTGTAGCAGACACAAACTGAGGGGAGTTGGGCTTAGATGGGGCCTATCAGGGGCCTCTGGCCACTCACGCCCTACCCCTTCAGTGTCCAGCTTCCAACTCACTAAATGCCCTAACAGTCCTAACAGTCCTAACTGTCAGCTCAACTAACATTCCAATCTCCCCTCAGAAGATTCTAGCAGCTCTATTGGTTGCCTGGCAACATGTGTTCTACAGCCTTAAGGTAAGAGGGAGACCTGGCTACATCAAAAAAAACATTTTCAGACGAGATTTGCGCAGAGAGAGAGGCGGATCTCTCTGCTGCAGACAGATCTCGCCAGGGGAGCCCTTCATGGCAGGCAGACCGTCTCGCCACCGGCTACTCACCATGTTTGGAAATGTTGCTCTCGCACGTATTCGGGCCTTCCTGCATACCAAAAACATGGCAAGTTTAAACCCTGCCAAAAGTGCTTTTTTCGCCGCTTACTGCATAGACCCCTAAGTCGTTCTTATATTCTGTCTAAATCTATATGTGTTACGTTTGCGTATGTCGCTTGTTACTGTCCAGGAGACACTCCGACTAGGCAGAGTAATCAAAGTCACGGTTCCAAGGTCTGGGCAGGAGAGAGGCAAGGGAGTCCAAAGGAAGTCAGGGGTCTAAGAAAAGCAAAACTGCAGACCAGAATACCAGTGGGAGCAAAGGTACAGAGTACTTTGCACAGGCAATGACACAGTGGGAATCAAAGCCTTATTAATGTCAAGGCTAGGTGCAACCAATTGCCATTTCAATCTGAGACTGACTTCCTTTTTTGGTGGCTATCTTGTTGCACCCATGGAAGTTAGGAAGTATCCATGTTAGTGCTATGAATCCTCACTGTATCCCCCCTTTTAGAGGCAGACTCAGAATGCCTAGGGATGGGCTTGTCAGGCAAAACATGGTGGAAGATCTTGACCAAGTTGGGAGCGTGTACATCGGACACCTTGACCCAACACCTCTCTTCAGGGCCGTACCCCTTCCAGTCAACCAGGTACTAGAGTGGCCCGCTAGAAAGGTGGAATCCGGGATCTTGTTGATGACATCCTCCAGTTGGCCATTCACAGAAATGGGTGTTGGAGGGGATGGAACCCTAGAAAATAGGTTCTGGGTAACTGGCATTAGGAGAGAGGTGAAACGTATGGGATATTTTTAGCGAGGGGTCAGTTCCAATTAGAAGGGCACTTCATTAACCGATGAAGCGAGGTCCTAATTTCGCGGAAGGTGGGCGTAGACCTCCTCCCCTACTTGGTATTCAGGCAAACTCAGTAGTTCAGAAGTACTGTCCCATGAAGACTGATGACATTACCAACATCATTAATTCAGAGGGAAAGACTTTCTGCTCAGCCGATTAGATACCAGTTCATGGCGCGAGTCAAAATATGTGGACATGCAGAGTGGCAGCAAAGCTGGCGAGTAGGACACAGCCTGTTTAAGCCAATTAGAAGGTAGAAAGATGAATGTGAGCTTCTCCATAGGAGTTCCAGAATCATCCAGGGTAAAAACAGGTACTGTAGGGAAACCAGTGAAAAGGGAACTTGACTTTGTAGCACGAGCCATGGAAGCTTTTTGGCTACTGGGGGCAACGAGAAAAAGAAAGGGGTATCTAGGAGGGGTATCTGGGAGGGGGTTAGGAGCAGGACTAGATGCACTGAATCGACCGTAGAGGGTGTGCAGCATACCGGTGATGGTGTCCAGCATTCAATCCAATGTACCTAGGTGATTATCATGAATCCCAAGGAGCTGATAAATGTAACACTCAAAAGAACTATGTGTGGGTAGATCCTTCACCTGATTTTTACTGGAGACATCCAGAAAAGTCAGATGGGAGGAAGGAAGGCTTGAAAATTCTCTGGTTATGAGCAACGATGGTTCCCCAGCGAGCGTGGAATGACCAGACAGTTGTACATACAGGATGGAGCCAATGCCGCCACCTCACCTGAGGCCCAGTCAATCTGTGGGTTGTGACCCCACAGCCACGGGAGTCCAAGGATGATATCAATGACCAGGGACTGAATGACATCAGCTGCAAAGACTCCCAGTGAAACACCCCAAAGGTAGGGGTAATGCCAGAACCCCGCGGTTTGTCATCAAGGGTCACGATGGATAGGAGCAACGACGACGTCTTGAGTGGAATACCAGCTCGATTGGCGATGGCCTGATCCACAAACGAGCCTGTGGTACTCGAGTCCATGAGAGCCAGAGTTGACACGGAGAGCCCCTGCCAGGAGAGGTGGATGCGTAACATCAGACGGCAGGAAGAAGGATGAATGGGGTTTAATGTGCCCAGAGAAGTTCCTCCAACCTTCTCTAGGCATTGGCGTTTTCTTGGTTTCTTCGGGCAGAATCGAACCATATGCCCCTTCTCACCACAGTAAAGACACAACCAAGTAGTGTGTCAGAGGTGTTTCACTTACTCCAGGAGATGCATACCTCCTAATAGTATAGGTTCTGCTGTATCCATAGGGGATTCAGGAAGGAGAGTCAGGAAACTAAATGCCTGTGACGGTGCTCATCTCAAATCAGGAGTCGGACCCGGAGGGCTGAGGTAGGGATACAAATAAACCGACCACAACCCAGGGACAGAGTCCTGTAAGAGTATCCATAGTTGGTATGGAAGCAGGGGTCAGGGCTGGCAGCAGAGTTGCAAAGTCCAGGGGACAGGCAGAGGTCAGGGCTGGCGGCAGAGGTGCAAAGTCGAGGAGGCAAGCAGAAAGCAATGAGGTCAGGGTCACGGAATTCAAAACAGGCAAGAGGATAAGGCGTAACTGCAAAGACCGACAGGAGCTGCAAACACACACAACTTTGCTCCGCGACTCCCTATGGTAACTGCAGCCTTATAAAGCAGGCTGCCAGTACCCAAAATGGCCACAGAGAGCAGAAAGGGCAGGAGAGACAGAAAACCTGGACCAAAGTGAAAACCCAGCATGGATCGAGCAGAATCCTTACAATGCCAAAGGAACCGGTGGAGTTCTAAGATCACGCCACTATTCCTGCTGCGGATGCTGGATTTCCAAGGGATTGCACAGGGAGATCAGCCCTTCTAGGTCTGCTGGCAGTCTCTGCAAGTAAGCTCCCTCATTCCAGTCAGAGTCCGCAACCTGATTTTGACCGCATAGCGGCCCACCGGTGATTCCCTTGCTGAATCCGCAAATTCAACCTAAAGCATCGAACATCCTCAAGAAAGCCTGAATGAAGGTCGCTGAATCATCTAGGAGGGGAGATCCCTTCTCCTACAATGGTAAACCCATGCCAGATTTTCACTGGCGAGGAGGGACATGATAAATGCCACCGAGACCAATGGGAAACAAAGGTGAATGATTGAAAATCAAAGTGGATCTGGCATGTGTTCTGGAATCCCCTGCAGCCAGAGGGGGATCCAGCATAACGTTCAGGGTTGGGGATACTTGGTTCCTTGAGAAATAACAAAATCGGTGTAGCCTCCGCCGCTTGTGGTGCTGGTGCCGAAGATGAACCACCAGGAGATGGGGGGAAAAATGACCAGAAAAGGTTTTCAAGGTGATGGCGATGGAGTCCCCCCCTTCCTCCTCCACTGCCCACCTATTGTCACCTTATCTAAACATCATGAAAACCCGCACGCCAGGGGCCCTTTTTTGGCTTGTTTTTTTTAGGGAGATTCACTTTTGTTCACGTTACTGGGGGACGGTTACGACCTCACTATTACTCCAAGCAATCATGCAAGACCGACAGCAAAAAAGGTTTACAATAAAAAATACATTTACAAAATAGATAGAATTGGATTCAAAATGAAAGGACAATCCACTCCAATCCACCAATCCAAGAAACCATTCAAAATACATGCATAGAAAGAAAGCATCATTTAGCACCAATTATTGGTAATATACGTACTAGACAGTAGCTTTACTAAGGGGACAGCACAGACCCTGAAAATTCCTATCTCACCCACCATACTTTAGATATGTGTTGCACCCTTTTTGGTGGAATACTAGTGTAGCCCCCTTTCCACCCTTGTTTAGGGTGACTACGTGTGATGCTATTACCTGATTGGCAAACAGGCGGCCTGATCCTCCGCCACTGGGAGCCTGGGGTGTGTGTAATGAATATACTAACAGCGCCTCCACATGGGAAGGATCCTCACACAGTGGGATAGCCCCTCCCAAGACAATAGTCAGTAATTGCACACAATGGTATATGTAACAGTATTTACTGAACAGTAACTTATAACAACAACTATGCAACATAACACCACATCACAGTATAATGAGCACCCCACCCTGTACCACCAGTGAGTGTCCCAAATGTACTTTGGGTGCTAGGCACCAATACCCTGCTGTCCCTTTCCCAGTGTCCAGTCCACCAAAAGTGTAAGGAGTAGCCCTCTCCCATGAACTGTTGGTGCACTTGTTGAGGTACCTGCCGAGTACTCCAGTACTCGGTGCGGCCAACTTAGAAATGAGGATCCGTCTGATCCAGTGACGTGGCCCTCAGCGATGGTGTCCGCCTCTGCGTTGGGTGGACTCCGGTAGGAGGGTCTCACCTTTAAGAGTCTTTGTTAACACCGCGGTGGTCTGAGCCCAGACCACAGACCGCGATCACCACATGGCGTCTTCTTTGTGTCCCTGACACTATAGTAAAATGGGTAAGCATCCCTATCTAAGGGGCCTTCCCTGTAGCATTCACCCGCTTATGTGATTGGGACCTATCTGGGACCTAAGGGGAGTTTCTAGCCTTGTCTGAGTGCCACTGACACTCAGACCCTCCCTTCCCCTTGTCTGCCCTGGCTCCAATTCAATAACTGACTCCTCACTAACTGACTTCTCACTAACTGACAAACTGACCCCTGACTAACTAACAAACTGACTCCTGACTAACTGCCTCACTCCTAACTGTCAGAATCTCTCAGCTCCATTGGTTGCCTGGCAACATGTGGACTGCAGCCCCTGAGGCTGTTGGAACTTCCAGTTCCCTTGCTTCTATACTCTTATGGAAAGGTAAGGGGACCAGGGGGACCCAAGCTATACTAGTTTCTATAAAGGATTGATTGCCTTATTGATTGCCTTAAGGGGTTAACTTTGTGGGCTCACTGGTTGCTTCCCTCTCCATCATGGGATGCGTGATGTCAATTTAAGAGTATATATAGCTTCCCCTTATGTTCTAGAAGTAGGTACTTCAGAGTTCTGACTGGGGTCCTGTAAATAGGTGTGTGTGTTTAGTAATATGTAGTAAGATATGCCCTGTCATCCTTTGTTGTTTTTCAGTGTGTAATGAGCCCTTTGTAAGCTAGCAGCTGATAAAGTAATGAGAAACCTACATTTGTGGGAGAGAGATGCCAATTGTCCTTGTCTCATTGGATTGCCTCTACCTCAGCCTTACCGCCACTACCCTCATAGGGTTGCCGATACAGCAAACCATGCTCTAGGTTCTTTATGCATCCTAACTTCCTTACAAGCTGTTTCCACTACATCCTTTCCAATGGGTACTTAAGTAATGTACCTCCCCTGAATAGGGGTGCGACCTACCAGAGGATGAAGTCCAAAGTATTATTGTTTGCCATGAGTATTGTCGAGATGCACCGTATGTCAATACATCTGAAGTGTTTTAGACGGCTGTCAATAAAGCACCTTTTTGTTTTAGAAAAGTTCCTGGCACCCATTTTTTTCCTATACTTTTAACCACGCCCAGCCTGCACCCTGCAAAAGCCTTAGAGACTGAACATTGCCATTGTACATAATTAATCTGTAAAGTGACCAGACCTACCGGTTTGACCAGGACAATACAGTTTTTAGAGGTCCTGTCCCAGCATCCCGAAAGATCATGTAAAACGGCATATTTGTACTTGTTTGGAGAGCGAGCGCTGACAGTGCATGCGCGAGCAAGCACCAGACCTGAGACATTCCCAGTTCCTCCCCCCTCCCCAAGGTAAAGTATATGTGTGTGTAGCTGTATGTGTGTCTGTGGGGGGGAGGGAGGGGGAGCTATGTGTGTGTCTGTGTGTCTGTGTGGGGGGGGATGAGATGTGTGTAGCTGTGTGTGTGTATTGAAGGGGGAGCTGTGTGTGTATATCTTGGGGAGTGGAGCTGTGTGTGTGTGTGTCTTAGGGGGGATTTGTGTGTGTCTTGGGGGGGAGCTTTGTGTTTGTTTTGTTGGGGAGCTGTGTGTGTAGCTGATTTCAGTGAAGTCGGAGAAAAGGAAGACAGTCATTTTTCACAGGATACAAATAAGTCAAATTGTTACTTTGAAAATAAAGCTTTCAAAGGAAGTTAATTATACTACATGGAACTGACTTGTAAAGAGGAGCTTAATTGGCTTCAATAAACAAATCTAACAATCTAATAGAAAATATTTGGATGCTTTCATTTTTGGGAAATTAATTACAAGTTGAATTTCTATGGGGCCTATGAATGGGGAAGTGTTGTCAATCAAGTATTTTATTTACACATATCTCACACTGTCCTTATCAGAGAAGCAATATAGGCTGGGGGAACTCAAACCCCTCCCAAGTCTCAGTTCACAATGTTTCATAATAACTTTCTTAATGATTTTAAAATACAAAGAGGTTTCAGACTTGGGAAATGAAAAGGCATTTATCAGATGTAACCCCTTTAACATGGTACTGATATTAGTTCACTGTGGTCACAAGAGGGAATTGTTCCTTTAACCCTTTGGGTGCCAGAGGGCCTGTGGGCTGTGGCACCTAAGTGCCAAGGCCCCTCCGGCAAACCGTGATCATTGCTCAGAGTGGTCACGTGATCGAGGAGCCCTCTTCCATTTCCCTGCGCTACTTATTGCATCCTCCGCTCCATAGGAGCATGGAACGCAATCTACCCCCCGAAAACGAGCACCCTGGAGGCTTGACAGTGGCTACGTATTGGGGGCGTAAAGAGTGTGAGATTGCACCTTTTTAAATGTTCCAAAACGAGGATAAGACGGGAGATCCACGTGAGGCTGATACTATTTGTTGAGCCTCTGCTTCAGATCATAGGGCCTGCGGCTCTCCGCGGCTGACATCTATGTGTACAGGAGGAGACAGGTTCTGTCATGTTCATTGTTTCGTTCAGTGGGCGAGTGCTGTATCTCAACTCTCCTGCGAGGTATCGGGGATGTTTGGACAGCAGTTTCCCAGTGCAAAGCATCACATGCATAGCAACGGTGTAAAGGATATCCCAACATCGGTGTTTACGAACTGGGATTTTACCAGGGGGCAGGAATAATGAAGAATTATAATGTGAGCCTCAGCATGACTGAGTTATTTTTAATACAGAAACCTCCCCCAGAAATTTCTGCCTATTATTAATACACAAGGCGACGTGTTGCTGCTTGGCCCTTTTGGCAGTGAAGTGGTTAAAGTGCCCTCTAGCACTTATAGCTGCCGATCTCCTGCACAAATTCAATAACACGCTACATGCTATATACAGTGACATGCACAGATTTGCAAATGCACACCCACACATGCTTATATATACTGCATTGTAACTGGGTGCTTTTTTTTTTTTTGCTTATAGAAGTGAATTACCATGATCTGTGACGCGCCATTTGATGAACTAAATTTTTTTTCTCAAGTTCTGCTTTAGATCAAAGCAAATATGGTTTGAAAAATGGCATCCAAATGATGCAGTTTCACCAAATTTTGTGAGCCAACACATGCGGGAAAAGTATCTAGATCTGTGTATGTATTAGGCCCCGGACATGTTAGGTGCTTGCTGGCGGAAGCGCGCTGAGGCGCGCTCCTGCTCAGCACTAAGCCCCTACAGCCGCAATTAGAGCGGCTTTAGTAGGGGCTCACCTGCGCTTCTGTGCGCTTGCGGAAGCGCAGGTCTTGGGGGAATTTAAAATTCCTCCGCTTGCCGGCGAGACAGGCCGGTCACGTGAGCGGTTCGCCCAATGAGGGCGAACCAGCTCCGTGACGTCACTGGCCCGCCCCCGGCCAGTAACGCGCCCGCCCCCGGACCGCCCCGTGACGGTTGCTGAGAGTGCTTGCGGTAAGCAACCGCAAGGCCAGGGAAAGCACCCGCTTTCCCTGAGCCTCAGCGCGCCTCAGCACGCCAGCGGTAAGCGTGTCCGGGGCCTTATAGTGTGATCAGTGCAGTTCACCCCCAAAAATGACATATCGTAAAAGTTTGTTTTTTATGCAGACTACAAATGGCTTCACAGATACTGAGCTTCACAGAAAAGATACTTTGAAGTCCAACGATCTCACTAACTGAGCGGGTATTAGCAGCTATATTAATGTAGAACATAGAATAAAGTATACAGGTGATACGTGTGATGATGGAAAAAGTAGAGAGACATCAAACACTGTTGTACAGTTTGGTAAAAAAAATATCTGCAAAATAAATAAAGGTGAACATGCACATTTAACATCTTCACTGCCAGAGTTGTCCCCAATGCATTGCTTTGCAATGTCTGTATGTGCATCAGCGTTAATACACATGTACTGTGCATATGTCTGTTTATCTCTAAGGGTGTGTTAGTGATTTAGTGCAGTGGTTAAAGAGCATCAGGTGCTGGCATTAGGGCACAGCGTTTATAAATGGCAATATTAACATTCAAAATATTTACCACGTCTGACTCCCCCAATGACAGATTTCTCCTTTTATTCCAGCAGATCAAAAGGCCCAAGTTAAAAAATAACTAGACATTCATGTTGACTGCAGGTTCTTATTTTGAAACCTTAATTGCAGGTTTGCGAGGCGGTGTGGAAAAAGGTGTGGGATCTTTGTGTTTGGGTGTTCATAAAAGGATCTACTTATCTCTCCCTAAACCCCCACGCCATAGCAATGATGCATTTAATTGTGTTGCTATCACATGGCCTCAGCCTCTCTTTCACATCAACTGGAAAGTGACAGCTTGTACTCAAAGGCTTAATTATAGAATGAGAAATGGAAAATATTAATTAATAAAGCTTTTGAAACTTTCCAGTAGCGCTGCAAGGTGCCAGAAGTTAGGCTGTGGGAAAATATTTTGTAGCAATCACCAATTATCTAATATCGTAATTTATACATCCAAATAAACGTCTGATAAAGGGTCAGTCCCTCCTAGGACAAAAATGAACTAAAATCAGTGGCATTTTAAATAGGTTCTATGTAGGTAACTGACACTATATTAAGCCAAACAAGGCAAGATTAAGTATTTTATGTTATTTTTTGTAAAAATAACTTGGAATATCTCTGTATTAAGCAAATACTTTGGAATGTTTTTACAATTTTTACCAAGTCTCGTGTGAGTCTCGTGTGTAATAAGGCTGTTTGCAAACTGTTGAATCTCTTTCCCCAATGATGGCAGCGTAAGTTGTTTAAAGAGGTACTGGGAAAGCACATTAATGACCAGATAAGATAATAAAATACACTGGAATTAGAAAATAGGAATGGGTTCTTTTTTTTTTTTTTTTCACAAAAAGAAAATAATTAAAGATGTCTTTTAAGGATAATTTAATCTTTCCAGGGAATCTGATTACTTTTTTTTTTGGGGGGAGGGGGGGGTCAGGAGCAGGGCCATGCAGTAATCAGGGACATGAGGTTACACCTGCACACAATAAACAGTGCAAAACCAAAAAGTTATATTCAGCAGGCAATAACTCCACAACAGATTACCATAAACATTTACAAATAAACTTGGGCCAAGGCTAGTTTAGCTGAACACATTTCCTCACAGATATAAGAACTATTAGTGTTACTATCAGGCCGGGATTAAAAAAAAATTGCTCCAGCCAGTATTTTAATTTTTTAACCTCGGTTTTATATTTAAAATATGTTTAATAGCTTTTCAGTTACTGACTTTTAAAGCTCATCAGCATTGTAAGAATTACTGGAAAGTGCCATTTTTATATATATTATATTATATGTATATATGTAGCGCACATTCCCCCACCCCCTGGTGGTATGTGTAGGTAGGATGCTTTACTTGTGGCTCACAGGAGGCCTGAGCCTCCACTGCTGGGAGCCTGGGGTGTACCTGAGTTGACAATCGGTAGCGCCTC